>JAMXBB010000003.1:116407693-116979682 GCA_024138015.1 Lumnitzera littorea | reverse complement strand
CTCTCTCTCTCTCTCTGTGAGAAGAGCTAAGAAGAGTAAGATTTTCCAAGTCTCAGACTGATCTTTGAACAGCTTGCCAGTTGGGATGTAGAAAACTAAATGCGACCATGGTCTATATATAGACATAGCTGTGTAGAGGAGATGTGTGATGTAAAAAAGTTCGAGGAAAGAGACCTTCACACGCTGCCTTGTCAGCTGTCACCAGTCCATAGAAAAATCCTTACTTGCAGTCGTCATATTTGTTTTCCCTTTTTCCTTTTATTTTATTTTATTTTATTTTTTCCATCGGTTTGAATTAGAGGTGGAGGTGGACCATGCACGAGTCGGGCTGGAGGGCATGAGCTTGACATGCTCTAACTCTCGTATCATGCTGCTGTTTGGGTCAGCCCATCTAGGTTTGACACTTGTTTTTAGGAATGAGAAAAAAATCCATCTTTAATACGTAAATTGAATCAAATTAAATCGAAAATATAATATGTTTTTTATAATTTGATTTAAAATATTTTTAATTCGAACCAAATCTATAATTGATTTAAAAAATTAAATTGAACTAATTTATAAAACCGAATCGAACTGTTTAAAAAAATAGTAATATTTTACTTCAATTAAAGAATAATTTTTATTATAATACAACATTTTTAAAAAAATTAATTTATATTTATTGAAATATGTATATATTAAACTTTTTAATTATTATAATGTATAACTTATACATGTAATTTAACTCAAAATTTGTACTATATACTATTTTTATAAATGAAATTAGTTATTAACAAATATTTAAAAAAATTTTACACATTCGAAAATTAATTTTATCAACCTCTAATAAAATAATACTTAATATTCTTAAATAAATTCAATAATTTTAACATGAAATCATATGTTTCGTAAATATATTTTTTTAAATTAAAAAATATACTTTAAAAGGGAAAGCCTAACCAAATTTATGCCCACCCACCCCACCTCTAGTTATAGCGAATCGATTCATGTCACTTTCATGTCGTGTACGGACCGACCGATCCATTGCAACGTCGTTTCGGCATGCATCTTCAAAGGCATGTAGCTAATGACGATAAACTATCGGTTTATGATTTTCAAACCGACCGCTCATATTAAGAAATCTCGAAATCAAAGTAAAATTTAATTACGACGAATTTAAATGCCTCCTAGAACCTCCGGGACAATCCGATTCTGATTTGGCAATTTCGAAAACAAATCGAATCAATTTCATATTTATCTTTTTTTCGAATCAACCACTTACATTACAAAATGTTAAAATCAAAGTAAAATTTAATTACCACGAATTTAGATGGCTCCTTAAACCATCGAGCCAATCCGGATCCAAATTGGCAATATGAAAATGATTCCATTGGATTTTACATTTATTCAATTTCTTTTTTCAAGGAAAGGGCAAATCAGCGAATTTATTTGTCAATAGATCATTTTGAGAGAAAAAACTTGTCAATCAAAGAACTAAAATTCATCTTAATTTAAAAGAATGTCCAAAGTTTTTATTTTGCAACGGGTATTACTATGACTTTTTATTTTCTTATTATTTTACTATAAGAAATTAGTGTAGTTTTATAGTGTTGGGAATAGTCATGAAAAGAAATACAATTTATTTCGAAAATTGCACTCTAAGAACTTATAATATAGTAATATGTGGCTTTTTTTAATTAAATGGAACAGTTTAATTCCCCTGTCTATATATATAATATACAGTAGTTTAAAAGAGATTTACAAAATTTTTTGAAAAATAAAATAAAGTTACTTTGGATTTAATGTCATATGTGAGCTAAATATGGTTCCAAGTAAAAAAATTGTCAATGAAAATTTTTTTAATTTTATTCATATATTTAATTATTAATTATATTTTTCTTTTATTTTGGGTTCAATGAAAATTTTCTTTAATTTTTCATTCATAGGAACGCATGTCATTTCACCTTGCAGAACCTACGATTTGCGTGAAGATGAACGTGGAAAAGAAATAAAGAAAAGAACGGTCTACAATGAAACGGATCAAGGACAAGACAAGGGCACATCAAGTCCTTAGTAAAAAGGTAAACAACATAAACTATCATACAGAGCAGAACTTTCCGGAACGTACGATCAATGAAAAGGGAAACTATGGAATCAATGAAAAGGAAACTATCGACCATTTAGTTATGTAATTTTTAAGGTATTAAATTAAATAAAGAATTTTAATTTATATTTAGTTTATAATTTTATTTAGTTATTGACAAAAAAAAAATTAGATTGATAAATTAGATAAGAAACTTAAATTTTATTTCATTTTTATCATGACATAAAAATAAAATTTATTAGACAAGAAAATAAAAATATTTGACAATCCTAAAAATATTTTTTCATATTATAAAATTGAGTTAATTAATATTATTTTTATTAAATATTACAAAAAAAATATTTATTTTATAATATAAATAATTAATATTTTAATATAAATTTTATATTATGTACTATATAAACTAAATATGATACAATAAGTTTGTATTATCTAATCTTTTTTATATTTGTCATATTCAATTTTCTTTATCCTATTAAATACTTATAACCAAACGTTACCTATATATCAAAAATCTAATGTTCAATATTTGACAAGTGTATCTTTCGGTTAAGTATACCATTTCATATATTTATAATACAATCGTGTGTATAATGTCTCCAAGGAAATAGATCTTGAAGAGCACCGCAGGAGCCAAAATCGTTTTAAGAGAAACACTAGATGCATAAAGAAATAACATATAAATTTGCAACCAAAAAAAAAATTTATATATATATATATATATATAAACACTCTAACATCCCATTATAAATAAGATGAATCCTAAGTACAATACTTAAACTTCATCCATTATTGCAATACTTTGTTTGAAATTTAAAAGTATTAATTTAGTATATAGAAAGTTTTCAAAGTCATTTGTAATACAAAAAGTAGATACTTAAAAACAGTTTTGTCAAACTCGTGTTGACTTACCCAGTCCAACCAAACTCGACCTAACCCCTCTACAAAATTAGTTTGAGTCACCATTTTCACCCTTACTTACAATGATCCCAATTTAACCATGTTATTTTGATTGTTTCAACCTAATTTTTATAAGAACCTACTAAATTTTTTCAAATCAAAATATATTATTACTCTTATATTTTGTAAAATGTATACCACTTTACTAAAAAAAAAAATAGATGTAGATCAAATAAAAACAAAAACAAACTACAAAAAACTCCTAGCTTTTAATTTTTAAGAATTTTGAGTAATTTTTATTACTTTATAAATAATTATAAATTAAGTTATAATATTTTTATTGATCCCGTTTCGTTTCCAATTAACCTTCTTGACCCTCAACCATTTCTCATTTCCAAGTGAACCTTTTAGTTCGAGTTTGACAACATTACTTATAAGTAATAAAGTGACACTTTTAAATTTCAAACACTTAGTTACAAAAACAGATAAAATTCAAATAGCAAATGTGACATTTACCCAAAGAATAAGGTTACCAAGTTAAATTGATTAATTCTTTTAATAATAGGCAATTGAATCACCACATGCCGTTTAAAAGGGTGAGCTAATAACTCATTATAGGTGTATGAGTTTAGATGTGATAGCCACATGGGTAATGCATGCTTTGCACCCTACATATGGCCTTAAAGGAAGTAATGTGGATGGTACGTAAAGGATTAGTAAGAGAAAATGAGGTAAGGAGCAAGCAATCTGGAGAGGCTCTAAATGCACAACTTATTAAGCATTAAACTCCATTGTAAGTGATAAGAGGCATTGTGTTATTAAAATAATCAATTGTTTAATCTTTTGAGATTCTATTCCAGTAGCACAACAATGTGGCAAATTCCCTATGTCTAAAATAAGGAGGTACCTTAGGTATTTATAGAAGTACGCTGTTAATGTCATCCATTAGAGCATAATGAAGATTAACAACCAAGATTGATCCCTTAATAAATCCCTTAATGGGTTTACTTTGGTCTAAGCCTAATGAAAGCCTCTTTTAATGCTTCAGTCTTCTAAGAAAGGTTAAGAGCAAGTGGGTACATCCAACAATTCTTAATTCAAGCCCACCATTATGGATGGGTAAAAAAATCAACTAAAATAAATCGAAAATATGGTGTTTCATACAATTTGGTTTAAAGTTTTTCCAATCCAAATCAAACCAAAAATTTATAATTAGTTTAGAATGATAAATCAAATTAATCTGTAAAACCTTATCAAACCGTTTTGTAAAAAATATAATAATATTTCATTTACTATTGAAGAATTTCTTTTATTATAATATTCCACTTAATAGAATTTTCAATTTATATTTACTATGATGTATATGTATTGAATTTTCAGCTACCGTAATGCATAAATTATATACATAATTTAAAAAGTTTACTTTATGCTATTTTTTTAAATAAAATTAGCAATTCATAAACATTTAAAATTTTTTAGTCATATAAATATTAACTTCATCAACCTTTATTATTATTATTAAATACATTTCATAAGAGATTACATATTATACAAATATACTTCTCTAAAAAAAAAAAATATAGTTCAATCTGTGAATTAAACCAAAATTTTGTGATTTGGAAAATTTTCTATATCAAATTATACAATTTGGCTCGAAACTAAAAATTGAAGCACATCTTATAATTTGATCTAGTTTAAAGAAAAAGTCAAACCAAATCTAACTATGCTCACTCTTACTCACCATGTCAAATCTCCCTTAATCATTACGAAGGATTGGACTTTTTGAACCATATCACTTAGCTTACGGAGTCATACTCAATTTGTTATTAGCTTTGAAGTCTATAGATCAGATTTAGCCCTCTATACTTGTTTACACAATCTTAGAGAGAAAAATTGTTCATTAAATAAGATGAAATACCAACCTTACTATTTATTTTTATTTACAACATAAACGTAACTATCGTGTATATATACATACATATATATAGAGAGAGAGAGAGAGAGATGCGTAGCTGCACTTGAAGACAAAATGATTTTGTCCAATTTTCTACACATAGCCGTTCCCCTCAGGATAATATACTAAACCCTAGTGACCTCATCCCGAAGATTTAATAAATTCACAATATTAAAAATAAGAAAATACAAGCACAGGAAAAGGATAATGAATTGGTTTGTCCCTTTGGGAAGAAAAATTATTTTAGTTTTCCGCTCGTGTTACCTGCCTAGAGCAGCACATATAGAAAGGTCCGTTTGCTTGAGGCATCAAAGTCAATGCAAAACTCACCTTGTAATTAAAGACCCTATAGCACATATTATAAATCCGTGACGGGTCTATTAAGGGTGTACAACGATCCATGTCAAATCAAGTTCAGAGAAATTATTAAAAAATAATCAAGTTTACTTAACCAATAACAGATAAATTATATGACACCTTATTAAAACTATCATACTTATGGAAAGAGATCGAATTTTTAAAGTACTTTATCTACTGTAAAATGTTGACAATGGAAGTATATTTCAATAAAAAGAAAAAATAGCCTTTTACATAAATTTATATATTTGTACTTACTTTTCAAGTTGATTCAGAAATTTTCTTGACACAATATATATATATCCAATTATCAATATAAGTCAAATTGGGTAATAAATTGATTTTTAAACAAATTGTTATAATTATTTAACAACTTAAAAAAATTGACATGAAACAATGTTAAAAGAAAAAGTTTTAGTATTAATAATTTTTTAAGAAATGTTAATATAATATTTAAAAGCTCAAAAACAATTTATATAATAATTGGTATGAGTGGATACAAGATAGATAAAATATGAGACTTTCACATATTATAGGTATAGATTTCTAAATTTTCAAAATGCAAATATATCTTGTTATACTTTGGGCCCCTTTGAAACCACTACCTTGTAGAACTTATAAAGCACATGGTGTAAGCAAAATTGATACCTAAATCATATCTTATAATTTATAATACTCACTTAAAACCTAATCAATCGAACAGAATATATGTAAATACTCTATACAACAAAATTACCCCTACACCCATAATGTTAAAAATAGTTTTCAATAGAATTGAGCAAAAAAATCGCAAATCATGAATCGAATTGAATCGAAAAATCATTTTCTTTTTTCAAACTGTTTAGTTTATAGTTCGATTTGATTATATATAAATGGTTTGTGGTTCGGTTTAGGAAAGTGAATAGAATCATATCGTTTTAAACTAAACCAAACCATTTAATTAAATAAAAATAATTCATGCAATTATTTTGTAATTTTTTATATTTTTTTCTATCAATCTTCATAAATTTCATGAAATTTTTCGTATCTTATTATTTTTTATCTTAATTTTGTGTCAATTATTAAGATTAAATAGAGTAAATTCTATTTAAAATTTTATATTTATTGGAGATAAAACTATTTAATGAAAATTTAACATAAATGGCTCAAAACTATGGATCAAATCGAACTGAAATAAATTTTAATTAAATTCAAAAAATTTATGAACGGAATTGTATAATTATATTCAATTTTCAAAAAAAACCAAATCATTATATTAAGTTCGATTTAGTACGATTTGATGAGAGATGACGAATTATACCCAACTAAATCATACTTATCTTTTTTGTTTTTAGCAAAACTGAGTGGGAGTGTAATATAATCTACACTTAGTGAAAACTAAACAAGATGAACACGTATAAAGTTGAAACGTTACACTCATATGAGTCAAAATCATGACATTATGATTCCAAAGAAGAGGTGACTCTGGGGGTAATCCAATATTTTTATGCCTACGTATACCGGCCTATGTATTTGGAGGCGTTGTGTAGTAGTTTTACTTACGTTTTCTATTAATCTAATCATAATGTGGTTACTGTGAACGTTGAATACTGTAGATATTTTGCAAATAAAAAGGCTGCTCGGAAAAAGCAAACATGCTGAACAAGTTTTGCGATAAGATAAGAACGCTAACGTATCCACTTCACCCTTGGAATTTGCGTACATCAAGATGACCAAATTTTCTTCTTTTCTTTGTTTTTTCTTTTTCTTTTTATTTTTAAGATGCCATTTTTTTTTTATTTTCTTAAAAAGAAGGAGATAATTAAAGATACATTGAAAATTTTATAATTTCGGCACGTTGAAGTTCCGTGCTCGCTAGCTACAGTGACAACTTTTTAATAATATTTTTGGGTTTCTTATTTAATGAAAGAAAATAGAGAAAAAAGAGAAGGAAAAAAAACCTGATAAAAATAAAAAGAGAAAAATGGAATTTCTCTCTACTTTCTGTATTTTCTAAAATAATTTTTGAAGAGATCCAGTTAGTTTTTTTAGAGGTCAATAAAGTCAATAAACAAAATAGGAAACTGGTCAATTAGTTTTGAATTTTACTCCTCAAGTAATGTCAGTATATTTATTAGGAAACCTGTAAAATAACTATAGAAGAATAAGTGATAACTTACTTATAAGTGAGATAGAGACAATAGCACATATCTGATATAGAGCAACTAGGATTTTCAAGTAAGATTAATTAGATGCAATGCATATTTAAGCAAATACTACCACATAATGATGACCAATCATCGTGAGACTGGAGAAATTACACTCGCTTTAATTTGAGTTTCGAGGAGTTTAATGCCACGCGCTTTGCGAATCGAAACTAAATCAGGGCTTGTGCAATTGAAAAATATGCTCCAATTGAGACTACCTTCAAACCACAATTCTCAACCTTATTATAACCTCCTCTCCTATCACCTAGTTCGATCAAGGGTAAGGAAATGGCTATTTCTACTAACATCATCAAATGATCCAATTTGGCTCGAGAAACATAATCGTTTTCCTCTAGTTAGTTGTAATGTAAGTTCAATTATTAGTTAAGTCAAGTTTGTTTATATGTCTCTGCATCAGATAATCCAGGAATGACTATAGGAAACATACTATTCAATGGTTCAAACTATATTGCATAGGCTAGATTTATTCGAATGACCCTAGGTATGAAACCTATTTTAGGTTTTGTTAAAGGAACAATAACTAAACCAGAACAAAACACGACTGATTTTGTGAAATGGGGTCATTGTAATTTCATGGTAAGATATTGTCTTCTTAATTTGATAATTGCTAATTTAGCACAAAGCTTTATATTTGCACAATCATCGAAGGAGTTGTGAGATCAGGTTACTAAACAATATGACCAAATACACAATCCTTTAATTTTTCAATTGCAGTAAGATATTTCCGATGTGAGACAAGAAAATCAATCATCATAGCTTATTACAATAAGTTGAAACGTTATTGGGAAAAGTTACATTCAATTAATCCATATCTTATATGTGATTATGGAAGACTTGAATATTGTTTTTTGTAATCTAAAGGATAAGCTAATAGATTTTGAAGCACAATCAAAATTAATGCAATTTCTCATGGGATTATCTAATGCTTATGAATCACTGAGGAGTCAAATTTTATCTTCGGATCCTTTACTTCAGTTGCAAGAGCATTTTATTTGGTCCTTCAAGTTGAGAAATAGGGACAAATTACTAATTCTGCTGTTATTGGTGGAGATATCTCATCTTTTGTAGTTAATAAAGTATCGAATAGGTCAAATCCTATCACAAGGAGAGGGAAACTTTACTTAAGAACTACGAAAGCGATGGACATTCAATTGAAACATGTTTTGAACTTGTAGGATATCTTGATTGGTACAAAGGAAAATGCAATAAAGAATTTAGTTTACGTCCTGTTATAGCAGCATATGCTAAATTAAATAAGGATGATGCAGTATTTGAGACTCCACTTGATTACTGTATTAATAATAAAACTAGTTTTCATGTTGACAAAAAAATGTTTCAAAATGTTTGTGAAGAAATCTATAAATTGATGTAGCATAAGCAATGAGATGGAAGCAAAGATGAATCTAAAACTAGTGAAACTTTGAATGCGTTCTTTGCAAGTATAACTCAACTTGATGATCACTTGAATCTTTTTCATATAATAAGAAAGGACTTTAGATTATAGATACAAGAGCTAGTGAACACATGACACCTTATGAATCTTTGTTGGTGAACAAATCACACCTTTCTAAACCTATTATAGTTGACCTACTAGATGGAACACAGAAAAATATTCGTGTTCTTGGTTCAATTGTTCTTTCTTGTGCTCTTGTCCTTAAAAATGTGCTTCGTTTACCAGATTTTAGACATAATCTTTTGTCTATTCAAAAATCGTTGAAAGACACTTCTCTTGTTATGCATTTTGATCAGATTTCTTGTTCCTTTCAAGACTAAGTGACTAAAGAATGTGTTGCTAACGCTCAAGCTTTTCATGGCTTATATGTACTCATTTCTAATAAAAGTCACAGTAATTCTCGTTCGATTTGTAATCAATTTGATGCAAAGCATAGTTCTCATCAATTTTCTATACCTTTAGCAACCTTACACTTAAGGCTGAGACATGCTTCTATGTCTAAACTCATACATCTTAATAATGACAAACAATCTCATGTGAATGATTTCTTTTGTCATACTTGTCAACTTGCAAAAATTCACAGACATCCTTTTCCTAGCAATGAATTTGCATCTAAGTCTTTGTTTGAGTTGGTACATTTGGATATTTGGGGACCATATCATATTACAACTCATAATAGTGCCAGTTATTTCCTGACTTTGGTTAATGATTTTTCTCGAGCTACCTAGACATATTTGCTTGGACATAGATATTGGGCATTGAGTCAACTACAACATTTCTTGTCTTATGTCTCAAATCATTTTCATACCACTCCAAAGTTTCTAAGGACAAATAATGCTCCAAAATTTTTGTTTAGAGATTGGAAAGGCTTGTTATCTTCTTTAGGAATAGTGTATCAAAAGTCAACTCCTTATACTCTATAACGAAATGGGGTTGTGAAAAGGAAGCATCATCATTTGATTGAGACAACTAGGGCAATGACATTACACGTTGGCCTACCTAAAGAATTTTGGGGAGGTTGTGTTTTGGCTACTACCTATTTGATTAATATGTTACCTATTGTTAAACTAGGTTGGAAAACTCCATATAAAGTACTTTTTAGGAAAAGACCTTCCACTGATCATTTTCGTATCTTTGGTTGCTTATGCTTTGTACTGGATGTATCATCTTCTAAGGATAAATTTGATGAAAAAGGCCTTTGTTGTGTCTTCTTGGAATATAGTTCTGGTCAAAAAACCTACAAAGTGTATGATCTATAAGCTAAGCATTTTCTTATAAGCAAAGATGTTAAATTCTTCAAAGATCAATTTCCTTTCAAGGATCTCAATGCAAATTCATTACCTAATGATTCTTCTCCTTCCTTACCCCATGTTACTTTACATACAAATTCTTTTTTTTCTTGATACACAAATTTTTCTCGTTGTTCTTACCATCTCTGATTCTTATAGTCAAAGGCATTCCATTAGAATCACTCATCCTCTAAGATGGTTGTAAGATTATGTTCATCAAGCTCATGTCACGTTTCCTTCTTCTAATTCCTTTCGTTCTATTTCTTAATATCCACTTTTTTCCTTACATAGTTTCAATTGTTATTCTCTTGATTTTGTATGTTCACTAGCTTCTATCTTTAAGACCAAAGAACTTACCTCTTATACGAATGCAACTTAAGATTCTTTGTGGATTGATGCTATGGATAAAGAGCTTTAAGCTCTTGAATCCAACAAGACATGGAAATTAGTTGATTTACCTAAGGCCAAAAAGCCTATTGGTTGTAAATGAGTTTACAAGATCAAATATCATGCTAATGGTAGTATTGAATGTTATAGGGTACATCTAGAAGCTAAAGGATATACATAAGTGGAAGGGTAAGATTATTATAGTACTTTTTCTCTTGTTGCAAACATAGGTATTGCTCATACTCTCTTAGTTGTTGCATCGATTAGAGGTTAGCCTCTTTATCATAGGGATATCAATAACGTGTTTTTACATGGTTATTTAGACGAAGAAATCTATATGACTCCTCCACCTAGTTATTTTAAAGCTAAAGAAGGGTAAGTTTGTAAACTTTTGAGATCGTTGTATGGTCTCAAACAAGCTTCGAGACAATGGAATTTAGAAATTTCTAATTTCCTCATTAAACTTGATTTTGTCCGGTCACAACATGATTATTCTTTTTTTACTCAATATATTAATGTTGAATTTTTGGTAGTATTGCTCTATATGGATGATATGTTGCTTACAAAGACATCAATTCAATCCATTGATCACTTAAAAGCTTAGCTCCATGATGCTTTCACAATCAAAGACTTGGGTATTGCTCTTTTTTTCTTAGTCTTGAGCTATATCGTAATTCTAGAATTCTAATTCATCAACGTAAATATGTTTAAAGCATTTTATATTATTGTGGATTGTCTGCTGTTAAACCAGTTTCTATCCCCTTTCCTTATGTTCTTATGCTGATAGTTGATGCAAGTTATTATTTGGATGATCCTTCTTCTTACAGACGAATTGTTGGGCATTTGTTTTATCTTACACATTCTAAGCCAGATATCTCTTTTGCAGTTCATCAATTAAGTTAGTTTTTTTCTCACCCATGTGTTAGACATCTTCGAGTGGCATTTCATGTTCTTCGTTATTTAAAAGGGACTATTGGTCTTGGTCTCTTTTATCTAGCTTCTAGTTCTTTTACCTTATACGTATTTTCTAATTTTGATTAGGCTTCTTGCACTAATAATCGCAAGTCCATTACTAACTATTGTGTTCTTCTTGGTTAGTCACTCATTTCTTAGAAGACAAAGAAGCAAAGTACCGTTTCCACATCTTCTAAAAAAGCTGAGTATAGAAGTATGGCTACTACTACAAAGGAACTCCTTTGGTTATCTTATATTCTCAACGATCTTCATGTTTCTCTTCCTCTTCCTGTTACTTTGTTCTGTGACAATAAGTCTACTACATTACTTGTTGATCATCCGTATTTCCATAGCTGCGCTAAACACATTACCATTGATGTTCATTTCACTCACGATCAGATTGCTAAAGACTTTCTCACTACTTCCTATGTTCTTTCTATGTCATAGCTTACTGATTTTTTAACCAAGCCAACTCTACTTGCTCAACTTTCTGCTATTCATTCTAAGTTGGACCTTTGTGAGGCTTCACCTTGAATTGGGTGGGGTAGGAGGTTTATTATATAGAAGTTTTGTCTTCTTAATTATTTACATGCTTGTTTTGTTAGAAGCTTAGTTAGTTAGTTAGCTTTCTATTAAGCTAGTTATAACTAGAAGGACCTGTATAAATACTTGTAGCACAACATTGTTGATCTTGACTTTCAGTTTTCTTTCCAAAATTCATTCTTGAATGATTGTTCATTGCTTTGCATATCGGAAGAATTTTCATCTGATCAATCCTATTAAACTCAACATGACATTATTAGTGCGCTAATGTGGCATCAATCCACACGTATCATGAAACATGAAACATGGTGACATGACATTCACATGCTATCAAATACATAATAGTAGCATGGAGTAACATAGCATCTACGGGACATGAGATCCTAAAAAATCAACCAAACAAATTAAGACTACGACACATGTAACATTAAAATAAGCATAAAACAAACCAAACAAATCCGTTACTGTGCTTATGACGGCAAGGATGAACCCAATTTCAAGAAGAGAAATGAGGACAGTTAAATATATAATCAACGGAGGAAACTTAGTGATAATTTTTTTTATTTTCTTTAAGCATGCGCCTTTGACAAATCAATACATAATGTACTAATTTTGGATCATGGTGACAGGAAGAAGTTGATTTTCTTTTTTCTTTATTATTTAACAGGCCTGACTTTGGAATATGTGAATTAGTTAAATGAAGTAACTTGTTAAACCTTAGTAACTGATAACCTTAGCGGTATAAGCGAGGCGAATTACGTGAGTTGATCTATCTAATTCAGAATAAAAAAAAATAGATCAGACTAAAAAAATTTAACCCGTTTAAATTGTGGATAATTGTAGTTTGCCCCACTTAATCGGTAAGTTAAAGCATGCTAACTTGTTGTGGGGCAAGTTGGCTTGCTAACCCATGAAGAAGGAAAAGAAGAAAACACACATTTCACTTTTCATTAGAAGTTACTTCATGTGATCATATTTTGTCAAATGGGAGTGCTTATGACTATATGTTATTACCAATATATGCTATCTCTAAGTTTTATGGACAAATAACATCATAAATTCTCAAATATAAGAAGTGCGATTGATTTATATTGCAGGTGCTTGATGAAAGTGAAATTCCATAAACTTGATATTGTATGCAATTATCCAAAAACCATCAAAGCATTTTATATGAGAATCAATGACTACTCAAACACAGTAGCAGCTATGTGCTATCATAATTGGAAATCAGAAACCTATATAATTTTTTTATTATTTGACTTGGTAAAAAATTATTAGAATGGAAAAAATAAATTAAAGGGTGTTCAAAATATATTAAAATATATTATTTACTTTGAGTAGGTTCATTTTAAAATATTAAATTTTATATAGAAAATTCTTAGCACGTCTATTGGTTGATCGTTTAACCTACTAAATTATGTAAATATGTTTAATATTACGAGTTTATCCGCTTAATCCACTAACTTGTGCGAAGTAAGTTTAGTTGAAAATTCTAACTTGTATATTAAGTAAGCTAAAGTGGGCCAACCAATTTAACTCGTGGGTTAATACAGGGCAGGATGAGTTAACTCACGTAACTTGCTTGCACAACTCTACTGATAAAGTTTTAGATTGAAGATGGTGGATACATGGTGAATAGGCTTTGAGATTTTATTTTTATATTACATTACAGGTTATGGATCCTAAATTTTAAAATCGAAACCAACATTTTAGTTTCTTAACCTATACCAAGTTTTTTTAATGAAGTCCTTAACTTTAAAAATAATAAAAAATAGTGTAAAACTTGATTATTAGTAATAGATGGCCAGTTGACACTATTGATGGATTGAGTAACCCACCTGTCAAGTGAAGTGCAACCTTACTCATCGGCCCAAATGGTCAAAACAGTATCCCCTACTTTTAGGTGGCTAGAACAACCACCCAATTGTGTAAAGTTAGGTTCTTTCTTTGTTTCTAATTTTCCAAATATTTTTTATTTTTTTATATGTTCTTAAATATTTAATTATGTAAGATTTTTTTCAATTACTTTCATTATTTAAGTTTATAGATATTTTAAAATTTTTCTAATTCTTCAGTAACTTTTGTGTATTCTTTTTTTAATTTTACTTAAATAATATATGTTATCAATTTATTTAATTAAATTAATTATTTAGACATATTAGATTGCACCACATGTGATTCCTAATTGAAAAACTAATGGCAAACTAACAAAGGTAGAGGGGAAAAAAAGTGATAAAAGCTAAAGACCGACATAGGAAAAAAATAAAGATAGAGGGCTTGACTTAAAAAAGGTGGTAAAAAGTTAAAGACTCAAAATTTACGTTTTTCTTTATAATATTAAAAATTTGAAGTAAATTTTGACTTGTCAATATTTCCATAACATCATGTTCAAATCATACTAATATGAAGTTATAAAATCAAACTCATATAGATCACATTATTACAAAATCTACATGAGCTTTTTGAAAAGTTGTATTACACAATCTAATACGTGTGCTAGACAAAAATAGCACCCCAAGATAAAAGTGATAAAATAATACTTTTACGAAGAAGACTTATTTTTTACCCTTGTAGACCTTATAATCTATCAAAAAATTTAGTCCACTTGCTAAAAAATATAAAACATAAAAACCGTTACAATAAGTTTATAAATTTGACATTTGATGATAAACATAAACATAATACAATATAAAAAAATATTAATAAAACTTAAAATAATTTCTAGTCAATCAACAGATTCTGTAAGAGTGCTAGCAAAATTCCATTTGCTACTAGCAAGGTGTTGGGAGCATCTTTGCAGTGATGCAATTATCTTGGCTTCAATCAATATCCAAAATGTTTGCAATAATGAAACTTGTCTTTATAACATAAGGAATATATTGATATAAATATATCATAATATAATATATAGCTTCAAAAGTTTTCTCTTTTTTTTTTTTTATATTCTACCTTTTATGGTATGATTAATACATTTCTATAGTTTTTCTTCTTTTTTTTTTTTTGTTAGATTCCTTTTTTATATTCTATCTTTTTTAGTATCATTAATATATTTTTATATCTTTTTTTCATATCATATTATATTATAATATATAATATCAGAAACTTTTTATTAATTTATATACCACCTTTTATGGTATCATAATGCATTTTTACAGTTTTATGCTAAATCATATCCATAATCCATATCACATTATCATTTTACAATATATAGCAAAAAACATCTCATCTTTTTATGGTTTTATTTCTTTAATGGAATTTCATAATTTTTTATCATAATTAATCTAATGTCATGAGCTTCTTTTTATATTCTATTGTATAAATTATTCCATATTGTTTGATTAATTTTAGAATTGGATACTACTGAGTAATTTATCTTAAATCATTCTTTTTATAAAAATTATATATATTGTATATAATTTGAAAATAAAAACATGTTAATGACTATGCATGTAAGAGAGAAAGAGAGAGCTTTTTCCTATTGAATATTCAACTAATTATATATAACGAGTCATTTGTTTTTAGAATTTTATATTACTCAATCAATTTTTTACATGATTTTTTATGATACATAAAAACATTTTATTATATTTATATTTTATGTTTTCAAGAAAATATTATAATCATTATTCAAACTCTTTTTTGCTTATTGTGCAACCTCTTTAACTAGTTATTATTATACTTTGGATTACAAGATTCCCATACCTTACCCTATGGAAGCAAATTGCAACAAATTATACTCAAATGTACCTTGTAACTTTCAATCCTTATAAGAAAATTACCCAATTAAATAGGGCAGAAAAAGATATACGATGTAATAAGATTACTTGTTCATCCTTAATTTTAAATATTTTATATCGTACATACTATCATTAAGTTCTCTTAATTAGAAAATTTGGAAACCTCTATCTCTAGAGTTGGATATTCTATGTTACCTGCATTGATTCCTCATTAGTGTTTGCATTTCAGCTGTCGGTGGTTCAACGATCTACGTACGGGATTCAAATGGTATATATTATAGTATAGTTGATTTAGATTCAAATAGTATATATTATGGTAATGTCGATTTATTATTGTCGTAACAAGTGGCCATGAACCGCCCAAAACCGGCTATATTTATTATGAATAATATATGAACATCCAGAAATGAACATTTCCATGGACCACATATTACGTCTCATCACATGTACGTCATGAAAATCACCCCAATGTCACCCCTTGGCGGTGTTCCTTTCTTATAACGATAATATATATATATATATATATATATATTTTTTTTCTTATAAGCAGGTACGCTGTATCTATGTCTTTCATATATAGCTTGTCTTATATATCTTGTATTTTTAATAAACTCATGTCTTGTTCCGAGAGTCCCATGGATGTGGCAATTTAGCATGTATTACCATAAAGAGAAATTGTATAACCCAGTGGACAACCTAAATCGACCAGCAGTAGATAAACTTGATGTACATATAACACGTACAGTAACAAAATTAAATAAAATATAATCAACCGATTGGCTCCACAATAACAACCATATTCCCGGTTTACATCTCAGTTCACCTTCATCCATATATACTTCACAAGATAAGCAGTTTCATTCGGTTTCTTGGCTTTTTTTTTTTTTTTTCCTTTTTCCAACTGTTACACACAATTTTAGAGATGATGAAACAAAACATAATCTATTCCATTTGAGAGACTAATATTTATATTATTAGGTTACAACAATCTTGATTTGATAGTATTTTGGTTCTTTAAAGATTCATATAATCAGTTATCATAATCTCATACCTTTCAAAACTCACAAGTTGATAGGCGTTTGGAGCTACCACTTCTCCCAGTGATAGCTATTGATAAAAAAGTCTATTGGCTTATCCTGTGTGAGCTTCAATTCTGGATCCACAAACCCCAAATTGCTCCCTCTCAATTTCATGATCCACTTTAATAGCCATCACTGACCTATTCATGGTTTCACAATTGACCACTTGAATGCTGATGCGAATTGATTTGTAACCATGTCTCTTGTTTTGCCTTATGAGCAGGCGTGTCACATCCAAATCTACCTAATCACTTTACCAACTTTCCGGCCTACCATAACTAGCTATTGTAGATTGGTCCATGGTAGCCAATAGACAAATTAATTCATTTAACACAGACACAAATGTGCATCAAATGTACCCTAGAAATACAATTAGTAAGCTTCTGAGAATGCCTTAGTCACTCGCCTGAAGCATACAAAATATGCGTCAATTCCATTAATATTTTTCTATAATTAGATTAATTTTTAACTAACTATTCTAGAATCGAGGGACCTAACATAAGGTTTAGTCCATGAAACTACCACAGAATGTTCGATTCTAGCTTCCCAATTCGGCTGACCAAGCTAACAGAAGAATAAAATCAGTATTTTGATGGACTCAGTAATTTAGTTGACTGAACAACCATAAGTGCGAGTTTTGAATTCCTTAATCTTGCTAAAATTTGTTTTAGTTTAGATAGGTCAGATGTAATCTAGGTTTTTCTAAATTTTAAGTTTGAGCTAAAGCTTGTTAATTTTTACTCATGTTAATCCCTCACAAACTTAGTTTTCACTTAGGTTTTTACTTTAATACTTAAATTAATGAGATAATTAGAGTTCCCATTTTAACTTAATCAAATCCATTTAAGGGAATACCTAATTAATTTAGCATTAAACCTTGTCTAAGTCCATTTTTGATTTAGTTATTGCTATGTTGAATTGAACAATCTTGAGTCATGATAACCAAAACAAGATCGAAAATGGAAAGGGTGCACTTAAATATGCGGATTATCTTGAGGTTTCACGGTATAAGATTTTAGATCAACACAAGTTGGTAATGGTAAGGATGGATCATGACTTGTCAAAAGAGTATGTATTCAATTCCTCCTACCAAGGAAGGACTATAATATTATCTATTAGTACCCTTATAAGCAGATCTATGTACCGATTCAATCCGATCCTAAACTGTCGATTCATAAGTCAACAAAAGAGCAAACCAAGCTTGGGCCAATTCACCTGAATCGATGATTTAAGGGTCAATTCAGTGACCCTTGAACAGTAGGGTTTTTTTTTTTTTTTTTTTTTTTGCTTTTTTCTAATTTTCCTTAATTATTATAAATAATTTATGAACTATTCATTTTTTTTCCAACTAAATTTAAAACTTTGTGTTGTTGCTCATAAATCAAAAATTTTATTTTCGATTCAATTTTTTTCGATCCCCAAAATATTTCATTTGAATTGCATAAGCATGAAGGTGTAATATTATATATTACATATACTATATACTTATTTGCATTATATATATATATATATATAGTATATTACATATTATATATAGTATATATGAATATGTTTGCGTTATATATACATATATAGCATATATATATATAGCGTATTATATTATTTATATATTTTTTAATTTTCAAGATTAAGCTGATCTCAAACTATAGGGCTAAACCATCGGTTCAAAGAGCAGTTCAACCCATTAACCTTGTAAGTTGCTATAGTTGAACCGCCTGAGCCTTTTGAGCCCAACTGTTCAATGACTAGTTTAGGTTTAGCTAAGGTGGACTTAAATCAATTTACAGTTCAAAACCAATCCTTGTACAAATCTACTTATAAGTGGCAAATGAGATTTTGGTCGAAACCACCAAGTTTCTTATTATCAAAAAAAAAAAAGAAAGAAATAATATCTTATGAGGTTAAAAGTCTATACTACCCTCATTTAAGATGATACACACCCTCCTTCCACTGGTTCCTTCTCAATTATCATGGGTATTTCATTCTTTGGGTTGGTTGGTTACGGCATGTAGAAAATTTTTTTTGCAAACTCGATGTGGCAAGAGCAGAAGTGAAAGCTTTTAACATTGGATTGCATATTCTGGGATGTAGAGATCTATCTTTATGTGGATATTGAAGCAAATTCAGCTCTAGCAAGAGTTGAATAACACTACAAGTCTCAACTAGGATTTGTGGAGTTATTCATTTCAACATGAACCTAATGCACCAAATAGATTTCAAATTGCTCATATTATTTCCTTGAAAAGCCAACAAAGTGGTTTGTGTCCTTAGCAAATGAAGCAAGATTACAAATAGTTTTCTGCTAGACAGTTATTATTTGTTACATTAGAAAAATTTGATGCCTTTGGATATATAAACTAAGTTTTCCAACTTTTTCGACTATATCGAACGCTTCATTCTATCAATTCTAGAATGGTGGCCCTTACTTTTCCTTTGGAGAGTCAATACTTTTAAATGTAGAAAGAAATTTTAATCAAACTATAAAGGAAAATATTATTATTAACAAATAATGTATATGCTAGCGTTATATTTTAAATGGGTAAAACCGTAAAAGTTATATTTAGCATCTAAACTTTATCTACTTTTATGAATATTAAATTCTAATGTATCGATATACTATTTGCAAACTTTTCAAGGTTATTTATAATATTTGGATTAATTCATTTAAGTACCTAATTATAAAAATGGATAAAGTCTGTAATTAACTATAAAATAGGTAAAG
This sequence comes from Lumnitzera littorea, assembly GCA_024138015.1. NCBI lineage: Eukaryota > Viridiplantae > Streptophyta > Magnoliopsida > Myrtales > Combretaceae > Lumnitzera > Lumnitzera littorea. Next base: position 116,960,017 of record JAMXBB010000003.1, on the reverse strand, counting down.
ATCAATATCAAAGTAAACTTTAAGACTTTGAATAATTAATTATAAAAATAGATAAATTTTAAATATCAAATATGATGTTTACTTTATTTTTTAAGAAAGAATGGACGATTAATTGCATGTGTTATCTTAGCCAAAAAGTAATGATTATATCATATGGACTATCAACTATGAATGACTCAACCCATTGAGCATCTTTATAAATCCCACACCTGTATAAACACTCTAAGTTAATAGCATAGATCAATTGCGAGAAAAGACAACATTTGTTTTAGTAAGCAAGAAAAGAAAATCTCGGATTAGGAAATAATTTATCATGAGAACGTATAGGACAAAAAACTTTTGTCCGAAATCTTTTCAGCTTTAGTTCCATCTTTCAACGTGTAATAATAAAAGATATTTCTCGCAATAATCAGCAAAGATTTTGCCATGTAATTGGAATTCTATAGGAGAAAGGACTTTTCTTGCATCAAGTCTGATGATATGACACCAACTCTCGTGTTATGTGAGAAAAACTCTTCTGCATCCTATGAATCTTTAGGTGGTTCATAATATTAATTGTTTTTAATTTTTTTAACTATTGTTAAAATTATTTTTAATATCAATTATCTAATTTATGAATTATGAAAATGGCAATTGAGGGAACATCCAACTTGAATTCAGTAAATGTCAACTGTAATGAGTAAACGCCGCTTCAATGACAAATTGCACGATAAGAAAAAAGAAATATATACAAGAGAAAATGTACAACCAAAAAAAAAAACAGACAATATAATCTAATTATTACTTGTAGTCTAATAAAATAATTTATGGATAATAACAATAGAGGGAAAATATAAATATAGGATGTAATTGATTTACCACCAAGAAAGAACTGAATGTGTTCGAAATGAGTATATAAAATCAAATATAAACTCCATGGGAATGTTTAGAAATTTAATTCAAGATGAATGACCTAGAGCTATGCTCAAGTTGAAGGTATTAATTATCATGATACCTTTTCCTACATAGCTAAATTAGGTATTATTCAAATCCTTATTCCATTTACATCCACCTAAAATTAATCGCTTCATCAAATTGATATCAATAATGCATTTCTACATACCTATTTAGATGTAAAAATCTATATATATGTTTCCTCCTCTGAGCTATACAAAGTAGACCTTAATCAAGTATGCAAACTTAAAATATCTAAGTTTATAAGCACCTAAACAATTCAACTTTGATATTTCACAATTTTAATCCGCAAGGGATTCATTCAATCTATCAGTGAATATTCTGTGTTTACATGTTTCGCTCCTATTGCTCAACTTCATCATATTTGTTCCATACCAGGCCTGAGAGGGGTTGCACATTGAGCAGGGCTGTGAAGATATAAAGTTGTATTTATTTGCCGCTTGCAATTATTTGATTGGTTCATTAGTTAATCTATGTGGCAGTTTTCAGTTAATCATCTTCTGTAGGGTATAATATAAATGGCACTTGTTTTTCAATTCACATGTTAGGTTAGTTAATACTGTTACATTGTTTTCTGAATAATTAGCCTGTTTCCATGGCATAATACATTCCGTTATGGATTCAAGTTTTCGATTCAACAATCTACTTGAATTCTAGTCAACAACATCAAAAGATCTTCTTTTCACAATTTTGTTAACAAAAAAGGGAAATATATTTTATATTACTAATTTATAAATGTTTAGGGAGGTGATTTGTAGCATTTCAAAGTTTTTAAGGTAAATCAGAACTTTGGTCCACATTGAGAGAAGTTATTTGCAATTTTTCCTAAAATTTATCTTTATTTTGTATTATATAAGATTTATGGATAATATTGCCACAATTACCTAAACTTTACATTTTTTTACAATTTTGCTCCTAAATTTTCAATTTATCGAACTGTACACTTAATTGAAACTTTTGTTGTTTTCGTCACTACCTCCAATTTTATGATCATGTAAAACCATTAGTCCAATCATTATAAATAGCAATTAAGTTCGCAACGTGTATAACTTTCTATTTTTATACATAGTAGAATGCTAGAATAGTAGGTCTACCCACTTAGTTTATCCATGCCCTCTTTTCTAAATCAATGTAATTCCTACTAAAGTGCACGTACGTATTTGTGCAATCTCAATATATATTCATAATTTATAAGCCGACAACATTAGTATAAAAAATATAATATATATATATATATAGAGAGAGAGAGAGAGAGAAAATGTATGCTTTGCACAAAAACCCTATGGTCTCGGGGCACGACATTTTTAGATGTTATAAGAACCTAAATTAATTTATCTTTAACAAATCTAGGAGAAAAAATGATGTTCAAGAAAATGAACTAAAAATGATCTTTAAGATAACCAACTAAAAGCGAGATCATGCTGTTGACTATCATGGAATGATCAGATTCATGTTGGTGATGTATGAGCTTTAGTAGCATGCGAGTGCATGAACTACGACACATTGTTACTTTAAGATAACTTAGATTATTCATATGATCATATATGTAATAGAGGGATTTTTCTATTGCTCTGTCCTTATTTTTTAGGAAATCGATTCCATCCTTTATTATATCAATAATTTATATTTTTTAAAATTTAAATTATTGAATAAATTATAAATTTATCAACAGTTCAAATTTTAAATATATATATATATATATAAATGATGGAATGAAAAATTAAATCGATCTGACAAAAATAGAGGATAAATTGTAAAAACCATTTATAATAGAGATAATTGTTTACCTGCAATACTCTACTCCCTTCCCCTTTTTTAGAAAGATGGCTAGGAGAATTAGAAATTCTATTAATCGAATTGCTGACGAAGATCTAATCCCCCAAAACCCTACCAGTTGCAATAGGGAAGTGCTATCAAATTTGAAAGCAACTTGCCAACCCTAGCATAGACACTGGTTAGATGGATGAAGGGTTAACAAATAATGTGGGCAAATGTTGTACTATTACAATACGTTTATTCATTTGAATGGAATTGTCTTTCTGTTTTTGTTACCATGAAATAGTTATTCCCAAAGATAGATCCAAAATGATATAATTGAGGAGGCCAGACTTATCATAATTAAGTTAATATTAAAATTATCAATAGAAAAATATCTTATTATTATCATAAGTATATTGTAACTTATATATGTTAAAGAATCTTATTAATAATTTAACTTACACTAATTCCTAAAGCTTAATAAGATAGAAAAATTCTCTTTAAAAATAATTAAGAGTGATTAGTACACTTCGTGAGAAGTTAAAAGAATAAATTTTTGGCCTATTTATTATGCATATATACTAATGTGCTAAAAAAATTACATTAATATAAAGAAACTTATATAAGTTTTCAATTTTAGCAAAAACATATCAGAAAAAATATTTGTATAAGAAATTACCAATACAACAAAAAAAAAAAAGTAAATTGATATAGATATAAGTATTATACTATCTTTTTTCATGATAAATTCTTCTAATTGTCTCATTAATAATGTTAAAAAAAGTAATATTATTTTGAATATAAATAATTACCCAATCAATTATTTAATAATCCACATTCATTTTTATAACATTAATTAAAAAATAATTAAATAAACCATATCATATAATTGATATTATTCATCAATAATTTATGAGATAAGACTAGGATATTTATAATATGAACAATATAATTATTATCCATGATGTATTACTAATAAAAATTACAAAAATTTTCAATAAATATAAAAAGGCAAATGTTTTTTAAGTAATAAATGAATATAAAAAAAAGTAAAATGATGTAATAAATGCATATAAGAAAAAAAAAAATGACAAACATGAGAATTGAACTAAGACCTCATGTTTGTAAAATTAAATATTTAACCACTTACCTAATTTTATATCATATTTTTCTTTTTAAAATATATATTTAATATTTTTTTTTCTTTTTAAAAAATACTAAAAATTAATTTTTTTTCCTTTCTTTTTTGTTTGTACGTACATAATACACCTTATTTAGTTTGAAAAAATTATACCACAGGCAATAATTTATGCCATATAACATAGGATAGATATGGAATATCATTCTTTTCCTACAACTAAGTATCAAAATTACTATTCCTCATAGAATATAAACTTTTTTATTCCAAATATATCTTCAATCATAAAACAAAATAACATAAGAGGAATCACTATTTTTTTTCAACCTTATCCCATTCCAATAAACTAAACATAACATTAATGTGACGGTAGAGAATAAAGGCAAGGTATTATGCTTAGACCAACCGAGTTCGTTAGACCATTCAAACCTTTTGGTACCACAATAATTGATCTGCTCAAGGCTAAGGAGTCCATAAAATTGATGGAGAAGTCTTTCACTTCATGTAAAGTTTCAAAAGACAAAAAGATGACTTGCCATATGTTGTTGGTCACCTTTTGGCCCAAGGCTCCAAAGGCTTAAGCCCTCCTAAAACCTTGACCAACCTAGAATTGGACTCCTCTTAGCACAAATGAAGGTCAACTCGATACATACCCTAACCCTATTTACCTAACTCAAGTCGAAATTGAAGCACTTTAAAAGTCCTTACCCATGGTCCCTAAGATCTATCTTTTGGCGATAGGGAAGGATCTCGCCTCTCACTTAAGGCAACCTTTAGGAAGCTCATCATGTGACTTAATCAAAGTCGACCTCCTCTCCTCACCTCTTTCTCTTTTTTCTCATTAAATGCTGAATGATCACCTAACAATCAGCTTACAAACTAGCAACCTGGCTATGGCAGCCACTTTTTGTTGATAGGATAGGCCCATGCTCCAAGCTCTCACAAATAAGCAGAATGGTAAAAGTCTTTTTTCATACTAACAGCACCACCTCCTTGGATTTTGTTCTAGCTAGTCCTTTTCTGACATGTGTTCAAACAAATAAATCCCCTTAACCCATAAATAGGAAATGAGGCTAGTAGGTAAAGGATCTTAAACCTCTTGAGAACTCTTTCAACCTACAAATTCTCATATTCCCTAATACTCAAATACTATCGTCATTAACTTAAGCATATAAGGGCCCTCAATGGAAACAAAATAGGAGGCTTTTTGTTGATACATCGCTGCACACAGTCAACAGACTACTAAGAGTATATCTAAAAGTTATACATGATACCCACTATTAGCACTATGTAATATGTTTTCGTTAATAGAGAACATTAACATAATTTATTTAACCTAATCATTGCAATTACTCGACATTAGTTACTCGAGAGTAAACACACCCAATATTTTAGGACCGCTGGAAAAATAATGACTGAAAAATATGAAAAATCCGTTCAAAAATAATAGTAGTAATATTATATAACGAGCTGGACGAGGGAGAAAATTCGAGGACAATGGTTAGTGGCTGAACTACTCCTGTAGGTCCCTCAAAGCATCAATATGCTCGTTCCTTGGTCTGCAATTCGAGGGAAAGGAACAGCAAGCTCGTTCCTGCGGAATAAATTGCATTCCCTCCAACAAAGGGAATGTATCATGTGTAGGCACTTTTTTTTTTTTTTTGTCCTTTTTCATTTTAATTTTTATTAGTTGTAATATAATATTAAGATCCACAAAAATATTAAAATAACATTGTAAAGGAATTTAGGGATAAATACCAATAAAAAGAGGATACTTTTTTTTTTTTGTCTTTTTTTATGTGAATTCCTTAAAAAATAGAGTTTCTAAAAATGTTGATATGATATTTAGGATTATAAAACGAGTTCCTTACACTATGTATATCTTAAGAAAGGTTTCAGTAGTACTAATATAATACATAAATAAATAAATAGAGTATAAATACCAATAAAAATTCTATACATAAAAATATAATTGATATTTTTGAAAAAAGAAATACATTCTTTTATTATCACATGTTAAAATTTTTATTGATACTTTTATATTGATTCATACAGTGTATTAGTATTATTAAATTCTTTTTCGTATATCTCTTGGAAACTTATTTTGTATCCCAAGATATTATGTTAATATCACAAGAAACTGTCTTTCTTGAAACTACATTTTAACCAATTAGAATTTAAAAAAAAAATTCTTTTTAGAGTATATTTATCAATGAGTACCTAAATGAGGTGCTTAAAATATCGTATTAAAATCTTAAATAACTCTTAATTTTATAAAGAAATATTTCGTTAAAGTTACTTATCAATTTTTTAAATATTTTCCATATATACTATATTATCATTACATTTCAAATAATATATGAAATATGATATTTTATTATTACTATATATCTTATTAAAATAAAGTATATATGTAAAATTATAAAAAAAAAGATAAGAAAATTTAACGAAATATTTCTTTATAAAATTAAGAGTTNACTCTTAATTTTATAAAGAAATATTTCGTTAAAGTTACTTATCAATTTTTTAAATATTTTCCATATATACTATATTATCATTACATTTCAAATAATATATGAAATATGATATTTTATTATTACTATATATTATATTAATAATATTTTATTTATTATTATTAAAAAATATAAAAAATAAAAATTTATATACAAACAATGTTGCTTTAAGCAACACACATGTGAGAAATTACATGGACAACAATCGGTGCTAATTTTAGCACCTTGCAACTTCTAAGCACCGAACAGTGCTTGCAATTTATAAGAGAAGCTGGGGTGTTTGGTACGGAACTTGTGTTAAGCATCCTTCATATACATGCCCTTAAAATTACTTGTCGGGATAACTTTGTTTGGCTGAGCAACTGTTAGCATTGGACAAGCAACGTCGTGTGGGTTCTTTAGGCTTGGGAAGCCAAGCCACCTGCGATGTACATGGTGCTGAAGAAGTACATGATCTGACTGAGAAATGAGTGATTAAGCTCGAAGAAACTGAAGGATGCCACTGTGGCGTGAAAGGCCTGATAGCCGCTGAAGAGAGAATGATAGAACATGACAGAGGACTAAAAAAATGGTTTAAATCGTGCTCTTAGTCCTCGGATCCAATCATACAATGTCAACGAAGGAGTTTTCAAGACCAAACATTGGAAGAATAACCAGGAAATCAAACAAGATATTGCATGGTTATTGTTGCATACTTGGTGAAGTAATTGTGGATACTTCGACTAAAAAATATTGATTATTTGACGCCTTGCTATTAAATTCATCATGTTTGATTATAGGGCAAATCACATATAGCCTTTCAATATTTAACCTAAAGGTATATTTATTTTCTAAACTTTTAAATATTACAAATCACTCCTTAAATTTTAGTAAATTCATAATATAAAAAATATCTATTCTTTTAATATGTTTGAAAAATTAAAAAAACACATGAAGTTAAAGTTTATGGAGTTTCAATTGTATATTTCGATAAATTCAAGATTATTTTTGCATTACGTTGAAAGTTAAAGAGATTATTTGTAATATTTAAAAACGTAAGATGTATATTTACACTCAAGTCAAAGACATTTTCTCCTTAATAATACATTGCAGATTTGTAATGCTTATAAGTCTTTATATTAATGAATTTTGATAAGATAAGCATAGAGAAAATTAAGGTGTATTTTGATCAAGCGAATAATTATGAAAGGGTATTTCAATGCATAAAACTAATGAAGAAGAACGTTGGGATTTCTAGCTAATTTTACACAATTACTAACTTTCTTAGTATGCATGAACTTGTATTCTCGTTTCTTTATCATCCTTAAATAGCTTTTTTCCCTATATATATTTCCTCAAATTTTACTAAGGGTCAATTGCAATCTCACCCTCATGTTTATTGCCGATATGCAATAACCCTATAAACTAAAAGAGAAAAGAAAAAGAAGAAAAGATTTTACCATAAAAAACTCAAGATGGAATTGGGTGTTATTACTCACTCATAGAATAAATGGGTCTATGCATTAAATGGGATCCAGCATCCGCGCATGTCAGTCATAGAGTAACTTTATGGAGAGTTCCAAAAATTATATTTAATGGGAAATTATTTGGGGATTTAGCTAACAGTTTTTTAGTTTTGCATGTTCTTACTATAAGTAGAAATATATAGCAGAGTGGTTGTAACCCTAAATGGTAGCGGGGTATAATGTACAATCTTAAGTGTGTATTAGAACATAAGTTAATTGATATTTAGCAAATTTAGGAAAATGATTTTTTAGATGGTGAGCTAAAGAGTGTAGATATAAACGTGCTGAGATTTGATATTAAAAGCGAGAATATATTGTTAATCATTGTGGATTAAGTGGATTCATGTTCATAAATATATATATTGTGTGTGTGTGTGATTTTAGCACATAAACGTAGAATATCTGATGCATTCATACAACTATAGAATAAGTTTGGATTATTTGTATTTTTAAATATATCAAAGATAATGATTTATCCATTTAAAATGATAATAATATGGTAAATGCAAGATAACATTTGTGCTCGTATTTGTGACTTGTTTCGTGATAGAAAACATTTTGGTAATGATAATATACAGCTAGGTGCACTTAATTCGAGGACAACGATGAGTGGCTGGACTATTCGAAGAGGTCCCTCTTATCTCCTGTGGATTTGGACCATCGGATCTGATGGAGAAATGGGTGACTGAGCGTGAAGAGCCTGACGGATGCTGTCTAGTGGCGTCAAAGGTATTATAATAGCCGTGCTGTAGAGAAAATGATAGAACAATAGAAGAAGACTAGGAACAATGTTGGCATTGTGCTCTTAGTCCTAAAATTTAATCATATAATGTCAACGAAGCGATTTTCAAGACAGAAAATTGGAAGAACAACCGAGAAACAAAACAAGCCAATTGCATTCGTGATCGCTTTAGACCTTCTGCAACATTCGGTTTTCATCCCCCTTTCCAATGTGTATAATTCCTTTTATGGGGTCGTTTATCAATATAGTTGGGTCCTTTAATTTTTTGGAGTCTTATTAGAGGATCCTAAAAGTTTAACATTTTATTTTATTTTTTAAATCTTCTTAATTTATTTTTTTCAATTTCTTTAAATTTATCCTCTTATAATGTTACTAGAGATTCTAAAAAAAAAAAAAAAAAACTAATGCTATAGTCATATTATGAGATATTTTAAAATTTTAAAAATTCTCAATCATTAATTTATAAATTAAAAAAAAATCTAATAAAGATATTCTTAAATGCATAGATGTTTAAAATGTGGAGACTTATTAAAATCCATATGTTATTGCAGATGCTAATAGTGACGTAATTTCGACTAAGAAAATGATTATGATTTGGCGCCTCGCGCATTTCTCAGTTTTGTCAATGCATTTCACGTGTAACATTTGAAAGTTTATCCTTAGTAAAACATTGATAAAGTTTGATGTGATAAGTCGAGAAAATTATAGTTTATTTTGAATTAGAGATCGGGTAAGTCATAGAAGAATATTTCAAACGTTTATAGCTAACGAAGAATAATATTGGGCATTTTAGATAATTTTACAAAATTACGAACTTTCTTTTTTTTTTTTTTTTTTTTCGTGAAAGAGGCACATTTCATTGCTTAACAAAGATAACATCCAAGCACATGCCTTAAGACAGTAGCATAGCTAAACACAACATATTAACTAGTTCAATCAGGATCAACGTGCTTCTTGCTATGTACGAGAGAAATTATATCCTCCTTCAAAATTTGAAGCAAACGGTCTAAGAGCTGGAAAGCGACAAGTTCTTCATGCTTCATAAAACATGCAAAATTCGCCAAGGAATCTACAAGCTTGTTGGCTTCCCATGGCTGATGCACAACCTGAAAGTTCTTCAAATTGGATTGATAAGTCCCTGCTTAAGCGCAAGCCATTAACGAATTTCCATTGAGTGAACTGCAAAATAATTTAACTGCAAGTGCAGAATCCGAATTCAATTCTATGCAAGACGTTCATTCTTCGTGCATAAATTAAAGCATAATATATAACCCAAATTTCTGCTGCAAGAACATCAGTTCGGCCAAGCATTTTTTGCAAATCCTGTGATCCAAAAACCAAAGTGATCGTGAAAGACAGCTGAAATTGATGTGGCCTATGTGCTCCAAGGTGCTGTACCTAGAAGCATCTGTTTTGATCTTCACAAAACCACCTCTAGGAGGCGCCTACTTAATCAACTGCAATGAGATTTTCCTAAATACAGCGCACCTCCTGTTGATGACCCAAAATTCAGAGGCCTTAGCCCTTACATGCTGTGCTAACTCTCTGCCTAAACCAATTTGTTCTTTCCAAAATAGATTTTAATCATACCGCAACATCCAAAGCATGAAAGCAAATAACACTTGCTTAGGCAGTTCAACTTGGCGCTGAGTAGTTCTAGTTTATTTGACAAGCTGATGAACCCAATCATGGAAAGGAAGACGCTCAAACTGATTCATTAGTTCATTAAGGTTTAAGTCATACCATATGTGCTGTATCTTTGGAAAGTTTCTTAACGCATGCTCCACTGTTTCTATTTGACCACATCCCCTAGGACATTGATTCGAACATACAACGTATCTGGTATTCATCTAAACTGCTGTAGGAATGCCATTATTCAAAGCTTTCCAAATAAATAATTTCACCTTTGGGCTCAGTATTGCACCCCAAAACCATTTGTCGTATGCTCTATTTACAGTTTGATTACCTTTCAAAACCTTACAGGCTTCTCTTATTGGCAGATCAACATGTGAATGCAAATCAATAACTCTTTTATCCTGCTTTTTTCAGCATTGATTTGATTTCGAATTCAGCTATATCTTCCTTCCATGTCAAATCTGACATCCAAACCTCCTTAACAGTAAGATTTTGTGCATGTTCGGGCAATAGCTCTTCTATTAAGTTTCTTAACATATAATTTCTTGACCAACAATCATTCCAAAAGTCAGTTGAAGCTCCATCACCTAACACTACATGTAATGCCTTAGAACCCTGTACACTACAACTTAACACGTATCCCTAATCTCTACTGAAATGTAAGGCATCTAAAAACTTATAACCTATTTAAATTCCACAATTAATTATAAATCTATCAACTTTCATACTAAATAATCTCCTTAATTTTTAACTATGAGTAATATAATAAATTACTCAATCTCCTAAATACAATAAATATCTAACATAACATGTACAACTAAATAAAGAACTCATAGCTCAACATAAACTAAGCCTAGCATTTACGTATATCTCGACCCACCACCAAAGTAATACTAGCCCTGGTATTCAATTAGTGGTCATATCATACGTCATCATAAATGTTTTACATCATCAATAACACTTAAGTCTGCAATTGAAAAATAGCAACCTCTGTAGAGTAAGTAAACGCCCAGTACAAGATACTACACACATGTGCATGAACATACATGTAACAAGTAAAGTATACACGAGTAACAATCATAAATGCAACAAACAACTAATTAGATCTCGTTATTTAAGTCTACAAATAGTACAGTCCCAACGTCTTGAGACTTAAGGTTACTCATAACCCATATACGCACAATACATAAATACTATATAAGTATTAGCATTGGGTTCTTCCCAATTACTCGAATGCCAAAAATCATCCTAAATCTACTTTAATCCTTTTAGTACGGAACTCCACCGAGGACAGCATCGTACAAAGATCACCAGGTGGCTCACCAACATCATTAGACTCGACCGGTAGGAGGTCGAAGCCAAGCACAAGTAGCAAATAATTAAGTCCGAGTTTCATTTAAGTCTGGTTAATGACACTAATCTAGCACACATAATCAATAAACATGTATTCTGTACCTAGAGCTCCTATCATAAAAAGATCCGATACCAAGCATCTCCTAATACCTGTTCAAAATATAAATACTAGTTTAGAATTTAATAAATTCTACAACTCAATACTTCTTTCCTTTAACTCGACCCTCTCCCTCTAAGCTTACGAACCGAAATCTACATAACTTCTCTTATCTTTCCGTAATATATATACCGACCCTTATACTCTTACATGAACATAACATATTATATACATTATTTTATATATTATATTAAACATATGAATGTATTGTTTTATATTATACATATATTTAGTATATATAGCATTTATAATATATCTATGATTATATATATATATATATTATTTATTTATTTATTTATTCTTTTCCCTTTTCTTTATTTTTCTTTCTGCTATTTTTTTTTTCCTCACCATCACTTTTCTCTCTCTCGCACCATCCTCTCTCTGTTTCTTGTTGGCACAAACAAATACATATATACACACGCATACGCACACGCCTTGCTCACCATCACTCTCTCACACACATATACATCTTCAACCAACAACATACACATACACACATTCACTTAACACACACACATATACATTCATACCTAACACACACACAAACACATGTCATATCGACGACACACACACATGTTTACATTGATTGCCTAACACACACACGCATACCCACATTCACGTCATCACTTAACACACATACATATCACGTTGCTTGCTCCCATCAATATACCCACAAGTCCATGCCGCACAACTACATCTGTACACTATTGACACTGCCCAACGCACCAATCACACTAACAATTATAACCCTCTCTCCTAAAACTCCAAGAAAAACTTTAAGGATACAAATTGACAAGGTAAAACAAAAATAAAATGAAAACTTACTTAAATTGGGAAGAATTCTTATGAATTTTCCTTTCAATAACGCAATTCTTGGTTAAGGATTTGGAGTTGAGTTTAGAACTGTAGGTTTTTTATTCCTGTAGAAAAAGTAATGTAATATTTTGGTAGGAAAAAGATATTGGGTCAAATAATATGTTATTCGGGAAAAGGGATAGTAAGAAGTCTAAATCTTTTCCCATGACTATATTGCCCATGCTATCCCTTATAAATTATAAGTCATATCGTATCCTCAAGTCTTTATTATATTATTATATTCCTTCCATTATTTTATATTTCTAAAATTTATTATTATTATTATACAACCTAGTTTCTTTTTTTTTTTATTAGGTTTTACACCACAACTTTGTGGTCTTTGATCTAAGTGGAAGCCTATACCAACTCTTTCCATGCCGGAGAAGCCACACTACATTCCCTAAGACTATTTTTGGCAATGCGCTTTCTATATTTTTAATCACACAATTGGGTCCATTTTGCCAATTCAGCTTGATATTTGTTGAATTTGTGCATTAAACAAGCTTGATTCATAACTTGTAGGCCTTGTACTCCTAAACCTCCCAAATCCTTTAGCAAAGTAAATTGGCTCCAACTAGTCCAACTTTGAGCTTTACTATCTACCTTACCTAACTACTGACTACGAACTACTTGTTCATAGCCTGACTACGAACTACTTGTTCAATCTAACTTGAGATGCTTCGAAGAAGACTAGCATCTCGCATATAGTAATTAGGGATAACATTTACAACCAAATTTGCTAAAATGACTCTACCTACAATACTCTACAAGCGATCCTTCCAACCATTTAGCTTTTGATTCATTTTATCAATTAGAAACTCAAAGTCCTTCCTTATTAGTTTGGACCCATCCCCAATTAGATAGCCAAGGTATTTCCTTAAGTTAGTAACTTCTTAAAAATTTAAACTTTCCCTAACACGAAGTTTAACATCAGTTGCCACATTAAGGGAAGATAAAATCTTGGACATTAAGAAATTCACTTAGAGTCTAGACCAACGCTCAAAGTACTTCAGCACGTTAGATATAATACTAGCCATATATTTTGAAGCTTCAGCAAACAAAATTATATCATCAACATATAACAAATTGAAGAATTTAAACTTTGTACACCTTAATTTCAGAGGATGCCAAAGCTTATTGGCAACTTTTTGACTTATTAATCCACTAAGGAATTCCATCGCAACAATGAACAGATAAGGGGATAGCTCACTCCCCTTAAAGGTGAAAAAGGTGTGAGGATAAATCCATTCAATAAAGCTTCAATACTAGAATTAGAAAAATAACTAGATATGAGTTTTCTCCATTCAACAGGAAATCCCAAGCACTCCAAATGCCACTAAATAAGACTCCATTCAATGCTATCAAAAACTTTTTCGAGATCTATTTTGAATACCATATAACTTGATTTCCCTTTTTTTCTTTAAATCGCGTAGATTTCTCTCATCAACAAAATATGAACAATTGCCCTACGACCTAGAACAAAACTACCTTACATTGGACCTATGAGCTTATATAAAAAAGGTCTTATTCTTAGCACCAAATTTTTCGTACATAATTTGTAAATTGTATTGTGCAAACCAATCGATCTAAATTGAGATAATGCACTAGCACCTAGTTGTTTTGGCACCAACACCAACAGAGTTTGACACAATGAATCTAGGACAAAATAGCTATTGTAAGTATCTTTGATTCATTTCTTAACTGAATCTCTACAATACTCCAACATGATTTATAAAAGGGGGCATGTAACCCATCCCTACCAAGCGCTTTCCAAGAATCCATAGATTTCAAAGCTTCTTCGACCTCCTTATCATCTATTGGTTGTAATAAAACTTGAGCTTGCTTCTCTATTAGTTCCCCCCATAACTCTTTTGTTAATGGATTAGTAAGACGGGTTTACTCATGCAAATTCATAAACAGCTTCTCATCAAAGCCCTTGACATGAGTTTTTAAACCTTCTTCAAATGTAATCCACTTGCCAACTGAATCTTTTAAACAAACAATTCTATTTTTGGTACGCTTAGTGACCACTAAGGCATGATTGTGCTTCGTGTTACACACCATTTTTTATCCAATTAACTTGAGCTGTTGATTTCCACAAGACTTTCTCTATTGTAGATAATTCCATCGTGTAACTCCGCAATTGTTCTTCTAAAGCAACTAAATAAGGATTAGGCCTAGTAGCCAAAGCTATCTCTACTCCAGCTCGTTGTGCGATATTCTATTTTTTTCCCTTTATCCAATATTCCAAGAACTTCGACATTCCATTTTCTAACTAGTAGTTGAAATTCATTTGAAGCACTAAAATAAGAATGTTGGTCATTACTCCAAACCTACTGAACTATGGTATAACCCCATAAATTTGTATTTAAAGAAGAAGAAGAAGAAAAATAAGAAAATATTTCAACATCAAAAACTCATGATGGAATTAGGTCTGATTAGTTATTCCCTCGTAGACTAAATGGATCCATAAATAGAAAAATCATCTACACATGTGACTATCCTATGTGTGATAAAATAAATAGAGAAAAAATATCGTTGATGGATGTTTCCTAAATTACCCAACTATCTGTCCAAAAACTCATAACCTCCCTCTCCCTCTTCCAGAAAATAAAACAAACTTGAAAAGAATTTGTTTTGCCTCATCTTTTTTTTTTTTTTTTTCATTTCAAATTGACCAAATTTCTTATTATTCTACTATTTTATGTAGAAAAAATCATAGCGCATTTCAATTATTTTAGATGTTTCGATCAATTATGATGATAAAAAAAAAAATAGTCAATAGAGTTTCCTTTGACACTTAGGGGGTAAAGTTGTTTTCCCCATGAGTAATGGCAATAAAGTTACTTTTGCTAAGTTTTAGAGAGAAATCAAATGTAATATATTAGAAAAAATTTTCCAAAAATAAGGACATTTTGGGCATTTCAAAAGCTTACTAAAAACCTTACTTCCTTAAACTTGCCTCCTTTTGCTAAAACCTTAGTATTTACGAAATAGAGCTTAATCTACTGATTTGTTGTAGCAACTTAGGGAAACTACCTTAAACCCAACCAAAAGAGGAAAATGAGAGGTGATTAAGGTAAGGTTCTTAAAGAATCAACTTAAAGAAATTTGCATTAAACCTCCTAACAACATAAATGCCCTTGTTTCTTGTTGTTTTCAACTCTTTACTAAGTGTTTTTCTGGTGGAGATGCTTGGTTTTCTTCATTAGTAGCTCATTCAAGTTTTGAAGATGAGTTTCATGGAGAATTTCTTAAGTTAAGGTTGATCCTCAGCTTAAAAGTTTGTTTAAGAAGGTTTGTTAAAGGATTGAAAGTAAAATTAAAGATTTATTGCAATGACTTAACTAATCTGACTTCACCAAGTGTTTGAACTATTACAAGAAAGTATGTTGAGCTATTACTCTTAGTTTTAGATCTTACAAGGATTTATATCATTTGGAGTTGGAATTTGAGATTTAGTTAAGTTTTAGTGTTGTGAATAATCAAATATCGTGCCTTAGGTGTTATGTGGAAGTGTATGAAATTTTAAGAAGGAGTTGGTCAAAAAGTGATTTTAGATTCAAGGTATGCTGTCTTGCAAAATTGTAGAACAAAAGCAAGAACATCTAAATGCTAGGCCATTGTAAGTGATAGAAGCTTAGAATCCAAACATTATGCCTTATTCGAAATCTTTCTATTTTCCAAAGTGCTTTCAATCTTTTATCGCTTAACTGACTCCTTATCTAGCCTCTCCATTTCCAAAAGATTCGATGATTGGAATCAATTCCTCGGACCAATCATACACAGCCGAACTAGAAGACTACAAGAACTCACACGAAGAATACCAACTTGAAACACCATTCAAAACAAAAATTCCTGTTCTAATCTCTATCTTTTACACTATTGCCGACCTAAGTGCCAAGCTCTCCTAAGTGTTAACACAGTTTCCGAGCTTCCAAGCAGTTATGCCGACCTATCGTACAACCATGACTATTACCGAGCTCTTACCATGATCCAGACTACGTTCGAGCCAACCAACTTCAAATGTCAAACCAAGCTAAGCTGCCAAAACACCCGACCTAGAGAAGATCATATCACCCTTTAGTACCTGAGCTTTGATTTAAACTGGACTAGGTTAACTTTAACTGCTGACGCTCTCCTGACTTCGTCTAAGCAGGATCTTATAATTACCAAGCGACCTCGGAATTTGTTACAGCTTAGCTTACCGCATTATAAGCTTCCAATTGCCCCTTAACACGTGTCTTCTAGCACAATATTTTCGAAAGATTCCTAAATCTTTCTGTACAGAATATTCTTTGTCCCTTTTGCCCCTTTTTAGTATGTTTCATGTATTTCATTTGTAAATTACTCTTTTGTCTTTTCCATATATGCCTTGTAATCCTAATAGAATTAGTATATAAACCCCATTTACTTGTACGCAAACAACATATTATTGCATCATTGCTTATTACAAGTTTCCTTTCTTAAGCAACCTTAGTGTTCTTATTTATCTCTTAACTTTTATCTATTCCCTTTAACAAAAAATAGTGGCGAGCAACTCTATAGTTTGAACCTATAAGTCACATCCAGCAAATTATAAGCCGTGTAGGATCTTGTAGGTACATCATATCTAGCTAGGTAGCTCACGAATTTGCTAATCCCCCTTTTGTTTTCTTTCATTCCTTTTCATTGTTGTACAACCTCCATATATACAACTTAGGAGACACATCATTTGATTTTTATTCCAAAAACTGGAGTTTTAGAAGTGATTTCAAGCAATCTAAATAAGAGATTAAAAGTAGGAAGTGCTTACCTATTTAATTGAAGCTCTAAGTTGAATCTAATAGAGTAATATGATTGTAGATTTAGGAATCACCAATAAAGACTAATTTGTAAAGTAGCTAAGCACCGATAATACTCAGTGAAGAACCTTGTAATTGCCTCCTTAATTAAGAGACAAAGGAACTAAATGGAAAATGCTATGTTTTGGGTTAGGTGATTAGATTCTTACATCTTTAGATCTCCTCACTGTTTAGTTAGTATTTTTAGCAACTCAGGTACATGGTACTTGGTTAACTGCTTATGTATGTTAGAACTTAGTAACTAAACTAGATTAATTCATATTTAGCCTGATAAAGCTAATTATTGATTATACTTGACCCGTTCGCTCTAAGAGCTCACAATGGCAAATCCTTAAAGGAGCAACTATTGATCATATGTAAGATTCTCTAGTGGACTTGCATATGGGACGATGCGGCTAGAATTAGTGTTATCAAAACCAAATTAACTCTTACAATTCAACTCGATTGAACCTTAGTTCAACTTCCAATCAAACCTAGTTTTCCTCTTAATTTTTATCCCTTCGTAGATCCGAGTTAACCATCTAGTTCAAGTCTAACAACATTAGCTAAAATTCTAAATTTTATGGACTTTAGATTTTGGACTCTAGACGTAAAAGACTTAATGGAAGACTTATATATATTTATATACATTATATATATATATATAGATACAAACACACATACATACACATATACTTATATGTATAAGATCTCAATATAACGGGATTATTAGTATCCCTTTATTGTTCTTAGACTAAATACAAAATAAATAAACTGTAGCTATTTCGTTTATTTGCACTATATGTATGTGATAACATGAATGATTTGGCATCTATATGTGCTTGTGCATCACGTATTGGAATTCGTCTCCCTCTTACCTTTTTCAGGCACAAAAGCTTATGAGTACCTTATTTATGAGAAGCCTTTTGTGGACGATATTCAGGAAAAAGAAGGTGTTGAATACTTGTACTTTAATGATGATTAAGGATTTAGATGGCATGCGAAAGTTGTGTTTAAGCATGATTAGGTCATGGAGATGTCTTTTGATACTTTTTTGAGTTTCTTGCTATGTTGGAGATGCTATTGCACTTAAGGAGATAGACTTCCTTCCTAACCTTGTGGTTTTGAGTTCCTTTATGGAGAGTGTCAAGTCTTTAATCTTTTCCTCTTTCATGAGTCATGCAGTTTAAGAGTTGTAGACTCTTTAAGATACTTTGTTAACATGTTTCCAGCTTTATGATAATTTAAGTGAATGATACCTCTTACTCATTTGAGAATATTGGAGTTTATTCGCTGTTATATGTGGTTAATTTTATTACTCTTATTAGTTCTTTTTATATGTGGACTTAGAATCCTCAACATATTCTTGTCTTGTGGGAATAAGCAATAGGTTGTAATGCCCATAAGGGTCCTAAGGTATTATATCAAATTTTCATGAGTTTTGGATAATAAAATAACTTCTTCAAAATTTATCGATATTTGCTTGTTATAAATAGCTAAAGGGGGTCATATTGCAATCATCCCTTTATTAATAAATAACATTTCAAATGGTACTTTTGTATCTAAATATAACTAGGATTAGTAAAATTATTAACTATAGTAAATTATTGTGAACAAAAATAAACATAATGAAAAGAACATACATAGAGGAAGAAATATAGGTGCCTAATTTTTTTGGGACAATATCATTTAGATTCTATAAGTAAATAAACAGAGCCGAACCGAACCCAGCTTTTAAAGATTTATACTCAACTCGTTTAAAAATTATTAAGTTCAAGTTGAGCAAAGTCGAGCTTTTACCAAGCCCAAATGTAATAGGCTTAAACTTGATCTTGTTAGAAATCTAAAGCTTAAGGTCGACTCTTTTAGATAAACAAATCCAAGCTCCTTTACCTAAATGAGCCTAAATATGACTAAGCTCGAGTTTGAGAATGAATGAAAGCTCAAAATTTATTCCAAAATTTCAAGATATATCATTTTTGATAATTTATCGATTATACTATTCTTATATTTTTTTTTTTATGTAATATGATTTTTAATATCATATATCAACTCACGAGCCGACTTGTAAGTGTATATGAGTTCAAACTCGACTTGTTTATATAAATAAACTTTATTTTGAATTTAAACTCGACTCATTTATGGATTACACTCAAACCTACCCAATTTTAAAGTAAGTCAAGCTTGAATAGTTTGTAAGTGACTCGCCTTATTCATAACCCCAATTATAAGACCACTCGATGACACTTGTATGGATAGTAGATGAATCTTCTCCCTTTGAATTAGTATTTGTTTTTTTGGCTTTGAAGGCTATGATCCTTTTTCTTGTATCTTTTGAAATACTTTCTGATTTGAGAAAATCAGTTTCATACACCACGATCTTATTGTGCAGTTAACATGGAGTTAACATTTTTAGATCACAAGCTTCTTTTATGGCAGTTTTATTTGTATTCCAAATTTTGGGAAGAATCCTTAATATCTTGCATATCATATCTATATCACTAATAATTTTACTAAGAGGAGATAATTCATTAGATATTGTAGTAAATCTATTGAAAAAGTCTTTGATTTCTTCACTAGGAAGGATTTGAAATATTTCATATTGTTGAACCAACGAATTGATTCTTGTATCCTTGATTGTTTTTGTGCCTTCATAAGTTTGAATCAAAGTGTCCCTAATGTCTTTAGCTATTACACAAGAAGCAATTAGATAAAATTCTGATCGTGCAATAGTACTCAACAAAAAGATTCTTAGCTTTTGAATTGAGTTCGGTTTTAGTGATATCATCTATTAATATAACAATGGTTAGAACTTTGAAATCTCCTATAAAGATAATTTGGTAAGCCTGATAATCTAATGCCTTTACATACATCTCCATCTTGAATATCTAATAGGGAAAATTAGTTTCATCAAAAAATGGTGTTTTGCCAAGCTAAACTATTAAACTACCACTTGATTTATCCATAATCTTGAACTCTAGAAGAAAATAGAGCGAAGCTCTAATACCAATTATTGGTCCCATATAAGATATCAAGAAGAAGGTAATGTGAATTGATATCTTTAAATTTTTAAAAAACATTTTCAATATAAGAAAAATAAAATTATCTCTCTTAATAACTTATAATGGTGAACAATGATATTTTAATAATTTAACACACAACAAAATAAAGAAAATTAAAAGAGTAAGGAAGAAGAATATCAGGCTAAAACTTTATAGAGTTTCGGTCTTTTACCTACTGTTCTCTTCTAACTCTACTATTGGAGACCTAGTTTACTTCATCGATACCGTTACACTTGATCCACTAAATCAAATTATAAAAAATTTACAAGCATTCGTCACACATGGACTTAATAACACTCTACTCTACCTATCTAACCTCTCTACAATCTAAACTAATACAGATCTATAGAATACTAATTTATTTGTCTCAACACTTAAACAATAAAGTAAAAGTTACAAATTATAAGTGAGAATAGAAATATAAATCTCAATTATTTTCACTCTAAAAAGAAATAACGATTGTTGTATTGTTTACTTCAATGCAACTTTCTATTAAAGTATCCGAAGGACTTTTTGTGATTTTTCTGAAGGTAGAATCTTATTACAACTCTTTTGTGTAGCGAAAACTTTTTCCAAAGTTGTTGTTGTTATTGTAAAAAATAATATTTTGAATCCTTTCTTTTTTTATATTGAAATCTTCTAACAGCTAATTTGAAGATTATTTTCACTTTTGTATTTATCTAACCGTTAGTTATTAAAGATAATTCCTTAAATATTTTAAGAAGATCTCGATTATTTGAAATTTAAAAGCAACTCTCCTTATCTTATTTAGATCAGATATACTTCAGTCTGTAACCACCAGATAAGCTTCTAATTTGAATTTGACAAAGAGATATACTTAATCAATAACTTCCGAATAAAACTCACATTCAAGATTTGAAATTCCACAAAATCTAAATCAACCTTATCCTTATCCATATTTGTGTATATTTTTATTTATCAAAAATTAATTCGCTAAAAAATCCCTATAGATCTTGGTACTATCTTATATGAAACGGGATTAAATATATTTCTCTAATACACCCAATCTAGTAAAACTAAGTCTTGTTAAATTTGAATCTGAATCTGAATCTAAATCTGAATTTGATACAATTCAATGTCATATATTTCTAGGTCAACTTTCTAAATGACATTCTGAAGAGTATTAATTTTTCCTTTTTTTTAAGTTTCCAAACAAGCTTCTAAAGTGCTATACCTCTTTTATTTATGAAACTTTTAAAACACTTTTTGAAGAATTTCAAACTATTCTCTTTTTCAATCAAATCAAACATTCTAAAAAATTTTCTAAAGACAATTTAGTTTATGATTTTAAACTTTTTGAGATTATGATTTTAATACCTATAATCTTAATTATTCATTAGTATTTACCTTTTTTTGTTATGATCAAAATATGTAAAAGATATTTAAGGGCTTCGTCTTAAAACATCTTTCTGCACGTATACTCTCTCTATTCTGACTTTCCGCTTCCATAAGCCAACCATCATAGAGATCGTCTTTTCTCGAATTTTGATAAAACCAAGCTCATTGAAGAAGCACCTGCACTGCACCCATGTAACATTGGAGCAACTCTTGTGGTTAAGAAACCACGTCATCATATCTTATACGATACTGTTTATGCGATTATTATGAGATGAGCTGATGTCATTGCCCTTTAAACCTAACCTTCAAAAATCAAGTGAATTCAGGTAGGTCATAATCATATCATAGGCAAACCCGAAAGAGTTTCGAGAAAAGGGAAGAAAAAAGAAAAAAGATAAAAGCAAATAAAAATAATAAAGTTAACAACACAAGATATGAAGAGAAACTTTTTTATGGATACAGAATAAGGGTGGACTTCACGTGTTCACGTCCAATGGTCCAAGGTTTACGTCGGACTGTCGGTGACGAATCTGGTCTTGTGATAGTGACTTAGCCGCTGCCGCACTCCTTACCTTGCTTTTACATATAATGTTGCTTTCCTTTCAATTTTCCTGGGCCATTCATTAATTAACAAATAGTAACACATGTCCAAAATATCCATTAAAGTAAAACCAAAAAAATCATTCATATTAAAACTATATGCTTGTAACATACATTTAGATGCATAATATGCGATTATTAATAATATAGTGTATGGTTTATAAGTTATTAATTTATTTACATTTTCAGCTTCAGTTAGAGGAAACAGACGTCTAATAACAAGACGAATTGGAATCATGGTCGATCTAAAGAGAAGTTAGATTTTCAAATTAAAATATCATCCGCTAATGATACTCACAGTTTCACTTCATATAGGAACTCGTATTTCTTAAGTAGAAAAGCTAATAATAATTACATAGAAAATGAACAGTTTCGGAAAACGTTACAAAAACATATAAAGAGATAAGTTTAAGTATGCAAATTTTTTTTTTTTATTATTAATTCCAGCCCCCGAACACTTGTTAGTAAAATCATGTTCAAACGGAAAAAGATTTCGATTGGTCCAACTTCGTGTTGTTTAGACCGGCCGAAAGACTTGGACCGACCTTACAAGGGGCTTCAAATGCACCCAATAGAGCATCTAAAGAGACGAGCAGACAAAAGACAAACCGGGTAATGAAGGGCTATAGAGAGAAGCGCCATAGATTGATATAGACCAAGACTAAAAGATAGAATCAAGGAAGTTAATACTGGAACAGTTAATATAGTGTTCATAATAATAAATTAGGAGAGAGAAAATATGGTCATCAATTCATATCCACACCTTTTTCTGGAAGAGATTTGGACACATAGTTAACAAAAGCAGAAAGAAAAAAAAGGGCAGAAATATGTTGAAGCCAAATAGCCTGAACAACTTGTGAAAAGGTCCAGACATTTTAGTAATTTTGTAGAATTACGCAAATTGCATCTACTTGAAAATTAGTCCCTATTACTTAAACTAATGTGTTCTTTCAAGCATTTGAGTAATCAATTGTTCACTAACTTAAAAGTCAATAAAGTGGTAAATATCTAAGTGATTTAGGAATATGACCTATTAGAAGAGCTATAACGCTTTAAGATGTTTGAAAAGTAATGAAGTATATATCTCTTCTATTCGGAAAAATTTTAGGAGGAATTCTTTAATATTTTCTTTTCTCTTTCAAAGGGGGAAAAAAAAAAAGAAAAGAATACTCAAGAAAGATCTTCCAAATATCTTATATCCCACTAAGTTCTAGTCTGGTAATTAAGAATGAGAGATTATTATTCCTGTTCTTATATCGATTAGTTTTTCCCTAAGAGAGTTACAACAATCATTAACAAAACTACTTGTAGAACTCAAAAATTTGAGGAAAATGTTTTACGCATTGGTGATTCGAAGACTATCACTTGAAGATGCGAAAGAGAAAGCTAGTCCAAAAGAGAAATCAAAAATTGAAGCTATGAAGAAGAAGAGTTAAGAAGATGAACTTGCATACTGGGGACATGTACTAGACACGTTATGTGATAACTTCGTATGATCTATATATGACCATTCAATCACTTGTCGAAATTTGGAAAGCACTTGAAGGGGGGAAAAAGAAAAAGCAAAGAAGCTTCTAATGTCCAAACACTTCCAAGTTTAAAATGATTCTGTCATGGAACAAGTACATGAATTGCAGGTTCTGGTTAACCGTCTTTGTGATCTTTTGATTGCTTTTTCAATAGCCGTACAATTTGTAGCAATAATCTCTAAATTACCAACTACGTGGAATGATTATCGCAAAAAAAATCCCACATATAGCAGAAGATTTCATTGTTAAGAAAGTACAAGGCATCTTCGCGTTGAAAAAGAATGTCATGTCAAGTAATGCCAACTTTGTTGGTGGTGGCGGCGAGAAAAGAAAAAATAAAATGAAGGCTTAAGAACCCAAATCCAACAAGTCACGTAAATGCTACAATTGTAATGATATGGGCCATTGTGAAAATGAGTGTAGATTTCCAAAATGAATAAAATGATGGGTTTGAAAGATTACAATGTGGAAGGAAACGACGTTATTGTAATGGTCACCGAGCACTTGGAAAATACATATATTAGCAAGATAAGTGAAGTTCTCATAGCAACAACTTCCGGATCAAATGACATGGCTAGATCCAAGCGCAACTGTTCATGTGTGCAAAGGCTGACAACAATTTTAGAAATATTAAGATGTCGAAAATAGAGAGTTCTTGATGGGAAACAAAAATTTATGTAGAGGTTCTAGGGAATAGTTTAATGGGTCTACATTTTACCTCCGAGAAAAAATTGTGCCTTGTTAATGTCCTTCTGCCTAATTTGGAAAAGAATTTGATGGTTTGTAGTTTACTTTGTAAGAATCTAATAAGTTTTGTGATCATCGAGACTGATCTATATGCTGAAAAAGGGCATTATGGGATGCTATGTTCAAATTAAGTATTGAAAATAATAAAGTTTTCGAGTATTGCTTAAATGGTTGATTCTTATGACATATGCCATGCTAAATTAAGATATCTTAATTGTAATTATATTATATATATATGCGAAATCATGAATATATATCTATGAACAGAAAGAATATAAAAAAGGCATGAATTTTGTATTCAATCCTATTTTCTAAAGAAACCATTTCCTAATTTGGCAAAAGAAAAAGGAAACCATTTTCTAACATAGAGATAGAGGGAAACCAAATAGCTAGAAAAGAGAATATTTTACGCATCTCTAGGTTTTATTTTTCATCCCACATTTTCTGGAAATATTCCAATGGGTGCTAAAATAACTAGAAAAGAAAGTTGACTTGAGCTACTGGAAATATGCAAATTGTGTTATTTGGAGATAAGTTGATTCGAACTGCTGAGATAGGATAAACAACCCCTTCTTCAACCGAGCTTATGTTGTTTCAATCCAAGCTCTTGTGTCAATATCAAAAGAAGAGTTGTTAACAAGTAGTGGTGAGCAATTTTCATGTAAGGTATTATGCCTTACTGGCTCTATTATTTAGTTCTTTTTAATATCACCACAAGTAAATAATAATAATAATAATATAAGACATGGTTTCTCTTTATGATTAATATGGGCTTATTTATGTCGTTAAAATATCAGTTTGAAATTCCATGATGACCCATTTTCAACAATTTCGGCAAGAATAACATTCTAGGATACAACTTAAACTTGAAAAGTCTGAGAGAGTGGAAAATTTATTAAATTTAGGTGTTTAAATGTATTTTTCACGAATTATTTTTAACATTTGGGTCTATATGATCCACAAGCTTTGTCTCCTTTCTCTACGTATATGTATTATGTGGACCTTAATGTATCTTGTTAAATCAAACATAATAAAAGATAAAATATAATCAAAGCTGTATACAGAAATTGATTGACCTTAGTTCACCAACCTTTGACTCCCGGCAAGAGGCTTGCATACCCTGTGGTACCACAAGCTTCCACGTTTTGTGTCTCGATCTGATTTACATATTCTCCATTCAAATGCAATTATCAATTAATCCGCTTTTCTTAAGATTAAAATGTGATGATATAATATACGATAGGTACATACATAGGTTTTAGGAATGGGTTAACTAAAATCTACGTTAATTTCCAAGTATAAATAGAGACCGTGCGTTTTAAATTATGCAAAATGAATATAAATGTAATGATGCATAGTGCATATATAGAATACAGGTTTACTTCTAAATTTAAATGGAGAATAAATGTTTACAACACCTAGTGTATGAAGATATATATATAAAAATAAATATACATATATATATATATATATATATTTGCTTACAAGTGCAAATGAAGGATTTACTAATGACTTAGTTAATGCAACAGCATAGGGAATTAACACTATTTTAGTATCTACCGCATCTCTTTGCACCATTAAAACATGTGAATTTAAACCCTTCAAAGTTATTTTCCTAAAGTTATTATTTTCTTAAAATGCAGATATATATAATTAATGATTGATACTATAAGAAAAAAATTATATTATGATAACATCATATGATATTTTAAAAATTGAGATAATCTCAACTATTTAAATTTGTAACTTTACTTAAAATACTTTAAATGATCCATTTCTAAAAAATATACATATTCTATTTATACTTGAAAGCAAATGCATGATCTTTGCTGTAATTATTTCTTTTAGCAAAGCGTGGTATAAATTAAAAACTATATTACATCCCTTGTAGTTCTAGTATAGGTTGAATATATCGGTTTGGAACCGTATAAAATGAGTTTTCTCTTTTTTTAAGACATCAAAATTTTAAAATATAAGATTCTATTATAAATTTTTTAGGAAAACAAAAATAATCCCTCTAAACTTTTATTTTAGTACAAATTTACCTCAGAACTTTTAAATGTCGCAAATAACTCCCTTCTCCCTTAAATTTTGATAAATTATCAAATAATTCATTAAAAGTTGCACATAAACCTCTTTCCAAGATAGAACAATGATCTTGGTGTGGAAGTACTCAATTAAACTTATCAAAAAAGTGTATTTTAGAACTATTAAACTTTAACCATAATGTATTTTCTTATCTAAAAAAAGAAATGTCTTCTATACTATCCATCTATTAAAATTTATCCATATATAAGTCAATACTAAGAAAGTTATCTACAAATTTTCCTAAACTTTTATTAAACAAACAAATAAAATATTACTTACACAACTCCTGGGAGACAACCAACTAACAAAACCTAATAACACATCTCGTTTTATCTTTATCATCCGGTCAAGTTAAAGGATGTGATGTGCATGACTTCATCTTGTTCGTCCCAAATCCCAACATGTGGCAAGACCAGTTAGGTTAAATTAGGTTGGCGTTTAGTAAATTGTTTGCATAAGTAAGCCGAGCCTTAAAAATTAGATGATTTGGTCACCTTTACCTAATTTCAGCATACAAATTATCCACAGTGCGGTCTCAAGTGGAATCAAGAACCCTAAAAGGTTTATAACTTTATTATGCTGTGGCATTTAATAATGATAAAATGATAAATGTAATGGTGTGAATACATAATACAATTTTGCTTCAATAATGCACATGTGGTGTTGGTGTAAGTGGTGCACTTCATATGTGCGAGATGAATATTACATGGTAACACGTTGATCACAGCATTTTAATTTTGAAAAAGTGGCGTGAGAAACTACAATCTTCCACCTGAGGTTAGTGAAGCAGTTTTTATAAAATTTCGTACCCAATAACCAGCACGCAACGATCAAAGGACAAAATTTGATAATGCCTTTCTAACATTTTAATAGGATTATGTGAAGAGATACGTAAAGGTCCAATAACTTTTAAGTTGACCTAATAAATTGATAGACCTATGGAGAGAGTTAACATTAAGTTAATCAGTTTTAACAAACTCTATTTAGACTCTATCATCTAAAACTCGTTATATCATTTTAAATATAGATTTAATTTTTGGATTCTATCACTAATTCCCTTATTATCATTTGGAATCGTCCCATCTTAATATATTTGTAATTGACCCCTCTACATAATGTTATTTATAAAATTATAGGATAATTACAAATAACCCTTGCAAAATATTCTCTAGATGCAAATAACAAACCTCCTAAACTTTTAAGCGTGATTTCACCTTCTCGCAGCTTTACAAGTATACAAATTATCCCCAACATTATTAAACCCAACAATGCACATCTTCAAACGTTGTTAAGAGATAAAATCACGCTTTAATACTCGAAACAACCTTTTCAAACCTAACTAATATTTTAGGAAGTGTATAAATTTTATAAGTATACAAATTATCCCCATTAAACCCCACAATAAACATCTTCAAAGGTTGTTGAGAGACAAAATCATGCTTTAATACTCAAAACAATTTTTTGGAACCTAACTAATAATTTAGGAAGTGTATATAGATTTCCCTTAACTTATTAAAAGAAAAAGGATCTGTTGGTAAAAGTGTACAATTACCTTGGAAGCAGTTCATAATATCGTGTCCGTACTTTAATCATTTCTCTTTATATTGCTTCGTGCTATTATCAGCCATATATACACACAAATGACCAGCGAACAGTATTGTTACCGAGAAAGCAACTTATCTTGTCATAGTCAAATCGGATTTACTTCGTGCCAATTCTGTGATATTACCAGATACATCATGTACACATGTAAATGACTGTTGTGGTCCATTCGAAGAAAAATTTCCGATTCCTTTCATGCCGGATTGAATTTGCTTTTCTGTATTTGATTTGAAGACATGAGTCGAGAAAACACTACGTACTGACTGGGTTGAGTCAGAATAAATAACCCATCGAAGGCCCACCCACGGTTCCTCTTAACTATAGAATTTCATCGATCACTCATCAATTATATAATATATATATATATATATACAAAAGTTGTTTTTCTATTTTTTTTTTTTTTTTGCCAAAATATATAATAAGTTGTTAAAACTATTTTTAAAGCATATCTAATTTAATGTATATATAGATTTTCACTAAAAGAAAGTTTTCATTACTTAACTATTTTCAATACTGTTCTTCTATCATAGATCAGATTCAAATCCTTCTTATTTTAAATTGTAATATAATTGGCCAAAAGAAAATTCTTCTTTCTAGACTTTTGTTCTAAAAATATTATAACTGAATTTGAATGTAGTTTTGTATGAACAAAGTTCAAATCCTTTGTATCATCATCTTCTTTTGAAAATGGGAGAAAAATTTGGTGGCCTTTTGGACTGAAAGTTTTTCTTTTTTATATTTAACTCTTAAGGTTTTTTAAATATATTAGTTTAAGTCGGTTCACAGCCTGGAATGGACCTTGAGCTGACTGGTCCTAATCCCCCATTTGGCGAATTGGGAAGTGGCAGTTCAGATCAGGCCCAGACCTCCAACAAATTCTGATGAACATACTTAATTAATGTGTGCAAAGGCATATATATTATATAAGAAAATTATTGTATTATACTTATACACCATAAGAAGTATAATCTTACCTATTTTATATGTAACTTATAACGATAATTAATGCAAATATATATACATTTAAATATTCTTATATACAAAGACATCTTTGTTTATAAATAACTATACATAGTAGTTTTTAATATTTATTATATATCTACTTGACGCACTAATATACATGTAACTACATTATTAATTTATCTACTTGAACAAAAAAATTGGTTATTGTTCCTTTACTTAGTGTTCTTTTATAAAAAAAAAAAAAAAATTCTTTAGTTCGACAAAGACTACTCCCCAATAAATTGTATGATTATTAGAGTTATCTTAATGACCAAAAAAAAACAATCTTAGCGAGGAAAGTTCCAAAATCCTTTTATTGTTTATATATATTCAGGAACTTATAATCAAATATAAACATATTCATAAATAATTGCTAGTTCATATAATTTATTTATGAGATTCGCTTGTATGCAACTCTTATGTGTAAGACAATATAACTTTAACATATGTTAACCTTCCAAACTATCATATAATACAAAGATACTTTAAGCTATTATATGCAGATGTCATTATTTACGTGATATATATTATATATCTTTCTTGTAATGTTGATGGTGGCACACTAGCTGTGAATGGGGAAAAAATTCCCCTTCACATAATAGTTTAAATTTTTCTATTCAAATATGCAATTTTTTCAAAGATTAATAATTTTTGTGCCATGAGCACGCTGGGTCAATGGGCTTGGTAGCTAACTACCTGTTTAAGGCAAGGCTTGATTCATAGCCTATTAGGTTGATTTCAAGCCATTTTATAAGGAAAAATTGACTCATGCTTAAATCTACCAGTTCTAAGGTATATGCTATGGGCCTCATCTACACTATAGAACATGCCTAAGCTTATGCCTTCTATATTGCAAGTTCTAAGATGCATTGTATTATGTTATCATAAGTAGGATATGCTATTCATTTTTCTTTTTTAATTAAATTTATTTTATGTTATTAGATAATAAATTCTATCTAGACTATATATATAGACTTTTGATAAAAAAAAAAAAAAGACTATATATATTGACTATTATATAAATGTTATTGTAATGAATATCCTTAATAAATTAAATTAAATTTTTTATATAATAAAAAAATGAGTCAAAGTTACTGTTTACATCTCAATTTTTTCATATTTTGCAATTATATACTTAAAGTTTTAATTTATCTAATTATACATCTAATTAAAAATTTAGTTATCACCATTTACATTTTAATTAATTCTAATTCATACCATTAATCTAATTAGGATGATCAGCCAATGAAATAATTATTTATAACCTTAAAGAGGTTGAGCGACTCCCCCACAAGTAGATGCTATGCTAGTGACCTACTTCAAAATAGTGAGTAGTGACCTACTTCAAAAATATAGATCGCGAGACCCATTGACAAGCGCGAGTGGCCATGCAAGTCCAATATCGTGCTAAATAAACTATCATCATAAATGGAAACTAACTAAGGTATAAATAATGATAACTAAATTTTTAATTAGATATATAATTAAACAAATTAAAATTTCAGATATATAAATGCAAAAGGTTATAAAGTTAAAATATAAACCGTAATATTGTCCTATAAAAAAATCAATAGCCCATTGTCTAACCTGCAATTAACCATCTAGATATAACATAATAATATAAATACCGATCTTCTAAGGAAATAAACTAAGTTCGAATTACCCTACATTAAATTATAATGTAACTAGAGGGAGGGGGGGAGAAAAACCACCTAAATGTAGCATAGCAACTTGATTCTCAAACAGTCAAGAAGTAAATCTTCGTAATAATAATACGTTATGGACGAAATTGGATTTCTAATTTATTTTTAATCAATGTTAGACAAAAAGAAGAATATTTTTCATTTTGGACATAAAAGCATTTTATTTTAAATAATAGTAGCATATACAAATGCAATATTATTATTATGCTATAAGAACATAATAAGTTTATAGATTCTACCATATCACCCGTAAGTTCAATAAGGAACAAGTTCTCAGGTGTATTTGAAAAAATTACAGAGTATATTACGGATCTTAATCTTTCAACTCATTTCATAATCGGATAGATCGGAAATCCTATCCTGCCCACTCAAACACCGCTGCCCTAATATCAGTTATCTCACTTTTTCAGAGTAACGTATAAAACAGAGTTCCTACCCCATCGTGCGTCGATCATGGGTCATATTACCCCTAACATCAACCCTCACTTTCTCATCCCTAGCAAATAGCTATAGATGTATCAGACTGGACACAATTTTTGTTCTTTTTTTCTTTTTTTTTTTTTGGGGGGGTTGGGGTGGGGGTGTGTGGGGTTGGGGTGTTAACTACTGCATTTGTATTAATAACAGAAATATAATTATCTTTACAAGTAACTAACCTCCACTTGAGATATATTCAGTAGAGATAAAATCGTAAACATTCATAAACATCACACTGGACACACCTGCAATTCGCAAACGAATTTTTTTTTTCCGCCAAAACCCGCTCTGTGTACCATATGTGAAAGTAAGGTACAAATACCATGTTCCCCACATGGTTTGTGGACCATGATCCATGGTAGTACTTTTACTCAGAAACCTGTATTTCTTTATTTCTTTTCAATTCTTTTTTTTTTTTTTTCCCTTTTTGGCCCATCAGAAACCTTTATTTCATAGATTGCTATTTTTTGCTGTTCCAATCGGACAGAAATGGATGATGCCAATTCAGCCTGACTATAGAACATTATCAGCTGACATTGCCATTTCTCATCAAAAAGCAAACAAAAGGGTGATCATACGTTGATAATGGTACAAGTCCTTTGAAATCCATTGCAAATACCAGCAAAACAAAGAGAAAAAACCAACTTGTCCTAGACTTGCTCTTACTTATTGCTTAAGATCTTGCATGTGTTCTGGATTTGGCTTTATCCATAAAAACCATAATGACTGAACACAGAACAACATTTTCAGCTCTTCCACTATGATCAAAGACTGAAAAGAACTGCTTATATTACAACTTATCCATTAAAAAGCTCCCAGTCCTCACCACATTCATCATAGGATACATCAAAAACCCAATCCACGGCACCAATACAACAAACCCACGCAATTGCAAAGCAGACTAATGCTAAAAACCAAAAAAATCACACTCATGATGACAAGGTCTCAGCTACACATGTTTGGAATGCACACCCCACCATCTGGATTCTGTTGTTCCTTCCATATTCTCCCAGTAACCCGGAGTTTGAGTTCCTTTCTATCCCCACCTGAGAAAAACAGTGCCATGTTTCGTTGAATAATTAGACCGTCATGACTGTCCCTGACCTTTCGATGGCTGTCCCTGACGCTTCTTGGGGTACCCTCCCAGATGAGTTTCCTACCATTTGCACCGACCTCAAGGCTGTAGCTATAGTTTCTAGCCTCGGTCTCATCACCCATGAAACGGAGGAATGCCATGTAGACTGGGGCCATGCCAAGTTGGAAGGCCTCAAAATGAAGACAAAAGTACTGGCCAAAACAATGAAAGACCTAATAAAACAGCAGATCAATTAGCTACTCATGAAAGAAACACACAACCATCAATGACACTAAACCATTAAGGATCAGACTCTCCACTTTCCCCCATTTTCATGGAGTCCAATACTGGTGCAGTAGAGGAAAGAAGAGAGTCCAAATAATAGAGCTTGGTAATGGAGTACCCATCACACACATTTACAAGCAACAAAGTCTGTAAAATTCGTTCCTACCAAACGCAAAGCTCACGTTTACCATTGTCCAGCTAATTAGTCAGAGCTCTTATCCAGTTCACGAGGATGAACTTGCTAGCATCTCTTTGGGATTTAATTCACAATGGGCTAAAGTCATCAAAAGCATGTAAAAACTCCCCATCACCGTGAAAGAAGACACTGTCAATGGGTTCAAACCCATATTAATATCTAATAAATCATTTTTCCAACAAGGCACTTCTCTTTGCAAATTAGTGCATGATCTTTTAGTTACATGGGATCTTCTATGATTCAGTCATGAAATTTCCATCCTGATGACTTGTCCTTCAAGTAATGTTTCCAAATAATTTATATCACAAATGAGGTTTTTCGATCATAATACATGAAAGATGCTTTCTGTTATCATATTTACAACATCAAACTCCTGAGTAATGGTGCAATATAATCCATACTATGACAAACAAAACCCCAATAACAAGGATAACAAGGCTTTGCCATGAAGCCACACAGATAGATTTTAGCTTTACAGTGTTCACACCAGTCTTTGAGAAAAACTGTACACACTCGGTGCATGGACAAAATGAAAAGGAATAAAGGGGAACTTACAGTAAGCATCCATGTAGCATTCTCCACTTCACGAGGATTGGATTTCACATAACGATGATTAAAGGTGCAACCTGTATGCATGTCAACCTTATGGTCGTCTCTCAGATGTGTGACCAAGCAAGGGATATCACCAACCACAGAACACTCAGATCCAGCATAAGGGCAGTTATAGGGTCTAAAATTGCACAAAGCCTCATGCTTCAACTTGCTGTAATAAGGAAATATCTCCGGACACCCTAAAGAATAGTACTTGCAAGGAAGTTCAAGCGACTCTGCTACTTTCTCCAATGCTAAGCATCTAATATCACCAAGTTCCTGTCTACAGGTTGGACAACGATTGTGCACCCTTGTTTTGCATGTTGAACACAAAGTATGTCCATTATGACACTGCGAAAATCTCATTTTATGAGAATGCTATGCAAAGCAAAGGAAAACTCTATATCTCAAAGTGAATAGTCAATATATGTAAGTCAAGAATAAATAACACCTATGTGATATTTTGATATCCAATTTCCTTATAATATTCATGTGATGTCTCCCAAACCTCAGATTCATCGATAAGTTATGACTCACCAAAACTGGCGGAAGAAAAAAGGAAATATGATTGGTTGACTGCAAAAAGAATCTGGCATGAAATGCTATTAATAGTAAAGTTCTTATGTCAGATTCTCATTCATCACTCTGTTGGTCAAGCTGAATGCATGGAACATAAATAGACAACTCAGTAAAGTATAAAACCACCAAATATCTTAGTGGTACAGTAAATCATTAGTAAAATCCTTAAAATGTTACCTTAGGCACCTGATATTTTAGTCCAGATCTCTCTACCAGTGATCTCACAACACGCACTCATCTACCATAAATTGGCATCTATAAAAGGCAAGCTAATTCTATGGTCAATGTAGCCTAAGACCAACAATGTCTCACGATAGTCTTAATTAGAAAAATTCCCAAGAAGATAAAGTCCACAAGATCAGAACCCATGTACATCATGGGAAGAGGAAAAGAAAAAGGAACGCAGCAGACCCTACATAATAGTAGAAGTAGATGATAACATCTATATCTCACAGTAAGTACTTTACCTAAATATAGCAGCTCTAAAAGTCACCCATGATTACCAGCAAGCACACTTTCTTTCTTCAATCATTATTTCTTCACAGATATTTAAACATTTCCAATTCACACTTGAAATTTTATTTTATTTTTTTTTATTTTTTTTTTTGGGATTGTTTTTGGGGGGTGGTGGGGATGGGACCACTAAGGCATCCAAATTTCCATTGGTCACACCTTAGACTAGACCAATAAAATGGTTTTATGAAACAGAATGGAGTAATACACCCATTATAGACTAAGCACCCAACTCACATAATTCAAAGACATTGCACCTCATTGACATTCTCATTGCTTACATTTGATAGATCTTCATGGAATTAAACATATTAAGCACCGTTTGATCCTAAACCCCCTTTTAGAATTCACACCATCAATTGCAATCAAAGGCAAAAAGAACTTCTACCCATGTACTTTCCTGAATCAGAACCAAATCTGTCCATCCATGCTAAATGCATGACAGCATTACAGTTACCACAATAACCCAAAAGAATAGAAAGAGGAAAAGAAGCCCCTCAACAAAAATCTTTTTTAAGAAACTATATCCTCATTTTCAATAATCATTTTCCATTGAAGTTAATCACCATTATTTGGGAGCTGCTGCAATTGCCTCCAACCCTTAGCTACCACTATAAGCTACTACTAGTTATGACTACTTTTTGTGTAATAACTGCACTATAAAAATCAGACAATAACAAATATTAAGTAACATTGGAGAACCTTTTCCACAAAACAGACACACACACCATGTCATAAAAGGTTATCCCAATAAAACATTCCTCAACAACACTTTGCCGATGTATAAATTTCTCTCATTACCACCACATGATCACAGGCAAGCATCTTCCTGCAATAATTCTATTACACACACCAAACATCCACTTTACCCTTGAAGATTTATGCTTGTTGAAGTTCCAACTATCATGTACTAGAGGAAAACATTTTTCGGAAAGCCATCTCTTTGAGTTTCTTCTGATCACACTTTGAGCTAATATAACGAAACGGCTTACTCAAACGGCTGCTATAGGCTAATCAATATAAACTAACTCGGTATCAGACCCATCAACATTATCATTACATAAATTTGACAAATTATCACCGTATCAACATGTTAATCAGCCTCGAATCCTTCTTGATCAATTTTCTCCTCTCCACACCATTAATTGCCCGGGAATGCAAAAGGAACTACCACAACTGCCAATATATTTTCCCAAAACAGAATCAAGCCGCCTTTCTGTGGTAGATCTGAAGAAACTAAAATTAAGGTCGCATCAAAATAACCCACCTTTGCACTCTACTTAAAATAAAAATCTAAAAAAAAAAAACAAAAAACCTAAACGACAATTCATTGTAATCTAACCAACAAATCCACAATAGAAAACCTAGTAAAAAACAATACAATAGATCAAAGACATACATAAATTCAAAAGACACGTACATAAATTAAAGATAGAGAAAGGAAGCACCTGATGGATTGGAGGGTACATAGAATTGGTACAAACAGGGCATTCGAGCAATTCATGAACACTTGTTGCAGGAGCAATAGCCGTCGGACCCAGAATGTTAATGTTACTGTTGCTATTAGGAGTAGTACCTACGTTATATGCTTTTGATGCAGAAGAAAATTGAGAAAGAGGATGAAGATTTTGATGAAGATGATGATGGTGGTTATGATTACTATTACTATGGATCTCATTCTCTTCTAATCCGCCATCTAGGGTTGATACACACTCAATGCTGTCCATATCCATCCCCTAAAACTTCAAAGATTGAAACTTTATACAAAAACACAAAATGACCCACCAATAATTACGACACGTATAATCAAAATCTCATGGAAAGATAAAAAATTTTACTCCAACGTTTGAAAATATAAACAAGAACATAAATACCCACTAACAATCACAACAATCCGAACCAATATCTCATTGAAATATTGATTTCGCTTTACCCGAAAATTGAAATTTTAAACAAAAACAAAAATACCCACTAGTGAAAATTAACTAAAAATTTGGATCAAGGTCTAAAGGAAAGATCCAAAATTTAGACCTCATGAACACTCTATACCAAGAGAAAACTAATGTTCTTCTTTTTCTCCTCTGGACGAATTTCTTAATTCCGATCTCTCTCTTCTTTCTCTAAGTTCTGTGTGGTTGCGAGAAAGGAGGTTCCTTTCTTGCTCTTTTCGTCTTTCTCTACATTCTGAACGAACGCTGTTCCTCAGGGGCAGAGAGATGAGGGTAGCCGTTGATGTTGGAGTAGGATTTAGATCTGACGGCTGAAGATTGAAATTAGTTGAATGGTCCTTCAATCCCCTGCTTTAGCACCTCTGTCCATTATTTTAATACATGTAATGCCCGACAACCCGATTTACATAAAAATATATACATATATATTTTACATTTCATATCATATTACTGTCTTGAGTAGGAGATTCAAATCTTAGGAATGCCACAAGCGGTTTTTACGTTGCATTCACTGCCCGATTCATTAAAAATGTTATGGGATCAAGTCTTATAAAATTTTAGTACAAACTTTATAAAGATATTTAAAATTTTATAAAATTTTAGGATGGATTTTGAGATATATAAAAACCCCAACGGGAAAACATGAACCAAGTAAAATGAATTAATTAATACATGTTTTTTTTTATGTTATGTTTAGTTGCTTGAAAATAAAAAAAGAAGAAGAGAAATAAATTACAAAAATAAAAGGAAAAAAATAGTCTAGAAACTTGAATCTAGTAAAATTAATTAATATATGTTATATTTCAACTTGAGTGAAATAAAAGTGGTAACCTTCTTGCAAAATTGTCAAAAGTATGATAGCATCCAAAATTTGTTAAATAGGGTATTATATCCTTTGAAAAATGGTAGTACCATGTATTTTTTGTTACAATACTAATATTGGGTTAGGATTACTGGATTTAAATTGCCATTTGGCCTTTATTACCAAGTATAATCATAAAAAATGAAGATAGTATTTTTTTATTTAAATATGTTGTGAAGATTTGCTCTTAATTGTAATGTGAGCTAACTTGTAAATAATAGACTTGATAATCTCTTTTATATAATGTAAGGAAAATGAATTTAGATGAAATCGAGATGAACATTAATGCAAATACAAATACTAATAACAATGAGGAAAGCCCCTTGCCAAAATTTTGATTTGAAAGGAAAGTAATATCAACAAAATGATCGGGTATATTAAGTTCTCACATTGGAAATAGTAACAATCAAAGTGAAAAACCTAATAAACTTAAGCTGACTTCTTTTGTTTGGAATAATATGGTGAGAATAACAATTAATGGAGAGGACTATGCTGTATGCAATCATTGCCAAAAAAATAAATAAATAAAGTCAATAGTTTAAATGGAACCAAACACTTGGACAACCATTTAAAGAGATACTTAAAGAAGACAAATCAAAAAGGCTTAAGGCAGTGTCTTTTATCTATTGAGGAAAAACAAGTTAAGACAAAGTAGTAGTAGTAGTGGTATAACAATAGGAAATTAGTCCTTTAATCAAGAAGTTTTTAGGTAGATTTTTGTACAGGTCATAATTGTTCATGAGTATTTTATCTCAATAGTTAAGCATAAATTTTTTAAAGAGAATGTTAGTAGCGTCCTACCTTTTGTTAATGTTGTGGAATGAGGAAAGAAATTATAAGTATCTCCAAAGAGGAGAAAGAAAGATTGAGAGTGTTGTTGAAGGTATTAATTCTCGAGTTACAATAACAACGGATATGTGGACTTTCAACAAAAAAAAAAAACGATACATGACCATAACCGTACACTTTGTTAACAGCAATTAGATGCTCCAAAGTCAACTACTGAAGTAATTTTTGTTTTTTTTTTTTAGTTAGGTATCTTCTCACTTTAACTTTTACATTATTGAGAATTACATTTTCTTAACTGTATTTAAATTTCTATACAGTTTTATGTATATTTCAACTCTACACACAAATGAGGTTTTAGCTAATTATTTGTTCCAATCACTAATGACATGGATTATAGATAGAAAATTATCTATAATTACCATAAATAATTGTTCTAGAAATGATGCCATGATCACAAGTTTAATGTTAAAGTTAAGAGGGGGTGAATTGATACTTTGAGGAAAGATATTACATTTGTATTGTTATGCATATATTTTGAATTTGATTGTAAAGGGGGGATAGTAGTAATAGAAAAGTTAACTAAGAGGATTCGTGATGGTATCACATATTGATCAGCGAAACCATCACAAGTGGAGAAACTTAGAGAGGTATACAAGCAACTAGATGTTTTGTATAGTAAAAAGCTTTCTTTAAATTTCACAGTCTAATGAAACTTTACATATGAGATGTATGAGATGCTTGTTATAGCTATTGGCTATAAGGAAGTTCTTAACAGAGTTCAACAAATGGACAAAGATAATAAATGCCTTAAAATATATGATGATTGGGAGTTGGTAGAGGAGATTTGTAACAAATTAGCAATTTTCTACAAGTTAACTAATCTTTTTTTAGGGTCACAATATATATTGCTAATTACTATTTTGAGAAGGTATTTGAAATTAAGGAGACACCAATTAATTGGAAGTGATCTCTTGTTATGAATGTTAACACTATGGTTAATAAAATATTTGAGAAGTTTGAAAAGTATGGGGTTGATGTACATCTGACTATGGCTATTTATACTATTTTGGACCTTCGTTATAAGATGATGCTTTTAGATTTTAATTTCTTATTGTTTATGGAAAGAGCGCTTCTATGGAAATTCAAAAAATTTAGGATATTTGTTATGAATTACTTCAAGAGTATCAATATAGATCTAAATCTCGTCATACCAAGAGCACTAGCAATAGTTCTTTAGTTCCTTTAGCAATTGATGATGGTGCCATCAGTAAAATTAAAGTTAGACTACTACTTATAAGAGTTCACATTGCCTTAGAATGATGGTTTCGATATTCTTAATTGGTGGAAGTGTAATGGAATCAAGTATCCAACATTGCAAGCCATAATAAGAGATATGTTAGCTATTCCTATGTTTACAATTACTTTTGAATTTGCATTTAGTACCAATAGGTGGGTAATTAGCTCATACATAAGTCGACTAAATTCAAATACAGTAGAGGCATTAGTGTGTTCTTAAAGTTGGTTATCATGTGAAATAAGTGGTAAGAATTTGGATTACATAATATTGATTTTTTTTTTTAATGAAAATAGTTTCTATGATTTACTTTTTCATGTATTTGGTGAATATTTTTCTTCTTTTTGTAGTTATGGAAGTGATGGAGGAAGAGGATGACCATGAGTCAATTAGTTCAACTTTATTTGACAAAGAATGTTTATGTGGATGTTTATCATTGATGGATGCGACGGAAAATAGTTAAACTCCATTTAATTTAGAATTTTGATGACTATTTATCTAGAGGGTGTTATTTTGATTTTGGATTTGTAACATGGATTTGTAACCATGCTTATTTGAAAATTAAATTGTATTGTGATGTGATGCATGAGAAATTTGATGAAGCTTGGTTTTGCCTCTGTTTGTAATAAGGATGTTGTAAGATCGACAATCAGCTACTCGAGTTTTGGTTCATAGAATTTAATGCGATTAAATAAATTGTTCGATCTAATCTAAATTTTATGACGAAACTATAATTATTAGTAAAAGTAATTTTATAAGTTTGAATTTAGGAAAATAAGTAATAAAATGGTTAATTAAAATAATATTGAATTTTATGAAAATTGCCTATTATTTATCGAAAACGCTTAAAACGAATTTCGATAAGTAACGAATCAATAGAAATAAATTATATGTATATTAAAAATCATAAATTAACTTAAATAAAATTTAGGAATATTTATTTATACCATATATGTATTTACATATAGGTAGAAATACACTTAATTACTTAAAATATGGGAAATTAAAATAATGTTAATTCATTAAAGAAAATGCATGAATAATTAAGGAAAAAGAGGAAAATTCCAAAATTGAGGCATGGTAGCTTGGTATTTAAAAAATAAAAGCAACCAATCAAATTAAGCCAAGGAAAAAGCAATTTTAGAAGAGAATAAGGCTCATATCACCTCAATTTAATGCACAAAAAACTCTAATACCTCTATAAATAGTCAAAATTTTTCAAAAACTCATTTAGTTAGTTTGGAGTGTAAAAAAAAATAGAGAGAACATAAATAATTAGGGTTAGGGTTTATGTACAAAAATTACAAAAAATATGTATAATGGGGGGCCTTAAAGAAGATCCCTGACCCGATGACCACCTCAAAGTGAACACGTACCACTACCATGTCACACCCCGAAGCGGTAGAGTCGTAACAGCCTCGCCGTGTAAACCATCTTAAAATAGAAGTTAGCCTTACAACCGCTATCTTAGACCTGATCTACACAAGGCGTCCACGACTAACCCGCTTTGAAGTAAACAGTTTGTAATTTAAATAATTCATTTACCTAAGAAAGTGAGAAAAGTTATATATAATCACTATAATTCAGTTATTACATTAATCAGAAATGAAAAGTAATAAAATATGTGTTGATTCTTCAATGTTTTTCCTCACTCCCTAGGATCCAGTAGTTGCTAGCTTTAGAGTAGTTGTTTGCCGCTTCTTAGCCAGCACCTACACGATGTCTATAAGGATGTGAGCAACCACAGCTCAGTAAGTTAGGATAGAGGACTTAAAACTATACCACAAACACAACAAGGTTTTCAGTCAACTTATTAGGTGCAATGCATGTGCAAGCAAATGCCATCGCACTACGTTGTCCGGCCCGTCGTGAGATTAAAGAAATTGCGCCCGCTCTAATCTGGGTTGAGGAGTTGCCGTTAATGCAACAGCTCACGACCAAACCCAGGCTTGTGTAATGGAGACCTTGCTCCTCCCGCTACTACCTTCGAACCACTGTCTTCATCCTCACCGCGACTTCCTCTCCTGTCACTTAGTTCGACTAAGAATGAAGAAAGGACCATTTTGCAATCCTGCGCTATCCCTTCCGAAAGGGTCGGTATTTGGCCGGAGAGTCCTAAGTTCCCCTAACGGGTTGCTATGCATGTCCGATTATGATTACTAGTTGTATATTAGATTAAGTCCAGTTTAGGGTAATCAATCATTCCGTACAAATCATACAATACATGACAGAGCAACAAACAGAATCATAATATCACCCATAATCAAGCACATGCGTACATCTAACTATCTAACAAGCACAACCAAGCATAATCTCAAGCCTCCAAAATACAGATTGTATTAATTCTCAACTTACCTCAACTCCTCGCTCACTCACTCGAGGTCCGATTTGCTCAGGCCATCGCCGATCATCCCTATAACACAAACGTGGTTTCAGTTTTTCATATAACTATTATAGGTTCGTTTTATCCTATAACGCTTATTGTTATGTTTTATTTAGGGTTTAAGATACCTAATTATCTAGGTCTTAAGTCTTTTACAATTAGTTTAGGTTTGGGATTAGGTTCGGGTTCGGGTTCGGCATCGATTTTTAAATTAGGTTTTTAGTTCGATTTCTAAATAATGTTTTAGATTCCAACCCTAGAAATCCGTTTCAACCTATAATGTGAAATTAATCACATTACTTCCTGATCTCCTAAATACCATCATTTCCTCTAGTTAGTATTTTATTCCATCCGGTACACTTAAATCCTTATTTGTGTACCGAATTTACTCCTAATGTGAGAAATTTTTACATTTTTCATATAATTACATAAATTCAAGTTTCCCCTCAAATTTATTGTATATTTTTATTATTATCATAATATCAGTTTTTATTCTAATATTTTCTATTTAGTATATTTCTAAAAATTACATATTATGCATTATTGCCTATTATGTACATAATGCACTTCTAATATTTCTATCACTTTAATTACTATCCCTAAACATCAATTATCATTTCAAAATATCTAAATTTATCTTAGATCAGATTTTACTCCTATTTTCCCTAATTTACAAAATTAACTTAAAGTTAAC
Organism: Lumnitzera littorea; assembly: GCA_024138015.1. Classification (NCBI taxonomy): domain Eukaryota; kingdom Viridiplantae; phylum Streptophyta; class Magnoliopsida; order Myrtales; family Combretaceae; genus Lumnitzera; species Lumnitzera littorea. The sequence goes on along the minus strand of JAMXBB010000003.1, from coordinate 116,917,205 downwards.
TATTTTTCCCTATTAATCATTTACTACATATTTAACCTAATAATTACATCTAACACCCTAATTGCTACAAGTATCATACTCCATCAGATTTCCACATCCTAAAACATATACTTATTCACTAAATCAGTAATTAACCATTTAATTACCTAATTATCCCTAAATTACCCATTTTATGCCTCATTTTAGGGCTAAAAATTATCTAAAAATTTAGAAAATTAATTTTTGAAAACGGGCTTCATAGCACTATTCTATATCATCTAAGTAATCTACAAAAAAATTTTGGGCTCGAAACTACACTCCTAGGTCATTTATTTCTAAACCGAAATGTGCTCGGTTTTGCACGATTTCTTAAGGATCATATACTACGGGGTATTTTTTTATCAAAATAATATTTTTCCTACAAACTACATATAAAAATATCTTAGAATAACAAAATTCATAATTTTCTAATAATATTTACTATTTTTACAAAATTACACAAGAATCGGGCTAGAAATTGGACTCACTAGTTTGGGTGGCTCCGGCCACCGCGGGCCGCCGTGGCCTTATCGGCCGGCCTGGGCGCTGCCACCACCGTATGGTGGTGGTGGCCGTCCACTTCCAGCTGCTCGTCTAGTGGGGTTCCCTTTAAAAGCCCTAACTGCATAGTTTTTTCTAATTTTTTTTAAACCGAATTTTTCTCTCAATTTTTATCTCTCCCTTATTTTCTCTGATTTCTAATTGTCCAAATGAGTTCCTGGATTTTTCCTGCTATTTACAGGGTTTTAGGTGATTTATTATGCATTAATTTGGACAAGATAAGTGCTTTATCTCTAAATTTTTGGCTTTTATGTTGTTCTAATTTAATTGGTTGATTTTTCTTTTTCAGATTCTGACTTGCCACGACCAACCTTGCATCATTCCACACCCTTCTGATTTTTTTCTGATTTTTCCACAATTATTTTATAATTTTCTTTAATTATTTGCTTAATTTTTGGCTAATTTAGGTAATTTCGCGTATTTTTATCTACACGTAAATACATGTGGGGTACACATGAACATTCCTAATTATTATTTTGATCATTCTAAAATTTTTAGTATACATATAATCTATCTCTAGTAATTTATTAGTTATTATATTACACTTTTCGCCTTTTCGATAATTAGCAATTATTATGCTTAAAATTTGAAAATTTTATAGTCTCTTATTTTATTACTTATTTTCTTAAATTTAAGTTTACGGGGTCATTTTTACTAATATTCTTCTCAATAGTTTATAATTTGGATTTGATCGAATCTTTTAACTGGTCGCCCTAAACCTTGGATTCTAAATTCAATCATATGGTAAATTGGCTTAGCTTTGGGGCTTACATACCATACGGTAGTAGTAATGTCTAAGCTAACTAATAAGGTCACGGCGATCGGCGGTGACCAGAGCCACTAGTTTTGGATACACGAAGACAAGTCGACCTACGATTGGTTGAGCGAGCGACCAAGGACACTAGACGTTATTACAGGTGTTAGCCAGGAAATGGCTTACATTTACCTTAAAACTGGCAACTGCTAAATTTGGGGAGTAAGGAAATATATCTGAAGAGTAAATATATTTTAAGGTCTTAACCTTTATTTAAAATTTCTCATTTTCAAATAATGTATTATTTAGGAAATATAGGACAACAAAACCCTACAAACATTATTTGCAATACTTGAATCTTAGTGTATATACGTGATTTTATACTTTTTTAAGTAAATAACTTATTAAATTTATGAATTGTTTATTTCAAAACAGATTAGTCATGGACGTCTTATGTAAATCAAGTCTAAGATAGTTGCTATAAGTCAACTTCTATCATAGAATAGTTTGCGCGACAAAACTATTACGATTCTACCGTTTTGAAGCGAGACAGATATGATTTTTATGTTTTCTTTTTTAGGTTTTTTTTGCATTGAGCAAGTCAGGCGAGTTTTTAAACAAGTCTTATCAAACTTTATAGGGGCAAGTTATGGGAACAAAATAAAACCCTTATAAGGTTCTAGAACAGATTCTAAGATACCCTATAGGGTAAGGGGATAAGATTAGGTTTCGAACTCATCTTGGTGACATCCCTAAATTCAATTCATCTGTGAACGACTAGTATTCATACCACTAAGTTATAATATACTTTACACTTAACATACAATTTTATTTTTCCTTTTCCATTAAAACTAATTAAAGCTCGTATCTTACACAAAATTCCATCTAAAAGTATATATTTATCTTGATAAAAATGATGGTGCTATTTAAAAGATTATCATATATGTTAATAATGGATAATATTTACAAAAAGATAAAACTACTATTATTAATTATATGATAGATATATTTCACATACTTCAACTTTATATGATTATTGATGATTTTATATGTAATTTATTTGTATAAAATGGTACTATAATTACAAAAGGTTATAATAGACCTAAGGCTGGTTTAGGCTTGGCCTAAAACTACTAGGTCTTTGTATTAAGGAATAAAAAAGTTAAAACTCCTTTATTATTATTATACTTTATATAAAAGATATGTCTCTTCAATAACAAGAATGTATAAGTAACAATAATAAAAAAATATATAAATAATTAAAAGATATTATTAAGAAAAATTATAATTGAAAATAGAAAAAAATATGACAATCCTAAATAGTAAATAGACTTATAAAGAAAATTTTCAAATAACAAAAACTTTGAAAATTATATACACAAAAATTGAGATTTGAAAAACCAATATGGCCTTTGACAAAATATTAATGACAAAAAATTAATAGCAAAAAAGTATTATTAATAAAAGAATAATCCAAAATAGTTATCATAATAAAAAAGCTTATGAGATATACTAATAACAAAATATTAATAATAATAAGATCCTATTAAGAAAAACTAATAGAAGAGAGAAGCATAGAGAAAAAAAAAATAAAAATAAAATTATATAATATAATCCTAAGATTGAATTGGCTTCGTCCTACTCTATTTGGATTATACAAAGTTGTCATCTGTTAATCAGTTTTAAATTCGCGTCACATTCCTTCGAATGCAATGATTCAATGAAAATGAATTGAAACCTCTCGTGACGGTGACTCGGTGCAGTAATAAGCTAGTTCCAATGAACACTTTCAAAACAAAGGAAAATAGCGCGATTGAGGAATTAGTGAGACTAGTGAATTGGTGATTATTGATCTGTTGCATGTGAACTGAAATGTCGATGGGAAAGAGTTTGCAATCCTTTATAATGTAGGAATACAGCATCGTAGATATCTATAGTTCCATCATTCAATTACTTTTGAATTCAAGTTCGGTAAATTGCAGGTTATCGATAGTTCATCATTGAAATTATCTGTAGTTTCTATTGATGAAAAAACTATTTTATCGTAAATCGGAGTAATTTATTATATTCAAAAGTTACCATACCAGATAATAAAGTTTAAGTAATCATACCATAAAATTTTCTCAATAATTATCCTAAGCTATTTTTTTTTTTTTGGAAAGATAATAAAATGCGTACGTTACAGGAGACATTAGTTATCACCTGTTACAGACAAAAGTCGAGCTTGTAGCTCGCAGATGATATCCAGGATAAGCAGCAACCAAAAAAGGAGCATCCATTTCATCCTATTTTTGCATCCATCTGCTAGAGCATCAGTTACAGAGTTGCGTTCTCTCGGGATTGATTCAATTCTCCACTACTGGAGAAGGGAGCTTTCCCCTGCACGCCATTAACAGATTGTGATAGGGCAACTTGTGATTAAAATCATCATGCAATAAGGAATAAGCAACTTTCCAATCAGTACAAATCTTAATATTATTGAAACTTCTGTCGATGAAATATAGCAAACCCCAATAAATTGCCCGAGGTTTTGTAAATAGTATGTCAATGTATCCTGATTTCTTAACAAAATCAAAGATCCATTTTCCTTCATGATCCCTAAGTACCCCTTCAATAGTCACTTATAAGAGTGTAAATAAGTTAAACTATCTGTGAACTACTTGATTCGATTAAAAAATAATTGAGTCGAGCCACTCGAGTAATTAATTGAGTCAAGCTCAAGCCTCGTAGTATTTGATTCTTGATCCTAATCAAGCTCAAATCGGATATTAGAAATAATCAAGTTTCAATACTAATATTACTATAAATAAAATAAAAATATTTATATTTTTTTAAATGAATCAAGCTCAAACGAGTCTAATCAAATCAAGCTTGAGTTTATTTAATATTATTTCGAATCAAGTTCAAGTTGAAAATTTAAAACTTAACCGAACTTCATTATATCATCTCTACTCAGCTCTTTTATAGCCCTAGTTACTTGACTTCATTGTTGGACCAATCATGCTATAGATGAGACTAAACGAGGTTTAAATATTCAATTGTAAGCAACCTTTTTTCCTCTTTATATGTGCCCATACATGGTAGAAGCTCTTATGCTTTGAGAAAGTTTATTGGAAGAAAGGGGATGATGATATAGAGGGTGATTTTTGTTAAAACCAAGTCCTCCAAATCTTGATTCCAAAAATAAATCGGAGTGGCGAAACTGCACTTGACAGTGCCCTTTTACGTAACAAGCAATTCTTCTTAATCCAGCAAATCAGGTCCTTCGAGGAATGAATTTGATCTACAGGCCAAGTTTGCTATAGTTTGACAATTTGGCTAATTTCCTGCACGAGAAAAACGCATGTTGCAAAGATTCTTCAGGGACACCAGATCTTGGGCATTACCCTTCTGTAATGAAATTCTATTTTTTTTAAACTCAAATTTTTTTTTTTTTCCAACTTTGTTAAAACTGTGGGAGGAGGGATTTTAAACCTTTTACATCCCAATACTACTAGACTACAATGAACTTAACAAGTAAAGAGGAATGTTGAATTCTCCATAACATCATATTAAATCTATGCTAGGTTGTGACTCTATATAAAGAACGTTTATCTTTTGATTTCAAAAGACATGTCTCTTTAATACTAATTTGTATGCAAAAAATATACACAAAAATTTTTAAGATTATAAATATAGATATTAAAGAAATTATATGTAAAAAATGTTGAAAAACCAGGTTGTATCTTTTGAAGAAATACTCATGAGTAATGATCAAAAGTTGATATAAAGGTGGTATTATGAAAAAATGTTGAAGAGGTCCTAAAATATTAAAAAAAAATCTAAAATTATTTATCACAGTGTGGTTTTTGAAAAAAAATACTAATAGCCAAAAATTAATTAAAAACACTTCCAAAATATATGATATAAAAAAGATTAATGGTGTGTTTTGATAAAATACTAATGATCAAAAGTTAATATCCAATAGGCACTATAAAAAAAATATTGAAGAGGTCCTATAACATAAAAAAAATCCAAAATTGTATATTACAATGAATATAAAAGATAAATTTTAAAAATTAGGGATCGCGTTGGAGAAATTAGTCATAACAAAAAATTATTAATGGATAGCTATTATTAGAAAAATGAGTGATGTCAAAGAGTTATTATGACAAAAATACTTTATATTAATTACCAAAAGTTAATAACGGAAAGGTGTTGTTAAAAAAAAGTGATCTCAATCACGCACTATAATAAAAATGTCCAAAATTATATATTATAATATATAAGATTTAAAAACTAATGGCTTTTAAAAATTAATAATAACGAAGGTAATATTGAATATGTACTATTGAAAAAAAAGTATTTGTTGAAAAGTTACCATAGCAAGTAATATTAGAGCTTAAGTTTGAATAAAAGTGAAAATGTTTTCAAGAGTGGAGAATGAAGTCCAAGCTATTGCTAGGTAGATTGGCCATGAAGAAGGCTACATTAACATGTAGAGGAGAGGGTCGGGTTAAGGGATATGATAATGGCACTCAATACTGCACTTAATAAGGAGGGTTGTGTATTGCTAAGGTGAATGAAGGCTTTGAGGCATTGTAGGCCTATGTAGTGGAGATAGAGGAGAATCTTCTCAAGGAGTTACAAGAGATTCTAAATCACACCGTGGAAGCCTAATAAAGCAAGACAACCACCTATAAGCCAAGATGGAAGACCTAAAGGTCAAGATTGATAAGTTGGAAGCTTTGATAGAAGGGATTAAGGGAATGGATGTAGTTGTGGTAATTTTAAAGGAGATAAAGAATCTCAAAATACAATTGCTGGCTCATAAGGCAACCTAGCTAATAGATTCTCCATTTAGTTAGGCCATAGTGTATATGTGCCTAAGCTAAATTACTTTAAAGGAACATGGTTCGTAAGAGATGTGAACAATTTTTTATGGGAGTAGCATTGTACTTTGAGGCTATCAAGCTTCTTGACGTAGCAAGAAGGGTCGACAAGATTACTACCTAGGAAAAGTTTGTGTGAGATTTCAAATACCAATTCTATCCCTAAAGTGCAGAGAGGCTAGGTACAATTCCAACTCCTTACTTAGAACATGGTTAAATAGTACATACAAGAATTTTTAGGTTGATGTTAGACNTAAGAAGTGTTTTATCATCATCTTCCAATGAGTGATGATGATAAAACACTTCTTAATAACAATTTTGATTTTGAAAAACAAGTGCTCACCCTTAAGCTGTGATTACTTTCAAAAATGATCTTATCATTCCCTTCTCCTCATTTTTGTTATCATCAAAACATGGTTGCTTTAAAAAATTTGTCTAAATCATTAAATTTCCTTGCCTTTTTGAAAATATTTCATTTAAAAAATTACTTTAATACCCTTTAGTTTATCTTTTGAAAATTAAACTCTCCCTACCACCCCACCCTACCTCAAGATTTAATACCAAATATTATTAGATAAGAAAAGTATCTTCCAAGAGTATTAGAACAATAATACAAAATCACATTCATTTTCACTTTTGGTTAAGGAGTAAATAAGATCATATTCATTCAAGCTTTACCTTAAGTACCTACGATTACTAAAATTTGTAACTCAGAAGCTTAGGTCCATTATAACTCAAGCTTATGAAATTGTTTTTATTCACTAAGCTCGTACCTTTTGTAGTAACATTATCTTTGAAGAAGTTCAATTTATTAAAAATGAAATAAGCATAAGTTTTTTTATAGTCATACCATTACGTTACCTATTCCTCTTATACTGTCTCATGTAGCTTCTATTCAGATTGAAAGTTCTATTCTAAGGTTAAACGCTTGAACTACAATTTATTATTTGGTTATTTTTAGGTTCTTTTACTTATACAACAAATTCTTTAGCTTCTATGAAAATGGTTTTTTCTTAAGAATATTTGTCAATTTCAAAACCAAGGCCATTTTTAATACTACTCATTTTTTAGTATATGATATGATTATTTCCTCTTAACTTTCACAAACATTTTAAAGGTATTCTTAATTGAGTTTGAAAGCCCATGAACTTTAACATTCAAATCCTTTATCTTTTGTTTTAGAACAACATTTTTCTTTATTAAAACGACTTTTTTACCAAGTAGAATTTCTTTTCCATTCTTTAGAAGATAATCTTCATTAACTAAAACTTAATTGGTTTTTCTTAATATCTTCTTTTCATTTTTATGTGACATGTTCTCATTTTTCAAAGTTTTATTTTCACTTTTTATCTTTGAAATCTAAGCATTAGATTTTGAAAGAGCACTTAATTTTTTCAATTTCTTTATAGACATCACCAAGTATACTCTTGTTATCAAAGTGAGAATCAAATTATAACATTGAATCTACCATCATGCAAAGATTTACCTCATCTTTCATAGGTTCTTTTTACTTGCTTTTGGATTTATCAAGGTCATGTCAAGTAGCCATGAAAGATTTTTTTTTTTTAAATATTCCTACGGTTTTCTAATAAGTATGAGATGATTATACTTGATATGCTCAAGTTTCTTACATTCAAAGCATATGTTCTCTTTCATTTTACTCTTTTTTCTTACACTCACTTCATGTAATATAGATTTCTGATTATCTTAAGATTTTGTTAAGCTTTTTAGCAAAATATTTACATTTTCTTTGTCATTAAAACTATCAAATTTTGATTTCAATGTTTTTATTTCTCTATTTCCAAAAACTAAATCCTTTTTATTTTCTCTCATTATTGTTATGATACATATTTGCTTCATAAGATATTAACATTTTACGTAACTTACTCAAGGTAAACATTGTAAGATTTGCTACTTCATTTATTGTTGTTTTCTTGGCATCCCATGATTTAGGTGGAATCTTAAGAACCTTTCTCACAACATCTATGTTAGAGTAAGTAACTCTAAAAGATGTTAATTTATTAGGAATTAATGTAAAAAGATTGAACACATCATTAAATTTTTCTTTATGTTGAAACTCAAAAAGCTCATATTCTTGTACTAGTATTTTTATCCTAGATCTCTTTAATGAATTAATTCCTTCATGTATGGTCATTATTTTATCCTTAACTTCGTTGATAGTTTTACTTGATGATTAAATTCTAAAGGATAGCAATAAGAAAATTATACTTAGCTTTTGAATTTATAGATGATGCTTTCATTAGTTCAGTTGTTATAATTTGATTTGGATTTTTTTTTTTTAATTTCCAATGGTTATTGTCATTCATTACTCATAAACAATTGCTTGTGTTGTCTCCATTTACATTTCTATTGAACATATCCATCAAAATATGATGCTTCATTTGTTTCAACCGTTCTTGTAAATTTTATTAATATTTTTTTAAAGAAAGCTACCATAAGAAGATCATGAGTTCTTATAAGAGACTAATCTTTTGCTTAAAGATTAACACCTTTTGATACAAAGTACTTGTTTTAATATTAATTATCGATCACAGTAAACAACTAAGTAGGGGCAATGAATTTATTGTCATAAAAAATTTAAAGTTAAACTTTTTAGTAGAAAAACATATCAAAATTTCTCTTGATCATTTATCAAATCAAAACCTATTACTAAAACTTCTTATTGAATTATTTGGAAAAAAAAGAAAAAATTCTTATTGAATTATGGTTTTCATAAATCAGAATATATTCTTATGGCACCTAAAAAATTTATAAAATGATCACTAACTTAGTATGATTCAACAAAAATATAAATTGCATGGTAATATAGAAGATTATAAGGATGAGGATATTAAGAAAATAATTTACAAATTTCTTTTCTTTTAGGTTAGCCCTCTCTCCACACCAGCATGTTTCACTATTTAAGAAAATCAGTAAGAGTGCATACTCTAATCTACTTTACCTCACAATCCTTACCTAATATTACAAAATCTATGAATTACAATATTTTTTTGCTGCCTTATACCCCTACCTAAGAATATGCAAGTCTATAAAATCAACCCTACAATGCTCTTAAGGAGTTATATAACATCAACCCTAAAATTTTTTAAGAGAAGTAGAGTACTCTATTGGAAAATCTTTAAATATATATAGAAAAATCGAGAATAAATTACATGTACATACAAAAGTTATAGCATGTAAATCATGATATATTTATAAAGTTAAAGCAAGATTTATGTACCTTAAATTAGAGAGCAGTTTTTATATTCTTATCGTATGAGAGTAGGGATTTCTGATTAGGTATCAAAGCGAATAACCCTACCCATCGTGGACTATTCACATTAAAAGCGCAATTACAATATCCATATTGGTTAAGTACTATAATTAAATAATAATTACATAATTGATTTATTAATAATTCACAAGGATATATTCTAAATAATTGATTAATACTAATCTACATAATAAAATAATTTAATATTCTCCCACTTGAATAGCATTAGTTAATTATCAGGAATACATGAATTATTAGGATAAGAATATCAATTTTGGTCAAAAGCACATATCAACCAATAATTTAAGAAATATCAAGCTTAACATTGCAGATATAGTATCTAATAGGGATATATATATGATACATGTTACTATATTTATATTTAACACAAAAGAATAATGGACAATAAAAGCACAATTAAATAAGACAAATGTGCCATATTTATATTTATCTCATAATAATTAACAAATATACAATTTCAAACTCTCACTAATTCAAAATATGAAAAGACTTAACCAAACTCATATGAGTTACATGGTTATAGAAAACTCTAATAGTTAAGCTTTTAATGAGTGGATCTCCTAACATATTCTTCTTAGCAATATGCTTAGTTCAAATTAGAATCTCTAGAAATTTCTCTCTAATAAATAGATATTTTATATAAGAATTCTTTGACTGAAAAAAGCTTTTGCTATTTTCAAAGAAATGCACAACACTAGTATTATCATAATATATCATAAGTGACTTAAATATACATTCAACAATGTGAAAGCTAAAAAACCACATGGCTTAACAAGTAGCCTCTTAGTAAGCGATATACTCTCCTTTCATGGTAGAAGTTGCTATATGTATCTATTTGATAATTTCCCACAAAATAGCTCCTCTTACCATCATGTATATAAAACCAGAAGTAGATTTTCGATCATTAAGGAAACATACAAAATTAGAATAAAAATAGCTAATGACTTGAAGTTAATCAAACTTCTTATAGGTCAATATATAATTCTTAGTACTCTACAAATATCTTAGGACCTTTTTATGGCTTTCTAATAAGCCATACCTAAATTGCTTAAGTATATCCCTAAAGCATTAGTAGCAAAAGCGATATCAAGATGATTATAAACTTGAGCAACCAAATTGCCAATAGTGGAAGCATATTGGACCTTCTTCATTTTATTTTATTTTTTTTAATTTAGAGGACATTGAAGTTTAAAAAGCTTATTATCCTTTTAAATAGATACAACACATAGAAGCAAGAATGCATGTTAAACTATTTGAGGTCTTTTTCAATATATCCTCTCTAAGATAAACCAAGAATACTACGTGACCTATCATGGTAAATTTGGATGCAAAGGGTAACTAAAACATCACTAAGGTCTATGTCAAAGTGGCTATTCAAAATCACTTTTGTATCTACTAAAAGTTTGACGTAGTTACTAGTAAGAAATATGTCATTGACATATATGATAAAAAGTTCTAAAATTACTCCCACTGTTCTTTAGTCCTCAAAATTGGTTCTATTTCAATAAAAGTTAATTGTATTGGGAGAGAGATTAGCATCAAGTCAATAAAGGAAACATTTAATATGTATATTGTTATCATGCAATTAGAGAATTAAATGATTCTATATGCATAACCAAACATGTACTTAGGACAAATTTTTTACTTATTGTGATCTCGCTTAAGGTCCCGAATAATAATAAATAAGAAATATAATGATATAATGCACAAATCTCACGTCACCAAAATTCCAATACAGATAAAATGCTTGAAATAAAATTGACATGAAAATGAAACTGATGGTATATTGTATTAACAATAAATCACATTAATAATTACACATCAATAATGTACAATTATTGTTAATGCAATATAAATTACAATTAGAATAAATTGAATGATTTGATTTACACAAAATTTTTCACAATTATAGTTGTAGACACTCGATTTTTGCCCATAGTAGTTATAATTTTTTTTTTTAGGGTCATAATTTAGAAAATAATAAAAAAATTGAAAAATGATAAAAAAGACAAAAAAAAAAAGGAAATTGTTAGAAAAAAAATAAAAAAGAAAAAATTCGAAAAAATTAATTTGATGGATTCTTGACTCAATAGTTGTTGAAAAAAAAAAAACAAATTTGATACGATGACGTTAAATCTAATAAAATCAAGATTTGTAAGATTTAAATCTATTTTGGATTTTTATCAATTTAGATTCAATTTGATTCGATTCGATTCAAAAGATTTGTTTTCGAGTTTTATAAATAGGGGTTGCATGGTACGAGCCAAGAAGAACAATTAAACATTTGTTAAAAACACGTTCAAACCTACTCCTTAGACCAATTCTATAGTTGTGCACGCGATAGAATTGGGGTCTGTTCACTTTCATCAGCTTTGTGTGCTCACTTTCATCAGCTTTGTGTGCTTTGCCTTACAAGTACATAATAGTAATTTTTAATTATTGTCTATAACTTATCTTATTTATTTATTTTTATCTTACTTAGTATATGCGTAGTTATTTTTAAAACTTATACTAATTTTTTTATTTATTTTTATTGTGTCTTTAATTGCTAGTAATTAGTTATAGCATTAGTGTCTAGTGAACATGTGTTAAGTTAAGTTTTAGTTTATTTATTTTTTATTATTTTTTTTAGATTTCATATTTTTAAAATGATATTTTTATAAAATCTTATGTTTTACAAAATCTCGTTATTTGTACATTGTATTAATTTAGAAAAATTGCATTAGGCATATTAGGGTTTTCTAGAAAAAAAATCATTTTGATGTTCATAAAATAAAAAAAAAATTTAATTAACTTCTGTTTTACGGTGAGTCATCTTTTCTATAGTTCAGGCTTGTTTTCCATAGTTTAGATGTCTTTTTCATAGGTTAGATTTCTTTTCTATGATTCAAACATCTTTTCTATAGTTAGATATCTTTTCCATAATTTAGCTTCTTTTCTATAGTTTATATATCTTTTCCATTGTTTAGGTTTCTTTTTTATGATTCAAACAACTTTTCTATAATTTAGATTTTTTTTCTATGGTTTAAACATCTTTTTTATAGTTTAGATATCTTTTCTATGGTTAGACATCTTTTCCATAATTTAGGCTTCTTTTTTATAGTTTATATATATTTTCCATTGTTTAGGTTTCTTTTCTATGATTCAAATATCTTTTCTATAATTTAGTTTTTTTTCTTCTATGGTTTAAACATCTTTTTCATAATTTAGATATCTTTTCTATGGTTTAGACATCTTTTCTATGATTTCGATATATTTTCTATAGTTAGGCATCTTTTCTATAGTTAAGCATCTTTTCTAAGATTAGGAATTTTTTTTTTTTTTATGTTTTAAGCATCTTTTCTATATAAAAAATTCATTATGTAAAACATTGCATATTTCATAAAATCTTTAGGGTTTTTCTTGAATATAAAAAAAAAATTTCACTTAGTTGTTTTTAAATAAAAATCTTAATTTGGGACTTTTCAAAAATTAGGTTTTTAGGTTTTTTTTTTTTTATAATTAGGAATGAAAATTAGGCTTCTAAGGATTTTTCTTAATAAAAATAAAATGGTTAATAAAAACGCAAATTCAACCAACCATTTTTTATAAAACCAACACATTAAAGTTTTCGGAAAGAACTATGATTGTCTGATCCACCTTCGAGGCGACGATAAAATATGTAGAAACTTAGATTCTTTTTTCTTTTGATTTTATTTATTTATTTTTTTAAATATTATAATTAGAAGAATAATCCTAATTTCGGTAAATAAATAGTAGTACCCGTTAGGGTTTAATAGGTTATCCTCGAATTCGGAACCCTCTGGTTCTTTATTAAAATTGAAATCAAAGACCGGTAGCTAAGATTGATTACGATTTTATTCCTTTTTCCCAACTTCGGTTGGGTGACGACTCCAAAAATTATTTTCAATAAAAAACCAAAATTTCTTAATTTCTTTAGTCGAAGATTAATATTAAATGGGTTAGGGTTTAGTATTAATCAGAAAATAAGAAATTGATTTGAAATAAAAGAAATAAAAAAAATCAGGCTCGACAATAACTACGATAGGTCAGCCTACAACTGTACAAAATGTTAATAATTATACCCAATAGAATATAATAATTTATATCATCTATAATAAGGCATTCAATCAACATAGAATACAATATTTAATTATTATGTAATAATTTATATCAAGGGTCTAGTGCATTATATACAAATCCCTTTAGACAAGAGAACAAACATTAGGATTTTATTATGTAAAGTGTGCAAATAAGATGCACAAATTTTTGAAAATTTCTTCTTTGAGAGATAAATTCTCTAGACTCATCTATATGTACGTAATGCTTCACTTTATTCTAAAAAATTGAAATATATAAATATCTCCTTTAGGCGAGTAATTTTTTTAAAATAAAAGCCATGATATAAATTAAAAAACAATTATATAAATTTAAATTAATAAACCACTTTTATAGCAATTACCTAAATAAATTTTTCCCAAATTAGTCTAATGCATTTAATCACATATATGAACTTAAAATATAATCACTTATAGTGTTTTTATTCACATATGCACTCTCAAATTTAATTATATTCTTATTACAATTTTAAAATTCATATGTAAAATACATGTCGAGCCTAAATTTTTAGTTTTCTTTATTTTAATTTGATTTCCCATCTTCTGATTAATACTAAACCCTAACCCATTCGATATTAATCACTAATTAGAGAAATTAGGAAATTCTAGTTTTTTTATTAAAAAAAATTTTGTACTTGTCACCCAACTGGAGTCGGAAAAAACAGAAATCGTAATCAATTAGATAGATTAATTATAATTTAATTACCAATCTTTGATTTTAATTTGATAAACAACCAAATGGTTTCGAATTCGGGGACTACCTTATTAAACCTTAATAGGTACTACTATCTATTTTCCAAAATTAGGTTTATTCTTCTAGATTATCCCTTTTTAATATATTTTTAAGAAAAATAGAAATAAAATAAATAAGAACCTAAATTTTTATAGATTTTAATGTAACCCCGAAAATGCTTACATACCCACTAGTCAAGATCGAATAATTATAGTTCTTTCCAAAAACTTTAGTGTGTTGATTTGTTTTAATTTCTAAAAAACCGACTGAGTTTACATTGTTATCAATTTAGTTTATTCAAATAAAATTTAAAAGGGTCATAACTCTTGAACTCTTTTATTTTTATAAAAAACTTTTAAGTCTTTTTTTTTTTTAAAAAAAAAAGAGAGTTTTTTTATTAATTTTTATTGAAAAAAAATAGTTTTCTAAGAATTCTAAATAAACCTAATCCTAAAAATTCCTAAGCTAATACATATATATATCTATATTACTACTATTAAACAACTATTTATCTAAATAAATTAATAATATCATATAGTATACTTAATATATAAAAAAATTAATACTAAAAAATCTCTTAAACTAATATATACATACCTTATATACTATGTTATCAACATTAATAGTAACTAATAAATAAAATAATAATAATAATAAATAAATAAAAGAACCGAACCTGAATTGTTTTGTTCGATGTGTGCTTCTGTCGGATGTGCAAGGGATGTGCGGTAGAGAGTGTAGGCGAACAGTGGTGTGAGTCATAAACCATGTGCGTCACTGATCGTGTGTCGCGATTGCTGGACGTGCGTATGTTGGTCGCTGTGACTGTAGCGTGGAAAGCAATCTGCGTGGGTGACAATGTGAAGCGTGGATGCATAAAGGGGGGCTGTGAAGTGCTGAAGTGTGGAGTGGACGGTGGAGTTTGTGTAGTAGAACGTGTGATTCGTGTGAATTGGGGTTCAGCAATGAAGTGTGTTTGAGGCCGTAGATAGAGCTGATTTGTCGGCATGGATGGTGACCGTGGTTACTGTTGCGTATGGAGCTACCACTGTGACAGTGAAGTAAAGTGCTCGTGGACAGCAGCAGTTTGGGCGCGATCAGTCCAAGGAGTTTACATGACAGTGAAGGATGATAAGTGAGGTTGTGAAGAAGATGGTCAGCGTACTGCTCTGTGGGGTTATTGCGAGGATGATGACGGCTGTAAGTGCATCGAAGAGGATGGGATTAGAACTACGGCTGCTGTTTGTGCAGTGTTTGCTAGCCATGGCAATCAGGTTGGAGGTTTATGTTGTCGGGGTGGCGTAGAAGGAGGCTCAATGGGGGTAGTTTCTTGCAGTCGTATAAGTGTGTATTGTGGACGTAGTTGTGTGATGACCGTGTGTAACTGGAGCTGTTGTGATGAAGTGCTGCTGGGTCATGGAGTTCAATCACTGCAGTTGCTGTCGCTGGGATGATAAACAGTGTGCGTGGGTGTGCTATGACCGTGCCGTAGTGTTGGACATAGCTTGAGGCACTTTGTTGTGGACGTGGCTTGGGCAGCGTGCGTGGTTCATGTGCAGTAATGTCATGGATGTGGACCGTGGAGTTGAGATGCTGCTATGTGGACGGAGACAGTGGCGTTCTGTGGCTGAACGAGGGAGATCAGATTTGGCGTGGCTGGAACTTGTGTGATCAGTAGTGGCGTATCAGTTTGTGGGCGACTTAGTCATGTGGAGGCAGTAGCTTGGTTTGTGATTAGACGATGTGTGCAAGAGAGGGAACGAGTTGCGGACTGTGGACAAAGATTATTGAAGCACAGGGATATGGAGTTGAGGATTATTGGGCATGTTCAGTCTAAATGTCTTTTTTTTTTTTTTTGGCGAGTGTGTAATTCTTTTTTTTCTATGCTGTGTGATTTCGTATTTATAAAATCCAGAATCAAATGTTTAGAATCATATAAAATCGAATCTTTTTTATCGATCTAGATCTAATTTGATAAAAATCAAGTCAGACTTAAATCATTTATATTGATCTAAACTTACTTTAACAAAAATCAAATTAGATTTAAATCTTTTATAATAATTTAAAATCGGATTTAATCAAAATCAAATTAGATCTGAATCTTTTAGATTTTTATCTCATTAGATTAAAAAAATTTGATAAAAATTATATTTGAATCCTCTACCGATTTTCCTAAAATGAAAGAAAGAAAAAATAAAGACACACACACACACACACACACACACAGACACACATACATACATATATATATATATATATATATGAGATTCAAACCCATTACCTTAAACTAACTTAATATCAATACTCTAATGTTTCTCCATTAGACCATTGACCTATATCTTGAAATTTAATATAATTAATTTGTACTTAAATTACGTGACTTTCTAAAATAGGCTATTTGAACCAAACAAAAACTAAATTAATTGAGCCTAAAACAATTTACTTTCTAAAAATCTAAAAAATTTTATAATTTTTTTTCATTTTTCATTTTTTTGTATTTTCATCATTTTCAATTTTTATTTATTTAATTATTATTATTTTTTAAATTTTTGAATTAGGACCCTATTAAAAAAAAAAAAACTTAGAACTACGAGAGGCAAAAATTGAGTATTTACAATACAATTTTTACAAAATTACAAGATAAATTAAAATTGGTATACTCATCAAAGCTAAAAGGAAACAAATATCAAATTAATTAGTAGAAAGATTCTACTAATATATAATATATATGTATATATATATATATAAATTGACATGGCCATAAAAATAAAAAAAATGAAAGGAAACAAGACCATATTAGAAAGTAAATAATCATATTGTTACCAATATATAGACTAATAGATCCCTTAGGATATTACATAAATCACCTTATTACCAATATCAATTTATGTTGTCATATTTTATTTTCCTCTGTTTAATTTCGTCATTTGAAAAATTATTAATTAGATTTATAAATTTTCAAATGGCTAAGTTTTATCATCGCAACAAATAAAACACATTTTTTTTTTCTCGTAATGACTTCAAATGGCAACTAGGAAGTTACAACTTTATGGTACAAAGTTTTGCAGTTGAGAGATTGAATTGTCAATTGGAACAAGATTGAATGATATTATTTTAATTTATAATTTTGTCCATCAAAGTTCCCACAAACCAAAAATCACAAGAAAAAGGCTTAGTTGAATAGAAGTAATTAAAGATATTATTTTAATTTTTTTGTGGCATTCAACTCAATTTCATGTTCATGAAAATACTTTAAGATAATTCAATCGTCTCTCCCATTAAATTTGACTATACAAGACACTAACAAAGTAGAGCTTGCTTTCTCAAAAAAACTTAAAACTTTATAACAAAACCCTCAAGTTTAACGAATCATAGAGAAGACTCTATCCTTTTAATCATTCAAACATTCCAAATATTGATAGAGTACAAGATACTTGTAAAAAAAAAAACTTTCATCTCCCATGATGAAACACACAATTGTACAAATTCTGAATTTACATGACTTTACCATAAATACCAATGACAACATTATTGAAATCAAAAGAAAGCTTGTGAATTCTTAGTAAATACCAGACTAAATCCTTATGTATAGTGGATGAAAAAAAATCATACAAACAGAGTACTTTACAAATTGACATATTTACACATCTCAAAGTGAATTCATAAATTTGAGAAATTTTATGATTTGCAAATTCGTAATTTGTAAGAATTGCCAAAGCTCATGATTTTGAATAATCAATAAATCCTTAATTTAATTGGAATTAATTTGGTCAAAAAGAAAAACCAACAAAATTAGGGTTTATAGATTCTAATTCAATTTTGACAAATATAAGAGTAACAACTATAATTTATATTTACAATGGCTCTAATACCAATTGTTAAAAAATCTTTAAGTATATATAGAGAAATTGAGAATAAATCGCATGTAAATGCAAGATATATAGGATGTAAATCATAATATATTCATAAAAGTCAAACTATATTTATGTACCTTGAATTAAAGAGAGATCCATCTTGTAGTGGAACTTTTTTATATAGAATTAGAAAGAGTATGAGAAAAGATTACTTTTTTCCAACAAAAAATTAGGTTGGTTAAAATTGTTTAATAAGAGAATAGTTTTTATATACTTATCAAATGCGAGTAGAGACCTCTCATTAGGAAGTAAAGTGAATAGCCTTACCCATCATAAATTATTCATATTAAAAGCTCAATTACAATATCCATATTAGTCAAGTGCTATAAATAAATAATAAAGCCATAATTAACTTATTAATAATTCAAAATGATATATTTTAAATAATGATTAATATCAGTCCACATAATAAAATATTCTAACTTACTCTTCATTTGAAGTTTGTTTGATCTTTTAAAACAACAATTCAAGGGCATGACGTTTCTTTGAATCTCTAAATTGTCCTAAGAGAGGAGGAGTTCTTAAGTATTTGTAGAATTTGATCATCAGCAATGTTCATTAGATTACACGAATGATTTACGATTGAGATGAGTTATTCTCTTCATGGATCCTCTCATAAGCTCTTCTTCAAAACCTATCATATTAAATCTCCTAAATTACCCTAAGTTTATGGACTTCTCTTTAGACCATCTCATTAGTGTAAAGAATCAAGCCCAAATGATTACTGTATTTATGGCTCAAAATGCTATAAATCCATTTTAGTTCTCTATAGTGTTTAATTAAATAGTTAAAATGGTTCGAGTTGTAAGATGATTGCCTACTAAGCTATATTTAGCACTTCTGAAATAATTGGGAAAATAATAGCTTTTGGTAAATGTTAATGCAAAAAAGAAAGTCGTCGAAGATATAGTTATAAATTGATTAATGCTGATTATGGATTTTCTGAGTTTGATTTCTAAATTGGTTTAGACACTCCCTTATAGGACACTAGAGCCAGCTTCCCATAACGTATTCATGCTGTTACACTTGTTCTATAACACCGCCTTTTTTAAGCAAACCTATACCGCTTGTGACAAGCTCGTATGATTCCACCTATTTGCTTATGTTGATAAAGCATTTTTAATGGGTTCTAGCTCTAGTTCATATCTGGATGATTTACATTAAAACTTTTACTGATAAAACCAGTTAATTGAAAAAAAAAAAAAAAACATTGATGCTAATACACCATATTTTTTATGAGTGGTTTTTTATTTATTTTTTAATTAATTATGATTGATAGCATGGCCTTTAAGTAAAAATATTTATTATTTATATGGGGTGAATAAACTAACCTAAGCCAACTTTAATTGAGATTATTGTAATTAATCATAAAAGATTAATATTATTGTGGTGCAACATAATGGCATCATAATATAATGGATTATTCAATATTGGACCTTCGAAATCAACCTAGCCTATTGGCTGGTGCAGGTTTTTGTGAGGAATAAAACTTTTGCTTTGATTGGATTTCGTTTTATGTTAGATTAAAAATTTGTCTGTTCAGTTTTTCTTATCTTAAAATAAAAATACAGAATATTTGAAAAGCAGTTGCTTGACTAACTTGGATCGATTTAGGGAAAAGTACTTGCTCAATTCTACAATTTTGGATAGTTATAATCATGTCATAGTATTGCTCAAATTCTAAAAATTAAAATATCCAACAACCAAGTAAGCACTTATACGATATATTTTTTGTTGAAAGGGTGAGCTACATGGGTGAAACTGATTATTATTATTATTTTTTTTTTGGACAATTCGAGGAAAAAAAAAAGGATAACCTCAAAATTGAAAAAAAAAAAAAAAAAAAAGAAAGAAAGAGGGGAAAATGCAAAACAAAACTGGAACTAAAATTTGGAAGGATCACCCACCTCTAATGAGCATTCGTTAGTTAAGCTATGCTCAGACTCGCACGACCATTTAGGAAGGTCGCTGGCTTACCTCTAACCTTGGAGTGGTGGCTCATGATGCCACTAGCTACACATTTATCCCCCTCAACTATAACTGATTCATGTATTTTATTGTATTTTTATTGTAAACTTTGATTAAGAGTGATGCGATGTACTGATTAATCGTGCAAAAATTAGAAAAAAAAAATGACTAAGATTAAGCCTAAATTTGTTTGTATGTGTTTACAAGTTTTTATCCCACATAAATGATTTCTAAGTACATAATATACGTGGAGGAGAAGAAGAGGAAACCGCTAGTTAAAAATATGGACCACATTTCAACCCCTTGTTAACATCCATATTGAAATGGCAAGACAAACGTAAGGAAATAAAATCCAAATTCTAAGGCCCAGTTAAAATGAAATAAGTCCAATTGCCAACAACCAACAACAAACGTCAATGATTTCAAATTGAAATCAAACGCATCTCTAGCAAGCTAAACGTCCAGAGACGGTATACACTTTCATAAAAGGAGACGGTATGCACTTTCATAAATGGAGCTTTTATGGCTTGTTTTCTATTTTAATAAGATCAATTCAAACTTTTATTTACCATTAATTTACATTCTTTTAAATCTAAACCTTTCAATTTACAATTAATTTAATGATATAGATTTAAAGAAATATAAATCAAAAGTGAGATAAAAGATTAGACTGATCCTATAAAAATAAGGATGATATTGTGAAAAAATCCCCATAAGAGAGATTAATAAAATAATTATAGAATTACTAATTATTATAGGCACAATAGTTGGGTTTTGAATTAAAGGCCAAGGGACATTTTTGTCAACCCTTACCTAAAAGACAACTATATGTATAAGTCTCATTCCATCTATTCTCTCTTTGAACATCATTCTACTCTTTCCTAATGGAAACCATAGCGCCACTTCAAAGAAACAATGAAAACAAAGGCAAGTTGGTTATCTTTCTACTTTTCCATTAAGTTCCTATGATCTTAAGCGTTCTTGATGTGACTTTATTGGGATTAAAGTAGAGATTCATCATTTGGGAAGAGAAACAATAGGACAAGTTCTTAAAGAAGAAACTTATTGGTAAGTATAATTCTTGAGTAATTATGGAAGGTAAGAATAGTGTAATGCGGATATGGAAGGGAATTGTTGATGTTGTTGAATTTCCTTTAATAGATTTGTCGAGGAATAGAGGAAACGAAACAATCATCAAAGAAACTCTTCATCATAATCAAGTACAAAAGCTAGAAAATTTAATGTATTTCTTATTAATGAACAAGTAATGGTGGATTTTAGATGAGGGAAATTCGTTGTATAAACATTAAGATTCATAATAAATAAGTTTCATGGAGTTTTGACTAAGGGAGTCAGTATGCAGATGAACTAAATTTTTGTTGCATTAAGGTGGGAAAATGTCATGCGATCTATGGTGAGAACCAGTTGCCGGTATTGAATGGCCTCACGACAATTTCGATTGTTGGCTTGTTGGTTTAGGCACAACTTTGTTTTGCTTCTGCTCTTGGTTCCATCTTGAGAATGTTCCTTCATGCTAGCTTGATGATAGTTGAATTATTTCTTTTAAAGCTTGTAGAACTTGGTTCTAAACTTGATCCTCTCAAATGAATCAAAGATTAAACACACTATAACTTAAAGCCAAACTTAGAATCACTAAATTAAACACCTATCGAACTACAAACTAGTTAGGTAGTGTTTGATGGGATTTGAACTAAGATGACTTTATAATACTTTAAGTATAGGACTCTAATGCTTAAGTGATTGTATACTTTTATTTAGGTGCTAAAGTTGAACCAAATACCAGTTTAGATCGGTTATTATTTAAGTCAATGATTTTAGGTACAAGGTTATGTGCTTGTTTTATATGTTTGCTTAACTTTGTTGAAAATGAACTTAAAATATAGTCAACCATAATGCTTAATGCGTCAAGTGTGTTTAACTGTGCTTAAGGGATCGGGAGTACCGATGACCTTAAGTGGCAATGGAGGATTGGTATGTGGTGTTAGCTCCAATGGAGTTGCATATAGGTTGATTTGGATAGAGATAAGTTGATTGATGACTTTAAGGTGTTGGAAAGCACCTAACAGCACATGTTTATATTGTAAATACTTATTTTTGTGACTAGGGTCACGAGATACTCCAAGTTTTGGGACATTAAAGTTGTGATACTTATTGGGCTTAAATCAAAGACAATAACTGGCTATTTGATCACATGTTTTACATTCATATGTGATATGAAATTGCTTGCTCACATGTGTGTATGTATGTATGTATGTGTTTGTGTAACTCTCATACTAGGTATATTTGCTTACCCCTTGAAGACATCTGGTTTTAGACGTAGGTGATGCAGGAGATCAGGATCTTTATGATGACCTAAAATTTGATTTGGTGTATGATTTAAATGGAAGTGATGGCTTTACCTACTATAAGGGGTAATAGGAAGGTTTCATTTAGTTATATATTATTGAAGTAGATTACTGTCAAATTAGAAATGTAAACTCCTTAAATGTTATTAGT
Organism: Lumnitzera littorea; assembly: GCA_024138015.1. Classification (NCBI taxonomy): domain Eukaryota; kingdom Viridiplantae; phylum Streptophyta; class Magnoliopsida; order Myrtales; family Combretaceae; genus Lumnitzera; species Lumnitzera littorea. The sequence goes on along the minus strand of JAMXBB010000003.1, from coordinate 116,894,456 downwards.
TATTGCTTGTGCTTTGTTAATTGATGTTGTAATAGGAGCACAAGAGACTCCATTTGTGATTTGTTGTCCTTTTGGATTATAGGAGCATGTTAGACTCCTTTAACTAATATTATGTGATGACTTGTGATATAAGGTGAGACTCATGAAGTTGCCTATAATGTTGACTTAGAGTAATTACATATTAGAACGATTGTGTGGTTTTCTCATTAAATTGCATTAATGGAATTTAGTACGTTTTGAGCAATTGCATCTCAGTAATTTGGTATTGACAAGTGGCTAGTTATAGCATCTTATATTTTAGGGTATTACAATATATTTCTTCAACTAAAAATTAGTTGTAAGGTAGATTTTCGAATAACATAAGAAACATCGTATTACTTGATTTTGTCTTAGGAATAAAAAAAAAGTCTTACAAACTAAAAAAAAAAAAAAAAAAAATTAATTTGCTATGATTTTAAATTAAGAGCTTGTTCACTTCGCTAAATGGAATAAAAGGGGGAGAATGAAATTCTAATTTATAAGAAATGGAATAAGGTTGTAATTGCTTTTACTTTGTTTAGTTGAATTAAAGAGTAAACATGAAATACAGGTGTAATAAAACAAAAGTGACTAAAATACCCCTATTAACTCTCTCTTTTTCTTTCTTTGCAACGATCCCACTCAATCAACTTTTGTTACCTTTCAACCTCTTCTCACCTCAATCGACTTCAAACTCTTAGAAAACATTCATCTTAATACCTAATGCTATTCCTAAATCTAGCCTTAATCGATTATGGCGAAAGGACTCACACTCAAGGGTACCATGTGAGCCCATATTAACATGGTCACAAGCATTGCCACAGCAATTGACAACTTAGAGATGATTGTCACTTCTTCATGGGATAAGTCCCTTACCTTTGGCATTTAACTAAGGGAGAGAAAGTATTCGATGTTCTTATGGAAGGTTGATAAGTCATTCTCACTTTGTCCAAGATATCATACTTTCTTTTGATGGTATGTTTACTCTCTTTGGCTCTTAAGATAGTAAGCTCCAATTATAGGAACTTTCCTCAAGCATCTCTACTTGTAGTTACCTTGTATGTAGTGTTAGATCTAGTCATGTGTAGTTTTTGAGTAATGGTGGTAGGTCACTATGGTTGATGGTTGACATTGGTGGTGTAATAGTGGTGATAACAGTGGTTGATGATGAGCAGTGGTGCTAGGTGTTGTAGTGGTGCTATGTTGAGAAGAGAAAAGGATAGTGAGAGTAATTTTCTTTTCGTTTTTTTTTCAAATCTTGATTCATAGCTCTAATTAAGGAATCACAATTTAGAATTTTTAAAATTCAAGAAAGTGAACATAATAATAGAGAGGGAGTAAGGAATAATAAGTGAACACCATTTGAAATTTATTTTCAATTACTAGCTTACTCATCTAATAGAATGAAACTTTCCAAATAATATGTGTTGATAGACATTTTTAGCACATGGGCCCAAGTACATCTTTAATAAAGATACACTCTAGATACCAATAGATTATCTAATAAACTAGATGCATTTGCTTAATTTAAAGAGATTCAACTTTAGAATATCTTTCCCAAAATATATATTTTTTAAATATTTCAGCTTCAAACTCTTATATATAGGAGGAGAGGCCCTAGGTAATAAAAGACTTTCTCCCCCTTTCTCCTCTTTTCGTTCATTTCACATTTATACTAACTTAAGTATTAAAATGGTTATATTGCATATCATTTAGCGCTTTCCATAGCTCTCTATGTGTGTGCGTACACACTTTATTTATTTATTTATTTTTTTAAGATCTCCCAATGGAAGTGAAGTGCAATCAACTACTTTCCGACGTCTGCTTAATATCCCCCAAGCCCTAACCACAATATGGATGAAAAAGTTAATAACATTAATAAAGTCCTATTTTGTGAATGCTAAAAAACGTTAAAAAGTCAATTGGGAAAAAAAAAAAAGTTTATAATTCAAAAAAAAAAAAACATGATCATTATTGAAAAGCTAAAAATATACTTTTTCTCGGGGAAATAATTTCAATTTTCTTTGCAGATCCTATGAAATGTATTGTTTAATATTACCGTAATCTCTTCCTTGCCAAATGCCAAGAGGGGATGTTCAACTTACACCATGTTATGCCTTGTTTTTGTCTGTATTTGGTGCATGTTCTTTCTCATGGGTTATATTATAATTCCGGTTGGCTTTTGGCTTCTGACATTTTTTGTTCCATCCTCTAATCCCAACCATATAGTCATATTACACTTCTCGAGTCACAATTCAAATTGATAACCGACATAGAAATTACCTGGGATAAATTAATCAAAATGGTTTTATTTTTACACTTTCATGGCCCCTTCGACTTTAAGCTCTTAAATTATTAATTATCAACAAACTCGTCCATAATTGAAGAATATATCCATCTTATTAAGCAAAAATTCCTTATTAGACTATATACTATGGCATATATCTTTAATATAATAAATGTGTATGTATGTACGTATTTTAAATGTTAAAATTATGGAATATTGCAAACTTATCGGGTAATTTCTAATCTAAATTTTAATTTCACTTACGCAACTAATTAACCATTCCTCTTGTTTTTCATAAATGAATAATACGAGAGTATAGCATGATCGTCAAAATTGTAATTTTATCTAAATTAAAATATATAAAATCATCGAAATCGTATAGAATTGTATAAAATCGATAAAATCTTTCACTTAAACTTAAAATTTTTCCAAAGGTCTTCTCTTAAATGATTTAGTGTTAATTTTAATTAAGAAAAATTTTATAAAATTATAAACTTATAAAATCGTATAGATAACTTGCGATTTTAACAAATATATATATATATATATATATATGATAGTCATCATGTTGCCGTAGAGGATAATCTTCAAACTGCAGTACAAATAACATGGCAATAAAATCATGAAAAGGTAACATGAATTTTGATGAAAGTTGCGTGTTACCAAAACATCACAAAGAGGTTGGGGGCTACTAAGACTCTTCTCCTTCCTAAAACGAATCCAGTAATGTCTGTTGCTTCAAATCTGCCTTCAATCGCAAGCAATGTACCATCTACCTCACTTTTAAAACCTTTATTTTTACTTTAAAAACTCAACTGTTTTAGAGAGGGTTGTATCTGTAAAATATTGGTGACATGAAAAAACTTCACACCTCAGCAACTTGAAGTAGATCCTTGTGAGAAACGCACCAAATCGAGGTGGGACTTCGTGGTTCAGACAATGCCATCACAGCAGCCATTAAAAACTTAGGTTTCAATTGCAATTTGAAAGGAAAACGTTAACAAATATAGCACTATAAAAGCTTGTTTAGATGCGTTTGCATATAGTATCGGCGAAATTTTTTAATATATTATTTAGTCTACATATTGATCAAATATACTGGACAAAGGGTTTTAAAATACTAAATAAAAACTAAATGATTTGTACCATATAATTAATTTGTGGCGCAAAAATCTATTTTACATAGTATAAATCAATATTTCTTTATTGCAAAAGTAATTCCATGCCAAATTTCCAAATCATAACACTAAACTTGTACTGTATATTATGAATATATATTTTTTTTAGTTTTTTAAATAAAAAAATCATGTCCAATATTGCAGACATTGAATATGGTATAAAAGAATTATATTATCATGTTCTTTTTGTACTTTTGTACTGTGTTGTCCATCCATTTGTCCTTGTGCTGTCCAATTTTTGCTGATCAAAAGCTACCTAAATTGTTTATAGGGACATTTGTTAACGGGATTATAAAAAAAGTGATAGAACGCCAAAATATTTGAAATATTATTCTCAATTGATGTCTTCAAACTTATGAAGCAGTAATACCATTTTTTTTTTCCTATTGTTCTTGTGAGGATCGAAATAAAATTAGAACAAAGAAAAGAAATGTGAAGAAACTAAAACAATGATTTCAGTTCAAGTGAAAGAAATTTAAACGACTAAGGTGAATTTTAAATATGAGTTTTCATTCATTAATTCATTTATTTTACAACTAAATCGATTCATACATTGGATAATGGACTACATGTTTTTAGTATTTTGATTAATTTAGCACTAATTATTTAATAGGAAACTAATATACCAACTTCTAAAATAATTTTTTATAACTTTTAATATACTAACTAAATGCTAATGAAATTGTCCAGTTTTATTTCTCGGATCATAAGTTTTATTTAGCATAAATGTTTTTTATTTTTTTATAAATGCAATAAAGTCATATTTAAATGAGTCACCAATTTAATCTATAAATTGGTTGGTTGATAATCAACACTAGTAGTATAAACTTCAGAAATGGTCGGCCTTATCAAGTCGATATATAGAATTACTCGTTCCGCATATTTAATTAGCTAGGTGAAAATGAAAAGAAAAATTTAATGTGATGTAGAATATGACCAAAAAAGGAAAAAGAAGAAGAAAAAAAAAAAGACAATTGGATGAGATAAGCATTTAAAAGGAAATAGTACCAGAAGACAATGTGGCCATCCGCGGACCACCTCTGATGGAAAAGGACCAATCAATTTCATGATTGTAAACAAGAATATAGACGAGAGGACGAACATTATTTAATTTGGTCGTTTTTATTTTTGATGAAAACAGTATGATAATAAGGTAGAAATAAATTTACAATTTATAGGAAATAAAATAAAGAACTAATAATTTTTACTTTAAAGTTTCGTGGGTATATAGAAGAATATGTTAAAACAAATAAAAAATACATTACTATCAAAAATGTTATCTAAACTTTGTAAAAATGTACAACTTAATACCTATATTTTGAAAAGAGTAATTTCCTATCTAATTAAATTTTTCATAGTCATTTTTGGCATTCAAATTAACTCTGTTAAATTTGTTTACTTATGTAAACATAAGATTGAACCAGGAATTAAATATTCCAACTACCCTTTAATCTTGGGGTGGTTAAAACAACCATTTAAAGTAAAGTAGGTTGCAATTCACTTTAAAAAGTGAATCCTTTGACCTATTCGCTTCAATTCCTAATTTGTTTTTATATGACACTAGTGAATCAAGTTAACATGATTAGTTCAAATAATAAAAATAATCATGAAGACTTCAATTAAGTAATATATTAATCTTTTCAAAATACATGTCGTAAATTATACATTTTTTATAAAATTTAAGTACCATTTGTGACATTAACCGATGAAGAAATAAGTGCTTCAATCCTATATAGAAATTGCAATTCTTCATTTTAAATCAATAACAATTCTCTACAATAACTATTCTGGTGACAAAACACAATAATACATCTATAGAGAATAAAAAACTATTTTATTCTATACTTATATAGTCAACTCTTTATTTTTTCGAAGCCTTTTCCTCATTTGGAATTTGTGAATATTAGGATGTTAGATTCGTTAAATGGAATTAAAGAAAACTTCATAGTATACAATGTAAGCTCTAAAGCTAAGCCAAGTAACCGTAGGATTAGACTTAAAACACAAGGTTTAGGGCGATCGATTAAAGGATCCGATCAAACCCAAATTATAAACTATTGAGAGAAATATTAGTAAAAATGATCCCATAAACTTGAATTTAAGAAAATAAGTCGTAAAATAGGAGACTATAAAATTTTTAAATTTTAAGTATAATAATTGCTAATTACCGAAAAGGCAAAAAGTGTAATCTAATAACTGATAAATTACTAGAGATAGATTATATGTATACTAAAAATTTTAAAATGACCTAAATAATAATTAGGAATGTTCATGTGTACCCCACATGTATTTAAGTATAGATAAAAATACGCGAAATTACCTAAATTGGCAAAAAACTAAGTAAATAATTAAATAAAATTATAAATTAATTATGGAAAAATTAGAAAAAAATCAGAAGAGGATAAGATGATCCAAATCAGGTCATGGCATGTCAGGATCTGCCAAATAAAAATCAACCAATTAGAATTAGGCAACACAAAAGCTAAAAATCAAGGAAATTGGGCAAAGTCATGTCTAATTAATGCATAATAATTACCAAAATCGTCTATAAATAGCAAGAAAAATCACAGAGCTCATTTGAGTAGTTTGGAAAGTAAGAAAAATAGAGAGAGGTGAAAATTGAGAGAAAAATTTGAGTTAGAAAAAAAAATAAGAAAAATTGTGCAATTAGGCCCTTTAAAGGGAACCCCCATCAAATGAGCAGCTGGAAGTGGACGACCACCACCACCACACGATGGTAGCAGTGCCCAAGCCTGCCAACAAGGCCACGACGGCTGGCGATGATAGGAGCCACCCAAATCGGTGAGTCCAACTTTTAGCCCGATTCATGTGTAATTTTGTAAAAATAGTAAATATTATTAGAAAATTATGAATTTTGCTATTCTGAAATATTTTTGTATGTAGTTATTAGGAAAAATATTATTTTGATGAAAATATGTCTCGTAATATAGGATCCTTAAGAAATCATGCAAAACCGAGCGTGTTTCGATTTAGAAGTAAATGACCTTAGGAGTGTAGTTTCGAGCCCAAAATTTTTGTGTAGATTACTTAGATGATATAGAACAGTGCTATGAAGCCCGTTTTCAAAAATTAATTTTTGAAATTTTTAGGCCCTAAAATGAGGCATAAAATGAGTAATTTAGGGTTAATTAAGTAATTAAATGATTAATTATTGATTTAGTGAATAATTATATGTTTTAGGATGTTGAAATTTGATAGAGTATGATACTTGTAGCATTCAGGGTGTTGGATGTAATTATTAGGTTAATTATGTAGTAAATGATTAATAGGGAAAAATAGTTAACTTTAAGTTAATTTTGCAAATTAGGGAAATTAGGAGCAAAATTTGATTTAGGATGAATTTAGACATTTTGAAATGATAATTGATGTTTAGGGATGGTAATTAAAGTGATAGAAATAGTAGAAGTGTATTATATACATAATAGGTAATAATACATAATACATAATTATTGGAAATATAATAAATAGAAAATATTATGATGAAAATTGATATTATATAAATAATAGGGATATATAATAAAACCGATAGAAGATTTGAATTTATGTAACTATATGAAAAATGTAAAAATTTCTCACATTAGGAGTGAATTTGAAACATTAATACGGATTTAAGTGTACCGGATAAAATAAATACTGACTAGGGATAATGATGGTATTTATGAGATTGGAAAGTAATTTGATTAATTTCACATTATGGGTTAAAATGAATTTCTAAGGTTAGAATATAAAACGCTACTTAGAAATCGAACTAGAACCTAATTTAGAAATCGATGCGGAAACCGAACCCGAACCTAACCCCAAACCTAAAATAATTGTAAAAAACTTAAGACCTAGATAATTAGGTATATTAAACCCTAAACAAAACATAACAATAAACGTTATAGGATAAAATGAACCTATAATAGTTATATGAAAAACTGAAATCACGTTTGTGTTATAGGGATGATCGGCGATGGCCCGAGCAAGTCGGACCTCGAATGAGTGAGCGAGGACTCGAGGTAAGTTGGGATTAATACGATACTATATTTTGGAGGCTTAAGATTATGCTTGTTTGTACTTGTTAGATAGTTAAATGTGTGCATGTGCTTGATTATGGGTGATGCTATAATTCTATTGTTGCTTTGGCATGTATGGTATGATCTGTATGAAATGATTGATCACCTTAAACTGGACTTAATCAAATATATGACCAGTAATCATAATCGGACATGCATGGCAACCCGTTAGGGGAACTTAGGACTCTCTGGCCAAATGCCGACCCCTTCGAAAGGAATAGCGCAGGATTGCAAAATGGTCCCTTCTTCATCCTCAGTCAAACTAAGTGACAAGAGAAGAGGTTGCGACGAGGGTAAAGTCGGTGGTTCAAAGGTAGTCGCGGGAGGAGTAAGGTCTCTATTACACAAGCCTGGGTTTGGTCGTGAGCTGTTGCATTAACAACAACTCTTCAACCTATATTAGAGCAAGCGTAATTTCTTTAATCTCACGACAAGCTGGACAACGTCGTATGATAGCATTTGCTTGAACATGCATTGCACTTAATAAGTTGATCGAAAACCTTGTTGTGTTTATGGTATAGTTTTAAGTCCTCCATCCTAACTTACTAAGCTGTGGTTGCTCACATCCCTATAAACATCGTGCAGGTACTGGCTAAAAAGCGGCAAACAACTACTCTGAAGCTAGCAACTGCTGGATCTCAGTGAGTGAGGAAAAACCTTTGAAGAACAAATATATATTTTTAAGGTCTAAGTTTTTATTTTAAAATTATTTTTCATTTCCGAATGATGTGTTAACTAGAAAATATATTATAGAGAAATATTGTAAACTTTAATTGCAATAACTGAATTATAGCATATATATAATTCCTCACTTTTATAGGTAAATGATTTATTTAAATTACAAACTGTTTACTTCAAAGCGAGTTAGTCGTGGATGCCTTGTATAAATCAGGTCTAAGATAGCGGTTGTAAGGCCAACTTCTATCTTAGGATGGCTTACACGGCAGGGCTGTTACGACTCTGCCGCTTTGGGGCATGACATACAATGTTTTGAATTTTATTGCCTTTTGAAGTTTTTATGCTTCAAGAATAATTTAACATTTTATTTTGAAAATTTAGTGGCACTATCAAATCAAATGATAATAAGAAAAGGATGAGTTATTTGTTGATTGAAGTAAATCTAGTTCAGATTTTGCTTATGATATTTCATGTGCATTTAAAATCATGAAATGCTTAATGAGATTTTTTATATGAAGAAGTAATTATTAAAAAATTATTAGTAATAACAATGTTCTGTTGTAATTGCTTGACAAAAAAAGTATAATGACGGCACTTGTAAATACTTCACAAGAAAAATCAGTTTATAAAGTACTCCATTTTCAAACTATTCTCTTCTTAAATATATGCAAAACTTATAATGCGGTTCATCGGCAAAATACTCGCACTCCTACGACATTTTAGTTTGTAAAACACAAATATAGAAGTTCTCATCTTATTGAAGGGTCTTAATATTTATGGACACCAGACAAATATTATCGGAATAGGCACAATTCTTAGATGCATATCTAAAGTGTACGTTAGATGCCGGTTTCTTACGCCAAGTATGAATATAAATATAAATTATACATTAACATTAGCAATCCATTATAATTGACATATTAATTATATTGATAGACTATTCTTGATATGGCTTTTTAATCCTAATCTGATTTCTCATAAGCATGGGCCATGCTCCAAAGCACTAATTGAGCTCCCTAGAGCTCATTAATCTCACCTTATTTTAAATCAAGTTGCTAGCATCTAAGATGGCTTCGTTAGAGCCTGGATTGAGCTCTAACCTCATCAAAAGAGATCTCTCAAGCTTTTGTCTTCATCAAACTCTTTGGAGCTTAGAAGCCTATAATGCGTAGGGTTGGCTCAGAGGTTCAAAAGAGTGTAGGTAGGAATAGCTTAGCTAAGTAAAGAAAGTGAGCTTAAGATCCTCTTCACAAGATTTAGAGTCAAAGAGAGAATCTTAGCATCATAATCCACTTTCCAAAAATAGCTTTCTTGCCATACTTATAAATACTAAGGTAAAAGATCTTCATTCTTTAGCTCACATGCACTCTTTGTACACTTACCCTCTTTTAAAACCTAATACTAACCACTTCTATCAGTCTTTTTAAGGCTTTTTTGTTTTTTTTGTTTTTTGCAAGTTACCTCCAACCTCTACCACCCTCTCCAAAATTTCACATATTGTACTTAAATTTTGGAATTCTATCTCTTATTAATGCACTTCTTTACATTTTTTTTTTTCTTTAGTGACAAATAGGGGATATTTAGTGAATTTAGGGGTAACAAAAAGGTTGTATTTAGACCTAGTGAGTAATTTAAACCACAAAGCAAAGATAAAATAACACATGACCCATTGGTTAAACAACCCCAATAACTTTAGGAATAATTATATGGAATAACTAAACTTAATGATTATAATGAATTAGGAGCCTTGCTATAAGAAAAATTCAAACTTGCTGACTAGAGTTAAACTCGTACAAGGGTTAGTTTCGACCTGTGAACTGATTTGGTTTCGTAATGACCTGGTCCTAAGGGTTCAAGCGATTCAAAAGGATGAAATCACCTGAATTGGTCAGTCAACTCGGTCGGTTCATCCCCTTAAGAAAAAAGAAAGAGAGAGAGAGAGAGGAGAAGCCATTAAGTCGGAAAAAAATAACTAGATAATATCCATTAAGTCATAACATGTCAAAACTATCTTTTTTGCGATGGTAAGAGATAATTTTTTAAAAATAAGATCATCAAACTAATGATAAATGATTAATCATAAGTTAATTATGTGTTAAGAATAGATCAAAAATTTAATTTAAGTTAATATAATTTTTTTTTGTAAAACTTATCAAATGTTAAAGACTTAAATATAAGAAAAAGATAAAATTTGATGGGAAAAAAATAAAAAAAAAAGTTAAAATTACATTAAGTCGAAAATTGATAAAAAATTAAAAATTATTAATAAATTAGTACACTAAAAGAAGAGAGAAAAAAAGTCATATTATTAGAAATTATTAATATATTTAGAAAAGGAAAATAATAAAATTAATAAAAAAATTAAATATTAAAAAAAAAAACAGTTTAAGGGCCGAACCGACTTGAAACTGCCTCTCCACAAGCCGGTTACAATTTAGCCACGATCGAGCTAGTGAACTGGCGATTTCAGACCGATTCAGGACTGGCCTAGCTCATTGGTTGAGTCTAACTAAAGTGAGAACCTTAGCATAATAGTGAAAACCATAAGAAAGCGGTTCTATTTTATAATCAATAAACTAAATTTTTCATTCAATATTACTCTTACCTTTTTATTTGCATAATAGAAACATAAGCAATCTAGGAAACAACCTAAAAAAGAAAATAATTCATTAACCTAATAAACTATGAAAAATTACATGAGGAATCCAATAGAAAATAGATAATTAAAAAAATCAAGGAATATAATATATAAAATAGGAAATAAACAAACTAAGAAACTAGATAAAATTAGCCATCAAATGTAAGAAAATCTCATACAAAAATCACTTGGAAAATTAGGCTAGTTGATCACAAGATGTTAGTTGATCACCCTTGCCTCAGCCCTTATTAACCACCCTTGAAAGGAGAGAGATGACTCTACTTCCTATTTGACATTCTCTATCGACTTTTGACCTCACCTTGTCGTCTTAAGTCATATGTATTTGTCCAAATTGATGATCTTTAACCTTTAACCTTAGCTTCTTGGTTTTCATTTGGCACCTAATCGGAGGAAAGGCTGCATAGCAATAGTAGGGATGTTAAGACCGGAGCTTTTTGTACCTACCAATTAAAACGTGGATCGAAGACATTTTATTGTTGTATCTCCTTTCTTCAAAAAGATTAGTCTTCAAATTTTGCTTAGACCTCCTACATCAAAAAATTATTGATAGGAAAGAATTGTCCCTACTTGCTTCCAATTGAACCAAACATGAATCTTCATAATCAATTTTGGATCTCCACTTGATAAATCAAAATAAATTGAGTAACTTGCAAATAAGAATAGAAAAGTACTAGATTGGGTTTTAATCACAGGATTAAGAATTGTTCGATATATCAGGAATAGAAATTTTAATCCAATCTTATTTCATACGACACATTAAACCTAGCTTAAACAAAGAATTTCTATTAGCTACTAGCCTTAAGATTTAAACGACGACAACTTGCATGCATGGACAGTACTGTATATTCCAACTAGTGGGTTTACACAAAAGATACTATGTCTAATCCACATATCTCCACCTAAATTATACTCAAAAAGGTACACTAATGAAGAATTAAAATTAGTTCCACATTATTCAAACACTAACATATATCGAAACACAATGATTTCTCACAGGAAGCCCTATTCACAAAATAATTGCGATAAATTAGGCAATATGAGAGAATAATTATACAAATTGCATGCAGAAAAGGGCAAGAAGATGCAGAAATGTACCCATTCCGAGGGCAACATTTCGGAAGGTATATTTATTATGGACCAAGCAAGGGCAGTCGTACTTTCCTCCCATAACGACGTGCCATTTAGGACATCGATGACGTGTCAACAGCCCATTTGCTCTGTTGTCCACCTCTATGCGTTTCGCCTCGTGAAACCCATAAATACTGACGGCAGATGAGCGGAGCATCAGTTACTATATTCACAATTTATTTCTCTCTCTCTCTCCCTCTCTCTAAAATTTCACACTTCTACTAGAGATTTCCATGAACTATTACATAGCTTTCAGACACACAATGTCACTTCAAACGCCCCGAAATCATAGGATTATATGAAAGCCTGAAACTTCAAGCTAAGTGATCTAAGGCATTCGGCGCTTAAGTTTTGGTAAGTTTGGAATCGTTTCGGTTTGGTTCGGTTGGACTACGGTATTATTCCTTTCTATAAAAGTTTTTTAGGCTGATTTGCGTTTGCTTTTCTCGTTTTGTGTTTTTTTCTTCATTCTCGTAAGCAATTACTTATTCATGCATGCTATACTTGATCGTGGAGATATTATATGGTTAATGTGCATAATTTAAAATGAACATTCATGTGTTTTAAAGTTAAAACTTCCTTCATGCATCCTTTTGAATTTTATACATATAGTTGTTAGAATTCGTATTATGATCTAGCTTATAATCCTGTTAAGTGTAATAATCTTTATGCTAGTTTCAGTTTTTTTTTTTTTTTTTAATTATACTTTTGTATTATCGGATTTTAATCGAATTAAGGCATTAAAAATAAATTGTCAAAATTATTTTTCCTCGTATTCACTAATTAACAAAGCGTATAAAATTTCATGCATGATGTAGGATATGGGAAAGAAGGGAAGCGGTTGGTTCTCTTCAGTGAAGAAAGTCTTCAGATCTTCTCCAAAGGAATTGCCGGAGAAAAAGGTAAGTGATTTTAAATTATTTCCATAAAGTCTAATGGTTTTATTTATTTTTCCCGGTGATTACAAAACGAATATTCATACCATTAGGCTAGTTTTAAAGCATAATGGTATTCTAAGACTAATTAGAGACAATAAGTTTTGGAAAATATTAATTGATATTTTGGAATCACTTGTTAAGAATACAATTTTTTTTTTTCATTTTTTTATATATTTATTCTTTTTCCACAGGAGTGTAGGCAATGCAAAATAAAAGTTCATTTTTTAAACTTAATAAATACATTTGAGAGCATTTGATGGGATCCATAAATTTTTTTCTAGAAATTTAATTGTTGGTTGATAATAGTTGGACTATCTTTTTCTCAACCGACCCATGTTTTAAGCATATGGTCCAAAAGGCAAATGTTACGGCATTGCAATCATTATTCCTTAATTGAAATCTTGCTTAACATTCTTAAAAAAGGTTGTATAATTCTTGCCTCGTACGTTATCCTATTATTTTTAATTTTTTTTAAAGATCGCTTGTTCCACAAAAATACTGTCCATTCACGTACCAAAGACGGTTGATGTTCGGCACAAAGATAAGGACATCATTATATTTCAAAATTTCAGCTAATAAATACATAATTTCATCATCAGGAACTAGGGTTTTTTTTTTTTTTAGATATTTCTCTTTCTCTATAAAATCTGATAATGCGTATATCATAATGTATGAATTATAGTTCGTTTTCTACTGCTAATATCATTAAAATGGAAAAGGGGTACGACGTGTGTCGATTAAACAATGACACGTTTGATTTGTAGCAGGGAATAATAGAGGGATAAAATTGCAATTTTCAAAGAGTAGAGATAGAGTAGTAATATTTATTTTCTATGGTTCATTTGCAATCTTCTGGGTAGATATAAACATATGTTAGAAATTATTAACTAATAGTCATTTATTTTTTTATGTAAAAGAATTTATTCCATATATTGCAATAATAATAATTTTGTAGAATAGTTACTCCTCAAACTGAATGTAGTAATAAGTTTATAAGGGAAGGAATAGTTATTCTATTTCATTTCCACTTTTAGAAAAATAATCAAAGTGTATATTTGCTATATAAAAATGGTTTGAATGGAATGGATTAAAAAGGAATAGGGGAAAATCGTGAATCTGCTCTTATGATTGGAAGCATATATGCAATTATTGATTCCATTCATGTATTTTATTGGTATTTATAAAAAAAAAATGTCCTTCCTTTTTTTGAGTAAATTTCTTTTAATTAGGATAAAATAGAATTGATTCCACCTTTTCTCTTTAATTCAAAAATTGCTTATTTCAAGAAATTACTATTTTACCTTCTTAAAACACTTTCAAACATGAAAGAGAATATATTTTGAAATTGTCCTCTTATTCCATATTCATTTCTATATACAAACAATTTTTCACCTAGATCTTAATTCTCAATGCAGTAAAATTTGTAGCCTTGATTTGCACATTAACAACTTACAACCAAACATTTTGATTATTTTTAATGTTAATGTACATTTGCCATATATGTTGTTGCATGGTCCCCCTTTCGAAAATGGAGATGACCAAACAAGGGTACTGTTAGACTCATGAAATGTTCATGTCATCCACCTAAGACATCACATCATCCACTTCAACGATCATGTGCTCCGTTCGTCATACATCCAGCATCCGTAATTAAATTGGTAGGCATAAATGGGTACCTTCACGTGTGCACATTTAACGGCATGCCTAATTGCTAGTTGATTGCCTACTAAGTGTGGAATTTAGTGAAACAATGATAATTAACGGTATTTTAATTGGAATCAAGTTAATGATTGCCTCGATGGTTAACATTTACACTTTAATTTTATATTTTTTAATCTTAAAAATGTTCGAAGACTATTATTAACATACAGTCCTTTTAATTTTAGCAAAAAAATGGGGCAGACAAGTGGCAGCCGGACGCACCGGAAGTGGTGTCCTTCGAGCACTATCCAGTTGAAAGTTCGCCAGACGCGACAAATGATGGAAGTGGTACAACGTCTCCCGTTACGGAGGACAGAAATCATGCAATAGCAGTGGCAGTAGCAACTGCGGCTGCAGCAGAAGCAGCGGTAGCCGCGGCACAGGCAGCTGCCAAGGTTGTTAGATTGGCTGGATATGGGCGGCAGTCAAAGGAAGAAGGGGCTGCTATCCTAATACAATCACACTATAGAGGCTACCTAGTAAGTTTGATTAAATTAAATTTCACCCTATATATACCTCTATTAAAAAAATTCATAACTAGATCCAATCCGAATTTGGATCATATTAATATACGATCCCATATATTATATATATGTATTTATACTATTAAAAAACGGTCCGACGTGTAAAATGGAATGGCACATATGAATTGATAATATATGATATATACATATATATATATATATATATATGAAATATATGGTCAGTGTATGCACATCTCGAAGCAAAATGACTATGATGATCCATCATTTATTTTCAAGAGCCTCTTGGCCCACTGGCTGACCGATGAAGGTGAACACTCATCCGTTGGAAGTTGGGTTTTGGGACCAACCATGACTGCTTTTTTACTTTTTACGATGCATTTATTAGTCCCGGCAAAACGAGCGCAAAAAAAAAATAAAAATAAAAAAACAATTGTATATGAATTGAAGAGTGGTATATAAATAATAATAAAATTTGAAATGTAATAATAAAAATATATATTATTTAAAAAAATATTAATTATATTTTTATATATTAAAATATTATTAATATTTATATATCACTCATTAATTAATTCATATAATATATCACTATTATTAAAAGCCTTTTTCAAACAAGCACTATATTTTTCTCTCTAAAATTCCTTATACAACCATAGCCATATATATTATGATACCATTTTACGTTTAGCATGTATTTAACATTTATTTTATAAAATCAAACTTTTTATTATTTTATTTTAGGAATAACGTAAAAACCACTATTGAATTTCGGGTAATTTACTAGCACATCTTTCTTAAAAAGAGGTAAATATATATGCTAATTGGTTCAACAGTATAGATGTAAACGTAAGAAGTGGTGATAGCAAATTTAGCAAGAAATAGTTGGGCTATATATAACATTTTCAACAACTCAAAACTTCAAACTCAAAATAATAATAATGAAAAATAGAAAAAAAAAAAAACCATTATATGTTACACAGTAATTTCAACATTATCCCTCTTTTCTTAACCAGAATTTGATGCTTGATAGTAAAGAGAATTAGTTGGTGATATTATGGAAGTGCACTTTGTATCTCCATCGTTGGTAGATCATGATCTGTTAATTTCTTGTGTCCAGGCTCGACGTGCTTTACGTGCATTAAAAGGATTGGTGAGACTCCAAGCCCTAGTGAGAGGGCATAACGTGAGAAAGCAAGCACAGATGACAATGAGATGCATGCAGGCTTTAGTACGTGTACAAGCCAGGGTTCGAGCAAGGAGGCTTCAATTGACCCATCATAAGCTTCAGAGGATGGCGGGACATGGTGGAGCGATTAGCGAGGACGACTACGACGAGGAGTACATCAATGAAAGAAGGTTGCCAGTGGAAGAATCTCACGACCCAATTGTCATCAAGAAGTATGAGATGGAAAATTGGGATGGAAGGCATCAGAGTTATGAGAAAATTAAGGAAAATGCTGCTAGGAAACATGATGGTGTCGTCAAAAGAGAGAGGGCCCTTGCTTATGCTTATGCCTACCAGGTTTGTTTATTTTGCTAAGCTTTAAAAAAAAAAAAAAAAAAAAAAGATTAAATGAATAATACACTATATATTATGTGGTTTGTAATTACTGATTATCAATTATATCTAGATATGTGATAATATTAATAGTGAATTTTTAAGAAATCACCTATTATTATTACTACATATTTAAATCCAATTGATAATTATAAACTATGTATATATATACATAATATATAATATATATTACTCAATTTTGTCATGATTTTTACAGACTAAACATAATTTCGAATTATTGAATAAATTTTAATGATTGTACTGTTTTGGTGCATATGCATTACGTTGGCAGCAGCAGCACCAGCAGCAGCAACTCATGCAGTTAGAGAGAAATGACAATGACATTGACCTCTTTGCTAATGAGCGCGAAAGGGCACAATGGGGATGGAATTGGCTCGAGAGGTGGATGGCGTCGCAACCTCATAACATCCGCCAGCCCGTGGCACGGGAAAACCCCTATATGCCAGTTCCAACCGCCACGCACACCACAACTGCCACCGACGACACGTCCGAAAAAACGGTGGAAATGGACATGGTCACACCGGATAACGCCCATATGGGCCGACACCAACGCCAATCAAGTTCTGTCCCAAGCTACATGGCTCCAACACAGTCTGCAAAAGCTAAGGTTCGCGGTCAAGACCCAGTTAGACAAAAAAGCCCATCTACACCACAGTGGAACCCATCGATTAAGAAAACCCCAACATACGGGACTGGTGGCGACTCATCGAGTTCGGGAGGGGGAACCACCACCACCATCACTTACCAGCCACACAGAAGCCCAAGCCCAAAAGTTCATGGGCCGCGCTTGCCGGGTCGCAGGAACCCAAGTTATAGCCCGGATGCTGTTGCTCTTGATGATTGGATGGTACCAGTGAATGGTCACCAATGGCGACATGATTATAGCTAATGTTTTGGGGATTTTTATGATTATTGTGACTATAAAGTGGAATAATTATTTTTGTGAAATGTTATTGGCAAAAACGTATTTTTAAGACGTACCAATATTTATGTTGCCTCTTGATAATGGATACCAATGTTTATATTAAAGAGTTGTTGCTCAATAAATTGTTGTATTTATATTTCTTTCGTCTTTATAATGTTTGGTCATTGATTAATTCTGTGTTGTTTTATATTGTAATTAAAACTTTGATTATGAGATTTAATGAGATAAAATCTAGAATCATTTATAGATGGTTTATTGTAAAATATGTTTGAATAATTACGTTAGCTTTTGGTTCATTCAATTTAATGTCAAAATAATTGTTCGGTATTTTATTAATATTATGTACCATCGTGTTCAATTGTCTTCTTCCTATTCTAGGTTTCCATTTCCTTACACAAAAGGGTTCGATAAAATCATACGCTGAGCAGAGAAAGGAGAGTATCGATTACGAATTATGTAGGGGCTAATGATGTCATAAAGACTACCATCACGAAACTCCATTAGTAGGGTATTTTGAAAAGGAAGTGGACAATATTTGAAATTTTATGGGATAATGTAAAATTCAAATACTTAATTTTTAAATTTTATTCATGAAGCTTGAAGTTACTAAATTTTATATCTAATTGAACTTTTATTCATCAAATTTAACACCTATATATGAGGTTGACAAAAATATCATACCCAATTTAACTTTCGTTTATCAAATTTACCGCTCTATCATTTTGAAATGATGATGTAGTAAACAATTATTAATATAAAAAAAAAGTATGGGTATAAGTAAGATAGTAAACTTAAAATATAAAATTAAAAAAATTCAAAATTTAAGTAGTGATTTTAATATTATCTGACACTTTATGATATTGGATAATGGATATCAAAATATCTGAATCATATACAAATACATTTCTTTTTTAAAATACTCAAAGGATAAACCCCTTGAAGCTCATATGAAAAGATCAAGATTGCCTACCTTTCTAGGTCTATAAAACTCATGAAAGGAGAGTTAATTTATTACTAGTTAACACTCCTCTTACAAACATTTTTATGCTCTTACCATTTAACACTTTATTTACCATGTGTACCATGAGTTATTAAGATTGTCCTCTCCACCTCAAACAATAAATAAATGGACTAGTTGTCTATCGATTGTAATAACATTCTCTATTGAAACTAGGGCATATAAGAGAAGTAAGACTATATAAAAGATCATATAGTCATATTATTCTTGTATATCCTACTCTTAATAGGGAGTATTACTGTATTATTAACAACTCATTTAGTTCGCTAAATAAAATAAGAAGGAAATAGAATTACCATTGCGTAGAAATAGAATGGATGTGTAATAAGTGAAGAATGAACATTACAGTATTTAGTTGAGTTTTATTGAATTGATATTACAATGTTCACTTCATAAAACTTGATGGGTAATAAGAAATGAATAGAAGGTAAAATATCTAAACTACCCCTAATTAAATGAATAATAAAATATAAATAACAAATTAGAAAAAAAAAAAGAACAATAGGATACAAACATTCTAGAAGCCCTAATCTTAACTTCACATCACCATCCTAATTGAAACGTAACTCTAATTTGTAAAGAAATCATTGGACGACACCTCTAAGATCACTAGCTAGTTGCATCCCTCAACGAGAGTAGGTTAAGAACTTAACGAAGAGCCTCAACATTTTACTTTACAAAGTCTCGAAAAAGTCAGGTATGTAGTTTGCAAATTTCATGCGACTTTTCACTTATGTGTGCTTAGGCTATTTTGATTTGTCTAATTCTTGTTCAATGATATGGCAACCTGTTGATCGTTCCCCACACGTATGTCTACTACTAGTGGAAATCTTATGGCATGTTCACACTTATGTCAAATGTACAATACTTCAAAAACATGAAGTGATATTCATCAATATTGTCATAGGTATCTCAAAATGATAGAAAGTTATTTTGCATTTACACCCTTTGTAGATGGTTTGAATCCTCATCAGTAAACCCCTTTTCATTAATATTAATGTCTGATCACTCTACAATTTCAATGGATAGTTTGTTTCCTCCATGTTTTTCCATTAAAGTGGGTTTGTTTTCAATAGCATGATGTTTGAATTTTTCTGTATATTTGGCAGTACATGTTGGGGACATACTGTTGATTTGGTAATTCATGTGGCAAAGGAAAAGGACCCATGATAAAGGGGCTTAAGTCATTGATTTGTAATTTTCTTGAGTTGAATTTCATGTTGGTTATGAGAATGTCGACAATCGAGCCTAGAGTACATCTATTGCAGTTTAAATGAAAATGGCAAACTTCTTGAGTGTGTTACTCCTCTTTATTATTGTTATGGATTAGTATTGGCTAGCTTATGATAGATCACATGTTGATAGGAACGTGTTATAGTAGTCTAAATTTTTATCTTCTCAACTTGTTTCAATTAGTGCCCTCTTCAACCTTTTCCATTTGAATTAAAAAAAAAAAAGAGAGCTTATTTTGTAAAGATGACATTTCTTTGGTGAATGTCTTAATGTATTATTATAGAAGGGAACATGTCTTGTATATATAAAAAAAAAAAATTGATATTTCCTACCTTACAATTGTGGAACTCCATGGTCATCTTTTGCTATCAATGCACTTCCCTTTCCCAATTGTTTGTGGAATTTTAATTGGATGCAGATACAATGACGATCGATCCTTCAAGCAATTAGACAACAAGTTCTTCAAAATGACTAACCCATTTTGCCATTCATTCTCAATAAAATAACTATCCAGCACCTTAGATTCATCATCTTCTATAAATTCAAAAGAGAAGATAACAATTTCTTTTTGTGGGAAACAATCAGTAATGGTATCATCTTAGCAACTAGGAATGTTAGGAAGGAGGTTTCGTAGGTACTCAAAATATTGGGTATGGATGTCATGTAATTAGATATTAACTTTTTTTTTTTTTCATTTGTTGCCTTGGAAAAATTAACATCTTATGCAATGTGTAGGTCGGGGATGCACACAAGTTTTATGAATGGGTAAATCCTTCAATATGTAGATATGGAATGAACTTTGAAAAGAAGGTCCTACAATGATATTGGTAGTTGGGACAACAATTGGAAACCCAATGAATTAAATACACCGAATCAATAACGAATTTTCAAAGTGAGTTGAATTCATCACAAGAAAGGGAGAAAGAGCTACACTCCATGTGTGAAGGAATTAAAAGTAAGGATAGGAAATTAGGAGCACTATTGTGTGTTTCATGGATGGTTATGATTGTAGTGTTCATAAGTTATGTTTTACATGGCAAGAAAAACATGTCTTGGATGCCATACTAGTTCTTGGCATGATGAACTTGTAGATCAATGTTATATCTACATATCTCTTGTTGGTATTGTTGAGGAACTTTTTGTAATCACATATAATCTGAAAGGAAATTTATGCTTAAGAAAACAAAGGGAGCTCTAAATCGATAAAGGGAGTTGATTGTATCTAGACTATTATAAGCTATGTAATTTATTTGACTTTGGCTATGTTCTGATTCATATAGTCTTCCATCGAGCATTAATTATTTGTTCTCAGCAATCCTGTTGCTAAGAAGTATTATTCTATCTGGCCCTTAGTCTTCCTGTTTAGTCATGCATAATTTCACAAATAGCTAGCATATCTTTTTCTAAAGCACTTCTTCTAAAAACAGGCAGATGAGAATATGGAAGATGAAGCTGCTTTCATTACTAGAGCTTGAACTTGTAACAAGGATATAGGCTGGATTGACTTCCTTTAAGCATGTCTCTATTGCGTTTATGTTTGTGTTCATTACGGGTGCTATATACTTGTACCAACTAGAGAAATGCCCTTTTTGACTTTGATGGGAGAGTGTTTATTTGCTATACACACAAAACTACAATTTTGACACCCTTCACCAAAGAAATGAACACTTATTATACACAAGAATCAGTGCTTGGTCATAAGTAATGTAAGCCCTAAAGCCAAGCCAAGTAACTGTAGATTTAAGCTTAGAACCCAAGGTTTAGGGCGATCGGTTAAAGGATCCGATCAAACCTAAATTATAAACTATTGAAAGAAATATTAGTAAAAATGACCTCGTAAACTTAAATTTAAGAAAATAAGTAGTAAAATAGGAAACTATAAAATTTTCAAATTTTAAGCGTAATAATTGTTAATTACCGAAAAGGCGAAAATTGTAATATAATAACTAATAAATTACTAGAGATAAATTATATGTATACTAAAAATTTTAGAATGACCAAAATAATAATTAGGAATGTTCACATGTACCCCACATGTATTTACATGTAGATAAAAATACACGAAATTACCTAAATTGGCCAAAAACTAAGTAAATAATTAAAGAAAATTATAAATTAATTATGGAAAAATCATAAAAAATCAGAAGAGGATAAAATGAATCAAGATCAAGTCGTGGCATATCAGGATGTGCAAAAGAAAAATCAATCAATAAAAATTAGACAACATAAAAGCCAAAAATCAAGGAAAATGGGCAAAGTCTTGTCAAATTAATGCATATTAATTACCACAAATGTCTATAAATAGTGGAAAAATTTTCAGAAGTCATTTGGACAGTTTAGAATTTGGAAAAAATAGGAACACTGAAAAAATCGAGAGAAAATCCAGAAAAATAAAAAAAAAAAAAGGAAAACTGTACAGATTGGGCAAGTGAGCCAACCTTGGACCGGGTTTGGATGGCCAGAAAGCTTCGAATCGATTAGTTTTTTATTTGCCCCGATTTTGAATAATTTTGTAAAATTAGTTATTTTGTCCAGAAAATTATGAAACTTATTATTCTGAGGTTTTATTATATGTAGATTTAGGAAAAAATAATGATTTAGTTTAATTACGTCTGAAAATATAGGATCCTTAACAAATTATTCAAAACCGATCATGATTAGAACGGAAAATAAATAGGCTTAGGAGTGTAGTTTAGAGCTCAATTTTTTTTTGTAAGATGCTCATATGATGTAGAACAGTGCTATGAAGCCATTTTTTTAAAATTAATTTTTGAAATTTTTAAGTTAATTTTTAGCCCTAAAATGATGGAAAAATTAGATGATTTAGGATTAATTAGGTGATTAAGATGTTAATTACTGATTTAGATATTAATTAGATGTTTAGGGATGTTAATCTCTGCAGTAGAACCCTAATCCTAGCATTTGGAGTATTAAGTACGGTTAATTTAGGAAATTAGGTAATTAATATAAGAAATTAGTAATATGTGAAATTGTAAATTAATAAATTTAAAAAAATAGGGTTATTTAGATAATATTATAATAGAAATAAAAATAATAATAAATCTGAAATAACATTTAATTTTAAGTAAAAGTCTCAAAATATAAGATTTTCATACATTGGGAATAAATCCGATACTGCAATTAGGGTTAGCGTGTATCGAATAGTTTAGAATACCAAATTACGACCCAATAGGATATTTGGACACTCGAGCTTAATGTGATTAATTTCACATGGTTTAGGAATCAAAATTTAAAATCTCATTTAGGATTCGAACACCAAAATAGAGTACAACAAATCATTAGGACATAATAGGTATACACGGAAAAAATTGAGTTAAAATATAACTTAGAATATGAAACCATAAATTATAAGTACTAAGAGACCTATTTGTATTATAGGACACCCACAGACAAATCAGCCTGCGACTGAGGGATCGTGCGATCGAGCAATTTCAAGTAAGTTGGGTTATTGCTTATTGTAATAGAGTACTAGTTTTATAGTACTCGGAGACTTAGGCTTGTATATGATTATGATTATAAGTAGTTTACGCATGTGTTTGATGTATCTGAATTCGTGTTGAAATTTGTATTGTGAGTGACTTTGTGACTAATTGATTTGGTATGAAATTGTTTGAATACTCTAAACGAAATTTAATCTTAGTCGACCCTAATAACCAAAAATGTCATGCATTGCAACTCGTTAGGGGATCATAGGATTCTCTAACCAAATACCGACTCCTTCGAAAGGGATAGCGCAGGATTGCAAAATGGTCCCTTCTTCATCCTTAGTCGAACTAAGTGACAGGAGAGGAGGTTGCGGCGAGAGTGAAATCAATGGTTCGAAGGTAGTCATGGGAGGAGCGAGGTCTCCATTGCACAAGCTTGGGTTTGGTTGTGAGCTGCTGCATAACATGGAACTCCCCAACCCGGATTGGAGCGGGTGAAATTTATCTGATTTCACAACGGACCGGACTACGTTGTGCGATAACACTTGATTGTTGCATTGCATGAAAATAATTGTTTGATAACCCTGTTTGTGCTTGTATGCATTCATGAGTCTCCAATTCAACTTACTGAGCTGTAGTTGCTCATACCCTTATAGATCCTTTTGCAAGTTCTGATTTCTGAACATTTCAAGTACTATGCCGCCCTACAATTACCTAGAAGTTAGTCCTTTTGAAGCCAGGGGTGTGAGGATCAAGTTACATATAATGTGTAACTAGACTGACCTTGTAGTTAAAGATTAAAGACTAATAATTATTATATAAATTAGTAAACGGTGGTGATTATGTAAAACTTCCTGGGAATCTCTATGGACTTACTTATAATTATTTATGTTTATTAGAAATTGTAATATTTATCATAATTGTAGTATAACTGTTATTCGGACTGTTTACTTCAAAGCGAGGAGTCGTCAACGCCTTGTGTAGATCACGTCTATGGTAGGCACTGTGAGGCCAGTTACTATCATAGAATGGTTTATACGGCGGGACTGTTGCGATTCTGCGACTTCGGAGCGTAACAAGTAAGACCAACATATTTCGTCAAAATCACGCTTAGTTAAAACATGGTAGATGAGTCAACAGAAGCGATGGCTATATGTCTACTTTACCTATTATCATCTTTGCAACTTAGATACATAGATAAAAGATGTTAGAGAAACTCATGCGCAATATCTTTTTATGCAAGAATTACAGCGGATTATTTCTCTGAAGCATATCCTGAGGTGTAGTACAACTATTGGAGGCATCTTTCATATGTCATAGGAATTCATATACCTTATTTGGATCTTAGTCTACTTTGCAGTGAAAGTGTCTAATATCTTTTTTGAGGAACTATTGTCAAGGGTCACGAATGGACAGGCTACCATATATGAATGTCAATTTACCAAAACCATAAGCTTAACGATGATTGAAATTTTCTAACAGGATCGATTAGACATTCTCCTCAACTCCATTAGAATAAGTTAAAGATTATGTTTTTATAGTCCATTTTCATCAATCTCCAATATAATAAAACTCAAGAACATGATATATTTTCTCCCAACAATTTTGAACCAGCATTTTAGGTAATAATGTTTAATTCGTGTGTATGTTGGATATTGATAGCTAATTAGATACTAAGCATAGAAGTCACGTACAGCAAAATATCATAACTCCTTTGTTCTTGATAAGAATTAATCCCCTGGACCGATCACACAAAGCCGAACTAGAGGACTCTAAGGACTTACATGAAAAATACTAAATCAAAGCTCTATCCAAGACGAAAATTCCTATCCCGACCTCTCTATTCCTCTTTTTCTATTAACCTAATTGCCAAGTCTTCACGTATGCCAAACTTGTTGAACAGCTGTGTTATGATGGAATATCCAAGTAGACAGTTCTAAGACTATTCGAGCTAAGCTCCCAAACTGACAACAAATGTTCGACCCAACCTCAGCTGATTACTCTACAGCAAGATTGACTAGGCTCCGACCTTATCTAAATTAGGTCGACCTTTAATTGTAAATCCTTTTTCTTGTTTACTTATTCCATATTTCTAATGCCTAACCATCGCATAACACATGTCTTTTGGTACAACTTTCCAAAAGGATTCTTTACTTTCAGTATTGAATATTTGTTATCTTTTTTACCCTTTTTAGTATGTATTGCATAACTTAATTGTAAGAATACCCATTTGTCTTTTCATACGTATAAAGTAACCCTAATAGATGGGTATATAAACCCCTACTTAATTGTACATAGACAACAATCATTAATATCAGAATTTTATTTAAGTTTCATTTGAGCAAATATAGTGTTCTCATCACTCTTTAACTCTTATATACTCCTTTTAATAAGGAATAGTAGTGAGTGACCCTTTAGTTTGGACTGGTGAGTTATATCTAGTGGATTATAGGTCAAGTATGATCGATCGGTATGTCATATCCGATTAATAACTGCTTAAACTTTACTAGCTTTTCTTTTATTTCTTTTCAGTTCGCTTCGTTGTGGTGTTTCTCCATGTATCTAACCTCGGAGACGTATCAGTTCTCATATATATAGAAATTTATGAAGAGTTACTTTATCCTTGAAATGGCATTACACCACTTTGCACACTTCATAACATGATATATTCTTCAAGAAATAGAACAAGCATAACTTAATTAGCTGCATGCGGTACGAAGATCAAATCTCCAAATTAATGTGATAGAGAACACAAGTATAACGCTTTTAAAACCAATGGTACATTATATTGGAGCGAATACTATCGTAGTCACAATGAAGTGCACCTGTGAGTTTTCCATACATGAAAGGCAACAAAAACTAAGTGAACTAGAATAGAGTTGAATACAGATGTTCAATTTCCATGAATGAAATCCACCTAACGAGAAACATTTATTTGTGCAAAAATATAGAGCTATTCAAATATACAAAGTGCTACCAACAACATGGATCATAAACGTAGATTCGCCTAGCAAAGTGTCAATGTAGACATGAAATATATCCAGACGTTAACTTAACACCTACCCATAAAAAAACATCCTTAAAAAAAAATGAGTGGACAAAAGTTTAAGATAACATCCATTTGGTGAAGTTTACCCACAATAACATAAACTAAGTACATCTTAAAACCACACGAATCATCAACCAACAAAAAAATCATCCACTTAGTTCATACTTCTAGTCATTGCTCATTCAACAACACTCTAACAAAAGGAAGACAATGCTCAAGAAGAAGATTATGAAGCACAATTGCATTTTCAAGGATCTTAGATATCTTAGCTAGTATTTAATACACTTCCATCATGGATAAAACTTCTATTCCCAGAAGGAACACTGTCAACTCATGTAAGTCTATCCTTGCCTTGTCTGATGTCATGCGCTCAATTACATTGTCTATAATGTGCTTCATTTCCTGCAAATGTGTTTGAACTTCTCTATAGGTAGACATCAGTTTTGATATTGTTTTGCTACTGATCGTGCCTTTCTTCTGCTTACCCTTGAATTAAACTGCACTCTGACAAACTAATATCTCCTCTACTTCCTTCTCATTTGACAATTCCTCGTCCATGTCTTGTAACAAGGCTTGCTCTTGCTTTTGCTATTATACTAGTTCCTCTAGTACATCGTTAGCTATTTGTGCATCCTGCCTGGTAGCATGGTCCTTTACATAGACTATAGATAGTTTATAGAGAAAAGGAAAACTTTTGTTCATAAAGTGGGCGGCCTCCTCTTTTGTCTACATAGAGATTGATAAAAATGGTCACTACAACCTGTATCCAATATATATGATGCACATATTACAGAAATGAGGCAATATACGACTCATACCTATATATAAGCCTCCCATACACTCTTTTGCACGGTGACCATGTTCTTTATTGAATCCCATCCAAAGTTATTTGTATGCTTACCATAAACCATATCGTACACTATACTCCAATCCTTTTTTAGTGTATAAACGCATGACTTTATGTTTGGTTTTGACTTCATACCATTGTTCGGAATCTTTTCATCGAATATTTTCTTCAGCTCAAGAAGATATCCACTTTTAAATCTAGTGTTAATATTGTGGGTACCCTTGGCATGTAGCTCCACCATGCATTGGCTAAGTGTACAGTCCTCAAAATATTTCCACTTCCTCTTCACTTATTTAGCAGACTTGCCATCTTGCTACGAAGACTGAACTTATTCCATAGTCGTCACTTCTTCATTATATCATGGGAAAAGCATATATAAGGGGTAAAGAAAGCAAATTGACATGGAGAATTATAATATAGGATAAAATATATACTACATATTCCAACTTCAATACAAGATACAATACACCAAACTCAAATCCATAATACAAATTACACAAACAAGCAACAGTAGAAAAGCATAAAATATATAATTAATCTAGTACAAGAAGTAACACTAGATGTTTTGACCAAGTTACATAGTAAAGCATTACAATACAATCATCCAATGTTCAATTGTGATATGTTAGTTATACATTGGTCTACTGCTACTCTAATTGGTAAACATATGATTAGATAAGATTTTTAAGAGTTGGGATTAGAGCAACATCACTAGCTAGGCATTAGTCATGATTATTTTCAAAGCTTACTTTGATATATACTTTCCTCTTAAATGATTTTCTAGGGAAACTTATAAGACCTTAATATAACTCTTACAGCAATACCTACAACTCAGAGTAGAGAGACTACCCTGACTTTTCATGGGGAGGTCAAAATCAAGGTTAAGACCAACAGTGGTAAGCAAGGAATTAGCATCAGCAAAGATCAAATTTGCTTCCACTTAGATTTCAACAATTGATAGCACCCCCAATTGCTCTAGAGAAGAAGTTGGAAAGCCTTTTAGAAAAATACATTCAGTCTAATAAAGTACGTATGGAACAAACAAAGGCCTCTTTAAGGAACCAAGAAACTTTTATCCATAACTTAGAGAATCAGATTGGCTAGATTGCTAGGATTTTAAATGAGTGACAACAAGGATCACTACCTGGGAACATTGAAACAAACCCTAGGGAACATGTCAATGTAGTGACCTTAAGAAGCGATAAAGAGCTATAAGTTGAGAAGAAGGAAGATAAGGAACTAACTGAGAAAGAATTGGAGGTCAAGAGTAAGGAGAGTTTAGAATTGTTGAGATTAAAAGAGAGTGTAGAGCCATTAAAAGTGAAAGAATATAAGCCGTCCATCCCGTATCTACAATGCCTTAAGCAAGATTGCCCTAATCCAACCAAGCAATTCAATAAATTCCTTGATCTTTTTAAACAACTTCACGTGAACTTACCTCTTATTGATGTTTTATTGTAGATGCTAAAGTACATAAAGTTCCTAAAGGACTTGTTGTCAAATAAGAGGAAGTTAGAGGACTTTCAACTATCATATTGAACGAGGAATGTTCGGCACTTCTTTTGATGGACTGCTGACCTTTAGTCTTCTTACTTGAGTATGCTTTAGAGGCCTTCAGTCTCTCATCAGAAGGATTCTCTCTCATCAACATGCCGAGGATGAGACATAGTATACGGAAGAATGGTAGGTAAACTCCTTGAGGACTCAGCTTGGATATACCCAGCTTTGTTCTAATCCTTATGCCATTACTGATCCCTCATTTGCCGAGGCTGACTAGCCAAGTGCTGAGGCTAAGGTCAATACACATCAAACCTTACTCCAACCCATAGGAATTTCATATGCAAAGTTTGACTAGATGAATGTTGAGACTAAAGCCGAGACTCCTGCACGCTAGGTCATTCTCTTTTAGCCTACTGAATAACAGCATTCCTTATTCGCTTCGCCAATCCTAGATACTACCCATCTACAGCTGCTACAACCTAAACCTTGCTTAACTGCTGCACCTAGAGATTCCCTAGTACAAACCTACTAATGAACTGCCACTTATGCATTACTTTTTTTGATATTGTACTATTATTCCTTTTCATCATTTGTCCCGTTTACCCTTTACATACATATCAGGAATCCCTTTCTTCTTTAGTCTTTTTGTAATTTTCCTTATTTGTAATTTTCTTTATTTGTAATATTGCCCTAAGGACTTGCTATAAATAGTCCCTTTTCACTATAGCTAATATATTTTGCATTCCTCTCAAATATTGAATATACTTGTTCTTTTGAGATATTTCTCTAATAAAATCTCTTTATACTCTTATCTAATCTTACCATATAGCTCAAGATTAGTGGCAGATAAACTTTGACATTAGCTTATATGTCATATCAAGTGAAGTGTTGAGTTGTGTTGTGTTTATTGATGAGTTACATCCTTCGAACAGCTTCACATAAGCTACTGTATTACGTTTGCCGATTGTTCCGTCCTAGTTTTCTTCAATATCTTGAAGGACCCATTTAGTTCTCATTTCCTATGATAAGCCTAAGTGATTATTAAGCTCCTAAGCATATCAGAGAAAGTTGCCAAAGAAATTATACGATCCAAGGAGTTTTACTCTTCCTTGTGTGCTTGGAAAGTTGTCAATAAATAATGCTTTAGTAGATTTAGGAGTTAGTATAAACCTAATGCTAATAAGTTGTTTAAAAAGCTAGGTTAGGAGAACCTAAACTAGCATGCATGTGCATTCAATTAGTTGATAGATCCACCATATACCCTAAAGGCATTATATAGGATGTTTTAGTACAAGTTGAAAAATTTATTTTCCCTATAGATTTTGTTATCCTTGATATAAATGAGGATCTTGAGGTACTATTAATTCTAGGTAGACCCTTCCTATTTACTACTAGGGTTGTGATTGATGTTAGTGAGAATAAGCCCATTTTAAGGGTCAAAGACAACGAAATTGTTTTCCAAAATTCAGATTCAATGCATAAGTCCCTTGACTCAAATGGAATAAGTTATGATGGTGATACTTCTAATGCTATTATTATTGAATGTGTGCAAGAAACACTTGTCAGATAAGCTATGAATGATTGCTTAGAAATAGGAGATGGAGAAATGGTGAAAACCCTTAATTAATCAAAAGTTGTAGCTCAGATGAGAGCTAATGAACCCAATATGGTGAAGATAAGAATTAAATCATTTTGTAGACCAAAGGAAGGAAAGTTAGAGCCTCCCAAAATAAAACCATCAATCTTAGAGCAGAAACACTCAGAAGATCATTTAGAACATACTTTTGTAGTAAGAAGTTCAAAGCTACCGACAACCACCCCATCTAAGTGAAAAGCGAATAAAAAGAAGAGACTTGAGCAATATGAGTTTAACGAGTGGTGTGATAAGAAGAAACTCGGTAAAAGTTATGCGACTAAACAAGAGAATTTGCTATACTAGTGGAAAAAAGGTAAGTATAGCGTTATTTAGAGGGTTTGAAAGCAAGGTTAAGATAAAGATCCATCTCCATACAGATGAAGGTAAGTAACCCATGTATTTCATCGAGCTATTGACATTAACATAACACTTTTGAGAGGCAACCCAAGCTGGTAGGTTATGTTAGCAATTTTCATTATTTATTTTAGCATTTTAACACTTTTATCTTTCATTTTAGGGTTAAGTTTGCTTTCATGTTGCGTTATGCATATGGCGGTCCCCCTAGCCAATTAGCAGGCATGGATCAAGGGGACAATGTCACTTGTAGGGTTTTTAAGGCAGCGCCCTAGAAGTTAAACGAAATTTCAAAATTGATAAGTATAACATAATAAGCTTTTCTTTTTAGTTTAATTTTTGCATTAGATTTCTTTAATTCTTTTTCTAGTTTAGTACTTATGTTTCTTTAAGTTTTTTTAATTTATATTTAAATTCATGCATTTAGGCTAGACATATTTAAATTAAAATAAAAATAATAAAAGTTAAAAAAAAAAATTCATGTATAGCCTAGTACATGGTCTAAAGATATGGTCGTATCTTGGACCTTATCACTCCTAGGTTGCAAACTTGATAAGGATATAGTTTAGTACAGGGTCGCATGACACACTCATGTCTCAGATAGTGTTGTTCCTAGGTGACATATCTTTACGTGGCCACAATTTAGTATACAACCACGAGACACCGATGTATCTCAAGTCATGTAATGCTTACTTTAAAATGTCGCACTAACATTCTTAATTCACTTTTCCCTTTGTAACACACTCAAGCACATACATCCTCTCCTCTCTAGTCACTCACATACACTCATACATACACAAGAACACATTCCCTTTAATCATTTGCTTCATACTTCATCACTCACAACTATTCAAGATTCTCATGCCTCACTCTACTTCAAGTACACTAGGTAAGTTGTTGATACTTCATCTTTACTTATTTTTTGACAAAACTTACTTAGAGAATAATCTTTTACATGTTATATTTAATTAAAAGTTAATAATGCTATTGAAT
This sequence comes from Lumnitzera littorea, assembly GCA_024138015.1. Lineage (NCBI taxonomy): Eukaryota > Viridiplantae > Streptophyta > Magnoliopsida > Myrtales > Combretaceae > Lumnitzera > Lumnitzera littorea. Next base: position 116,862,728 of record JAMXBB010000003.1, on the reverse strand, counting down.
CATTTGCTTGGAGAACTTGGTGATAAGCATGTTAAGATCCATTCTTGTATATAAGTTCTTAGGATTAAGTGGAAATTTTATCAAGAAAAGAACTATATTATGCATGTACACTAAGTGTTTGACAAAATTCCTTAACGAGTTATAGTATTTATTTTCCACACTTAGTCAAGGTTTTTGGTCTATTTCCTTATTCTAAGTATGGGGAAGCTCTTGTATACTAGAAATTTGACTTGAATCTTCTTTTCTTTTGTAGAGAAACATAATACCAAGAGCTAAATTACAAATTAAGAGGAGATAAGTCGAGAGGAGAGTTCCAACAAAGAAGTCGATGAAGAAGGGGATGATGAAGATTTAGATTTTGAGGACAATGAAGACGTCTTCATGGATGATAATGGAGATATGTGGCTATGTTCCTTTTATGATATGGCTTAGGATGTACTTTGGTTGGACAACTTGGTTTCCTTTTGCTAAATTCTTTTATTTATTTTGCTTTTATTTTCTTCTTGCTTTTTGCTCTTTTATGTTTTCTTTTGTTTCTTGAAGAAAGGATAGAGTTGGTTGTCTATGCATGTAGGACTTATATGTTAAAGCTTTTCGATGGAGTTGTTATTTGTTACTCCTACTATTTAATGTGGGTTACTTCATAACTGGTGGACAATGCACTTGCACTACTTCAAATTTTAGGGGAGTAGTAGTTCTTTTCCTACTTTTCTATTCCCTTACTCTTAAGTGTTTGCATTGATTTATGTGTGACTTAATTCGTATATTGAGGACAATGTATAGTTTAAAGTGCGTGGAAGGGGATATAGAAACTTTTGTTACTTACAAGACCAATTTTTTTCACATTTAACCTAATTTTATTATTTTATTGACTTGCAATTATTTGAAAATTGGTAATTTCTAGTAGATTGAACTAAATGTAATTTGACTACTTGATCTTTAATTATTAGGTTACACAATGCTAGAGTTGATTAGTAAAATCTTTGTGGGATAAAGTTACAGGTTATTTAGCCTAGAATTTTTATAACTTAAGATTAGAGAAACATTTCTAGTTAGGCATTAATCATGATTATTTTCGAAGCTTACTTTGATGTATACTTTCCTATTAGATGACTTTAGAGCCCCATAATTCTTAGTAAACAAACAGATGAAATTTGTCTTTTGAGAAACTTCTAAAAACTTGAAATTGTTAGAGGTAGAAAGTAATAACAATTGCACAAATAATCAATAAATAGAAAGGCAAAATTGGCAAGAATTTGCCTTAATCCATTAGAAGAGTGAGGTTGAATTCCACTACCAATAACAAAGTAAACTTAAAGAATAAGTTAGTATGGATCAGCCTTAATCCCTTTAAAGAGCAAGGTTTTTTCCTATTATTAATATGAGAGCTAAGTTGACATGGATTGTTCTTGGTCATTCAAAAGAGCGAGATCTTTTCCTGCTACCAACACAATCGTCCTTAAATAATGTGCTTAATTGAGTAAATTTGAAACCTTTCAACGAAAGCATGAACTAAGGCGATGATAAGAGAATGAGTGGACATAGTATGCATTTACTCAGAAATATGATGCTTAGCAAGATTGAAGAGAGGGCCATATACATTTTAGTTGATTAAGTTAAAAATTTTTTAACTCTTTCCCAATTAGCAAGATGTTAAATTGTGATCTTAAGTACAAGAATCCTTAATTAAATTATCTGGATAAATTTTAATTTACATGAATTAACTTATAAACTCTAGTATTTTGTGTCCTTTAGATATTGGGAAAAAGATTAGGTATATGAATTAAGAAAGTTATTTAAAGAAAATTGATTAGAGTAGTAGGTTGAATCTTTTTCCAAGTTAAGTATAAAATTTGGCCGATTTCCTAATTAGTGATAATTTTTTACTTAAGAAATCTAGTCCTAATTTTTCTTTAATCTATTTACTTAAGGACAAGTAAATTCTTAAATATGGGAAGTTTGATAGATTCTTATTTGGATATATTTTATATAGTGATTTTTCTTGATTTTCCCTTGATATTGTGTTTATTTTTAAATAATGATACTTAATTGAGTAAAATTTTGTAATTTAGGTTTTGAAATGATCTACGCAAGAAAACAAGAAAATAAAAATAAGTTTCACTCAATTTGAAACTAAAATGAGCAAGTTATGAATGTTTAAAGATCGACACAATCGAACGATATAATTATGTCAGTTCCAAGCAAATTTGGAGCTTATTTTCAAATATTACAGCCCAGTACACAACCAGACAACACGACCATGTCCTCAGTCATGTTGTTTTTAGTTTTTTTTTTTTTTAAAAAAGAAGAAGAAGAAGAAGAAGAAGAAAGAAGCAAAACGTGAATCATAATGAAGTACACGACTAGGGGACATGGTCGTATCTTTTCCAATCGATCTAATTTTTTTTATCGCTTCCTATATAAAGCCTTCTTAAGGTTTGTTATGGGGTGAACATTAGTAGATGATATTTGGAAAGCTTTTCAAGAGAAGAACACTTAAGGAGTAAAAGACCATCAAGAATTCAAGATTCAATCTTATTTAAACTTCATAATTTTCTTTTCTACAATTCTTTACTCTTTGATTTTAAATTCCCATTTTACGATGTATAGAGAGTAGATCTTTGATACTAAAGTTTTGTGGAACCTAAATCTACTCATGTGAGAAGGATTTCTTATTTGATTAATTTAATTCTTTAATCTTTTCTTGATTCAACTATGTGTGCTTTATGATTTAGATTGTTATTTCCGTGAATAATAATTTAGAATTTGATATCTTATAAGAAAATTAAGAGATTTCTTATAAGATTAAATTTAGGCATAGTCAACGAGGGTTATTATAAGATTAGAAATAATTTATAAGATTTTTCTAGAATTTTGAATTAAAGCATAAAGAATTTGTTATATAATAATGCAATCTTAGATCATATTATTGAAAAGAGATTCTAATAAGTGATTTTAGGGTTAGGTTAATTGGCTTAAAGAGCATATATTTCTAAAGTTAACTTAACTTATAGGATGAGTTCAAGGGTACTTTAGAGGTTAAGTTAGAGGATATCCTAAACTATAAGTTTAAGTAATTAGTTTGTATTCGACCCATAATTGACTTTTGTATTACATGTGTGTTTCTTAGGTAAGTTAGGTGAAGAAGAACCTTCGTGGAAATATAGGTCTTAAGCTACTAGTAAGTCCTGGTAAGTAGATACTTATGTGTTTAGAGTACATTTATATCTAGTCAATGTGGTACTAATTATGTATCTTCTTTATTGTGTTGACTTGGTTGAACTTGATTGCAACTTTTAAATATGCTACTTTGTGAGTTACGTAATGTTTCTCTTTGTAGAGATGATATTAACTGTAGCATGTTCTAACTTTGAAAAGTGGTTACTGTAATTGTATTGCTTATTCATTATGTGGTACTCATTGGGATGTGATCTAACTTAGTAAAGGAACTAAGGACTAACTTTACCTTCTAAAGTGTTCACCTAAGCGAACCCTGAAAAAGGTTCTAGCCAATGGATATATGAACTTAAAAGTAAAGGCTGGGTTAATTAGATAATGTTTAATATCTTGAGTGAAAGAAGAATGTGCCTAGCATTGCTTTGATACTTTGTTTGATCCATTCATTACATGGCATGATAAGAAACCTACAGGTTAAGTTTTACTTGAAAACCTAGGTTTTATTGAGCAAACAACCCAATTTATGAAAGTTAAGTTTTTTGAGTATATAGATTTGCATTGGTCAATAGGTTTTGATCATTAATATCATTATTGATGCATATCATGTGTATGAGCATGACATTATATACATCGACTTCTTAGCTAGGGTGTAAGACCATATAACTTGAATAACAACTTACTAACATGATTGTGTTATTGGTTTATGCTTAAGTTTGTTGTTTATTTATCTACTCTTAGATTACAAGTGAAAGAATAAGTTGTCTTATCCTTTAGTAAGGAAGAAGCTTAGATGGGCATCACCGCTATAAGGGGGAAAAGACCTTGATAGTGCTAGCTGGAATCAATTCTTTTGGAAAGGAGCAATTAGTTGCAAAATCCATTAACAAGTTCATCCATGCTGCATCTTAAGAGTATCTTAGTTTTGTGCTATAAGAACTTCATATGGAAGTTATTATTGTAAAACTATAGCTCGTAGTTGGACTATGTATTATAAAAAGAAGTGAATTGTGATACTCTGGGTATTTCATTGTCATTTGTTATGTTAAATAAGAGGAAATCTGGAAGTCTTGTCTATTGGGAAGTTAAGTTAATAGGTGGTTTACAGGACAACCTTATCCCTAACTTAGGAATAACATAATGAACTATCTCTCAAGCATCAACTATTGGAAAAAAGTATAAGCAAATGCTTTGAGAGCAAGGCATTACAACTTATCTAAGTTAAGTAACTTGATAATAGAGAGTAAGGGCATAACATCAAAACTTTTGAGATCATTGACAATCGAATGGATTTTAGGGTGGTATTAAATGTTTTGTGGTAAGGTCTAGTTCCAAATTTTTGAAGTTACTTCATAAGATAGAGTATATGATGCTTTCTTTCTTCCGTATGGGAACCATCATAGAACTTATAACCTTACATGCCATATGTTCTAAGCTCCAAAATATTATATAGCTTAATATTATTAACCAAATACCCTTAACCAATCTAATAACATATATCTAATAAATTATATTAGACCAAAGTAAAATATGAATTCAACCATGTTCGCTTAATTTATAATATAACTCATAATTTTAGGCCCATACTCAAATAGACGGTTAATTATATAAGTGCTTAAATATCTTATCTTATTGCATATCTCCATTTCAAACCAATATTTTCATAAAGGTTTATTGCCATTTCTATTGCTTTCTTTCTTCTATTTTTTATTGAAAATTGCCTTATTAATATTTGTTATACATGATTTTTTTTTCCTTCACATTTGTATTTCTTATATCTAGAATTATAATTTATTTTCAAATGACACTAGGCCTATAATAGCATGTTATGATTTTTGGTAGAGTTTGTTATAACATTCAACCATTTCGTTAGTAAAAGTATAAAATGACATTTTTTTAATTAAAATATTAAAATTTTACAAGACCTTTGGAATATGTAGATATTGATGAGAAGAGACACAGGATGGTTATAAGCCAAATTGTTCATGCTTACTTGTAGTAGGAGTGAGAAAGGATTCAATGAATAATATATATCATGTGTTATGCATATGTAATATGTAAATACCATTAAAATGCTGGTATATATAATTTGTGTAAATCATGCATAATAATTGATTTGAAAATTATTCTTTTTATTAACATTTGTATTAAGACTTTATTGGTATTTATACACCATATATATATTACATGTAGCATATAATATTTATTAAATCCTTTTTTAGTAGGAGTTGTTATTCTTACCAAATAGCAAAATCTCTTTCCTTCCACTTTTCCATCATCCATCTAATAAAGCTCAAAAAATTAGCTTTAAAAGTTTCTTCTTGCCAACACAAGTTGCTTAAGTTGCTAAGAATTGACCTTCATCTATTAGAAAAGTAAGACTCAAATCTCATTGCTAATGTGAGGATTATGGTAAGTAATCTATAAGTACCTCCATAAGTGGCCTATGAAACTAGAAGCATGTCATAACCTATAGTGGTGACTGGGGTTAAAAGCTACCCAAACTTTCATTTAATGGAAAAAAGAAGTTTCTTCTTTTGCTCTTTTGATTTTTCCCTATATATATATATATATATATGTATGTATGTATGTATATGTATGTATGATGGTAATTCGTGTAAACAAGTTGTGTTCATTAGGATTGATAATTCATATTAACAGGATGTATTTTGTATCTAAGACTAAACAGGTTTATGTTTAAAAGCCTCAATCCATAAGACCATAACATGACTTGTTTATTAGTCATGTCTAAAAACATAAGCTTATAAGCCAGTAAGCATATCTTACTTCTAAGTTAAGCATGCTTATTGATTAAGAAAATTTTAAAATAAACATATTACAATTATCAAGCTTGTTTGGAAAAACATGTTTCCATTATTACCTTCAATTTGCTTAATATTTATAAGAAAAATTATTGAAAATATATGCTTATACTTATAAGGATATCTTTCTATTTACAGGCTAAATGTATGAATAAATCCATTGGAAATATAATAGCTTAGCAATCTAGTTATTGATTTTAACATTAACTACTTTGAGACTAATTTAATAAAAAACTTTTGGCATCATTGTTTTGTTAGTTAATCTATAACATTATGTAATTAAATTAAATGAAAAAACTTATTAATACATTTAGTCACTTTTCACTAAAAACACCAAGTGATTAAGTAATGAGGTTAAGATTTGATAAGGTATTTCTAAATTGATGTATACACAAAAACAAAACTAAAAATTATATTAGGTTTTTTTTTTTTTGTAAAAAAGGTGAGAAATTAGAATAAAGAAGGAAACAAAATGTTAAGAATGTTACTTCCATAATATGTTTAATTTATGGAACGGAATAAAATTGAAAATTTTAAAGAATATAATAGAAAAGCAATAGCTATTACTATTATTATTTCATATCTCACAAAAAAATATATATATAAACATAAACGCGTAAAAGTTCATAGTATAACTATTTTCTTAATCCTTTAAAAAATTCAAAATTCCTCATTTTTCAGAAATAGCGATTATGTAGAATAAACATTCTAGTACCCAAACATATAAATAAGTCTGTAGGTGATAAAGAAACATTCTACTCTACCCTTATGGAGTCAACTAAACATATCGTTGCAAAACTTGGATCAAAGTAGACAAGAATGATAATAAAAAGAAAACGATGACTGGTAAGAACACTCATGTGAAGCATTGGATGAGAGACAGGCTCAAAGAAAAAAGGGAGGAAGGGTGGCCATTTGTGGGTATATGTTGTGGTTGAGGAAGTTGGTTGTGGTGGTAAGGGGTAGGCGTAGGGAGTAGGTTTGTTTAGTAGAAACTAGAGACAAGAACATAGTAAAATGATAATAGAGCATAAAAATAAAAATAAACTATGAATAATGAAAATTTTAATTTTATATAAGGTCACATATCAAATCCAAATATGTTTAAGAGACTTATTTATTAAAAGAGTTTGTTAACATGTCTAAATGCTTAACCCCACTTTGGATACATTTGTAAATGAGTTTAATCCATTTATTAATTAGGTTAATTTATAATTGTATCATCTTGTAATCGGGTTAGTAGATTTGGTGCTACATTGTCAACCCTAGTGTTTATGTATTTATTTTATGTTGAATTCATGTTAATACTAAAAGTACATAAAATTGAATAGCAACCATTGATGATTAATTTATAATGTAATTGTATTTATTCGTATCATAATTTTATATTTTGTATTGTGTATTATATTATTTTTGTATCTTTTGCCTATAATTATAATCCTAACCGTACATCAACTGACAGGTGTCAGGATACAACAGACTAAATGATTTGACAATGTAATTGTCAAGTGGAGCAAAACAGCTTGGTCCTATCACATGGATGTTGGACCCAATGAAATAGAAAATATTGTGTTAACCCAATGCACTCCTTTTGCAAAAACATGTTAGGCTTTATGCAAAAGACAGTTAATAGCATGGGCAAGGAAGGTGAGAAGAAGAAACTTCACAAGTCAAAGCAAAAGCACATATGTACTATTACACTCATGTTTCCGATCAAGTTGGCATACAATAGCAGCTTTTCGTACATCTTGTCGGGTGAAGTTTTAGGTGATCTCTCGACATCCCATTTCCAGTCGTCATTTCCTCAAATCCAGACACGTTAGCATAAAAGCTACGATTCTTTTCTTTGATCAGAATTCTATTTGTCCGATTAAATCTAGAAAATTTTCAATTCGTATATGTAGAAGTCAGTGAAGCATAATATAAAAACTAGGAGTAATTGAAAAGTCGAAAATCATTTTTAACCCGTTGATGAGGATATAAACAAACAATGCAAATGTGAAATGAGATCGATGATAGTTAGGGAAAAAAATATTTAAAATATGAACAATGATAATAATCAAGTGGTAGTGATAAATAAACATATGTAGAATAGGAATTGCATGCAAAATACAATTGATTAAAGTAATTGAGAATAGAGCGCAAAATAAGAGCTCATCTCAAGAAAAAAAAATTGCTTACAAAGTAAATCAAGGTACCTATTATGTTCCTTCGCAGAATTGTAGTACCCGGTAAGGGAATCAGGATCATAAAGGAGGCCAATTTTCAAAACCTATGATATCGAACTTTTTCGTTTAAATTTTCATTCAAATTTACAAAGCAATTGCAATTTGAGCCACAGAATGGCTAATTCGTGCTTGAAGCTAACCCCTAAACAATTGTAAATGGACTTGAACTTCATTGACCCGCTTACTAAAAAATCACTAAAGCAATTAGGCTCGCCAAGTAAATCAAGGTTTTACTTACCCTAATAAATCAAATCAAGGTACCTATTATAGAGGTAGGCGATTCTCCTAAACCACTTTGGCTCGAGGTTTCGAGGCTAATTTCCAAAATCTGCAATTCTAATTTTTGAAAATTCAGTTTTCATTCATCTTTACAAGGTAATGCAGTTTCCAACCACGCTCCTAAACACTTGTAACACAGTCGACGTAAACTTCACCGGCAGGCTTGCTAAAAGAAACACCAAAGCAATCAATCTTGAACTCAAAGTTTGTCAATGGGCTTATGACTGATGAATCGATAATGATCTAAGTCTCTTACTTTCTTTGCATTGTTATTGAATCCCATTTCTTCTGGTTATAGGCGTAGGATGTGCAGCAAAGAAATAATGAGCAATGCGACCAAATGAGTGGAGCAAATCTAAGCAAAAAGACTTAACGAAAGACTATATTATATAACTCGGAATATGAAATTTGCATTGTCGCAATTAAGCTATTTGTTTGTTAATTAAGTGTATTCATCACACTATAATATCAAAGTATTGTTTCTTAGGATAGAGTCCTAGAAAGCAATCTTGCTAAATCAAAGAAGTTAGCAGCAAACTGAGATTGTGGGAGTACTCGGAATCATGGAGAACCGTCTACTTAACCTCGGATTCATGGATAAAATCGAGCTATATTGGGGTTCTGGAGGGATTATCCAGGCAGATTGCGGGGCTTTGGATGAATAACCTTATTTCAAGAAACATTAGTAAAATGAGGGTGAATCCATGCAGAAAGGAATTACTCTCATCGCAAGAAAACCTAAGGTTGTGCTTGTTCCGTGAAAATAAGTTTTCCGAACTTTTTTCAGTAGTTGTTATGTACAATTATCAGATATCATTATGATTCAGTCTCATATAGTTATTACTATGTGGTCTCTGCCTGCTTCACGGAAATATGGAAGCCCCTATCGGTTTGTCATAGGGGCCCCTTCATGAATCATGGTCGTTAGGTTTGTATTTTGTTTTATTTCTTGTTTCTTACCTATTATCTTATCTTTTATTGGATTAATAAGTTTAAATTTAAAAAAAAAACAAAAAACCTAACAATTACAGCATTCTTAATATTAAGAACTATATTTAAAATTCATAGATGCTACGTTAATATTTTAAAAAATTCCCTCACTTGAGAACCTTTGAACTTAATTCTTAGATTTTTCGTAAAAACTTCATTAACAGTTTCTTTTTTTCCTTTTTNTATATACTTAACTTCAATTGTTGATCACACATAAACAAATAAAAAGTAAAACAATATATTTGTATTTATAATTTTATAAAATAATTTATGATTTATAAATATAAACATCACTAAATAATAGTAAAAATTATTATAATTTAATAGTATAAATATTAACTTTTAAAGAGGTGAATAAATTTTTATTTATTTAATTTTCCCCCATGATTATAATAAATATAATTAAAAAGAAAAGGAAAAAAAGAAAAAAAAGAAGAGGGGTACTGCTAGATGATGGCCATGGCTGCCCACCACGTATTTAACATATTTTAAGTCAGATATCAGAATATCAACTGCAATATACGTATTTAACATATTTAACATACTTATTCTAAAGATGCCTGAGCCCAAGGCATTCACTAGCGTGAGGGATGCCAAGTTATTGGAGAACTTTCTATTTAATATGAAGCAGTACTTCGTAACTGTGGGGACAAATGACGAAAGATCAAAGGTCACCATGGCTACAATGTACTTAACTGGTGGCGCCAAACTGTGGTGGTGCACCAAATATGAGGATATCCAAAATGACAACGCTTATGTAGATACATGGGTCGAGTTGAAGGCTGAGTTGCAAACTCAGTTTTTCCCTGAGAATGTTAAGTACAATGCTTAAAAGAAGTTGAGGGAACTTCGACAGGGTGATGACATTAGAAAGTATATCCATGAGTTCTCAATATTGATGTTAGACATCAAGAGCATGGCCTAAGATGATAAGCTATTCTATTTCCTAGAAGAACTGAAGCCTTATGCTAGGAATGAGTTGCAGAGGCAACAAGTTACTAACTTAACTATAACACAGGCAGTAGCTGAGCGCTTGATTGGCTACATTCATGACAATAAAGGGAAGAATATATCGACAGGACATAAGGGTAAAAAGTCGGTCAAGTCGGGCAAACCCAAGAGTGGGGGGCCTCAAGTTCAAGTAGCAGCAGTAACAATATTGGAGGGAGTAAAAGGAAATCCTATAACTCTCATCAGTTCAGAAAAAGTGGGGCAACCAATGGAGGTAAGAAGCCCTCATTCTCGTGTTTCTTGTGTAATGGCCCACACAAAGTAGCTGAGTGTCCACATAGGGCAGCATTCAATGCTATGGCACAAAAAGTAGAGAATGTTTGCCGAGATGATGAGTCGAGGAGTGATGGAGAGGATCAACCCCGAATGGGTGCATTACACATGTTGTCAGCTGTTGGAAAGAGTTCATCAGTGCAACGTAAGCCTAAGAACAATAATGAGTTGATGTATGTCCAGTTGAACATCAATGGCAAGAGTGCCAGTGCAATGGTAGACTCCGGTGTTACACACAACTTCATTGATGTGCTTGAGGCAAAAAGGTTAGGGTTAGTGCTTGCTGAGGAAACTAGCCAGATTAAAGCTGTTAACTCCAAGGCCCGCCCTGTTCGAGGAGTTGCAAGAGGAGTGAAAGTGAGGATTGGAGATTAGAGTAGAAATCTCAACTTCACAGCTGTTTCATTGGATGACTTCAGCATAGTCCTTGGAATAGATTTCTTGAGACAAGCTAAAGTTGCTCCCATACCCGCAGCAGATTGCTTGTTATTCATGGGTGAAAAGCCTTGCTGTATGACAGTTCTGAGTAATAGGGAAAACAACAATGGAAAGGAAGGGAAGAATATTGGGGCTATGATGTTATCAGCACTCCAATTCAAGAGAGGCCTCAAACATCAAGAGCCAACTTTCTTGGCTTTCCTTATAGAGAAAGAGGAAGCAAGAAAGACGGAGATACTAGAGGAAATAGAGAAGGTCTTAAAGGAGTATGATTATGTGATGCCTAATAAGCTCCTTAAGGAATTATCTCCCAAAAGGTTGGTAAACCACGAGATTAAGTTGATTCTTGGTGCCAAACCACCAGCCAAAGCTCCTTACAGAATATTGCTTCCCGAACTTGCCGAATTGAAGAAGCAATTAGATGAGTTGTTAGAGGCAAGCTTCATTCAACCCTTAAAAGCATCATACGGGGCTCTTGTTCTATTTCAAAAGAAGCAGGATGGGAGTTTGAGATTATGTATTGACTACCGGGCTCTAAATAAGCTGACGGTGAAGAATCATTACCCAATTCCTCTAATTGCTGATCTGTTTGATCAATTGAGTGGGGTTAAGTATTTTACAAAACTGGATCTTTGCTCAGGCTATCATTAGGTTCGCATTGCTGAGGGGGATGAGCCCAAAACGACGTGTGTAACCCGGTATGGCGCTTATAAGTTCTTAGTGATGCCCTTTGGTCTCACTAATGCTCTTGCAACATTTTGTACCTTAATGAATAATGTATTTCGTGAATATCTCGACAAATTTGTAGTCGTCTATTTAGACGACATTGTTGTGTATAGCAAGACATTACAAGACCATGTGAAGCACTTACCAATGGTTTTCAAGAAGCTGCAGGAGAATCATTTGTCCGTGAAGTGTGAGAAATGTGTCTTTGCCCAGAAGCGCATCAACTTCCTGAGTCATGTTGTTGAAGAAGGGTAGATCCGAATGGATATGGCAAAGGTGGAAGCAATCAGGCAATAGCCAATGCCTAAGAGTGTAAAGGAGTTGTGATCCTTCCTTGGACTCACAAATTACTATAGAAGATTCGTTGAGGGATATTTCCGTCGAGTTACACCCCTTACAGATCTATTAAAGAAGGACCAAGCATGGTCATAGGATGGGATATGTCAAAGTACCTTTGAGGAGTTGAAGCATGTAGTGACGGAGGAGCCAGTCCCCGTACTTCCTGACATTTCTAAGCCTTTTGAAGTCCACACGGATGCCTCAAACATTGCATTGGGGGGAGTGTTGTTGCAAGAGGGTCATCTAGTGGCATGTGAGAGTAAGAAGCTGAATCAAACAGAGCGTAGGTACTCAGCCTAAGAGAAGGAGTTACTTGCAACTGTTCACTGTTTAAGGACCTGGAAACACTATTTACTAGGATCTAAGTTTCTAGTGAAGACAGACAATTCTGCTACCAGCCATATATTGACTCAACCAAAGCTTTCAGCCAAACAAGCCAGATGGCAAGAGTTTATTGCAGAGTTTGATATAGAGATTGAGTACCGTAGTAGACGGACTAATCAGGTGGCAGATGCTTTAAGTAGGCAAGCTGATTTAGCATCCTTATCACAGATTGCACACCAGTTAGTGAGTCAAATCTCGACTTCAATTCAAGAGCAGATCAAGCAACACATAGGTTAAGGCCTATTGGCTAAAAATCTCAAGCAGTTGGTTGAAGAAGGGAAGACACACAGATTTTGGGTGGAAGGCAACCTCATTTACACAAAAGGGCGCCGATTGTATGTCCCGAAGGTGGGCAACTTGAGAAGGGCACTCATGAGAGAGTGCCATGATACTTTGTGGGCTGGACATCCAGGCTGGCAAAGGACATGGAGCTTGTTGAAGCAGGGCTATTACTGGCCAGATATGAAGGAGGATGTGATGACTTATACGAAGACTTGCTTAACCTACCAGTAGGATAAAGTTGAGAGGCAGAAGGTGGCAGGTCTCTTAGAGCCACTTCCTGTGCCCTCTCGCCCATAGGAGAGCATCTCAATGGACTTTATCACTTCCCTACCAAAAGTGGGAGAGCACTCATCCGTTTTTGTTGTTGTTGACAGGTTCTCTAAGTATGCCACCTTCATTCCTACCACGAAGAGTTCAAGCGTAGAAGAGACAGCCCAGCTTTTCTTCAAGCATGTGGTAAAATTCTAAGGTGTACCTCAAAATATTGTGAGTGATAGGGACGCTAGGTACAGGGAAGTTTTGAATAGAGTTGTTCCAACTCCTGAGCTCCGAGCTGAGTATGACCTCCAGTTACCATCCGTAGAGTGACGGACAGACAGAGAGATTCAATAGGTTGCTGGAGGAATATCTTCGTCACTTTGTTAGTGCCAACTAGAAGAATTGGGTTGACTTGCTGGATATCGCCCAGTTCTATTTCAACATCCAATGGAGCTCTTCCTCCAACAAGAGCCCTATAGAGATCATTACGAGTCAGCAACCACTGTTACCCCATACAGTGGCAGCACCATATATCGAGAGATGCTCAAGAGCCTATCAGTTCACTAAGGATTGGAAGCAGAGTTCAGAAGTAGCAAAAGCGTACCTTGAAAAGGCTTCCAAAAGAATGAAGAAATGGGCAAATCAGAACCATCGACCTAGAGAGTTCAATGTTAGAGATCAGGTCCTCATAAAGCTTCTTCCAGAACAGGTCAAATCATTGAGGAACAAGGATAGAAGATTGATCCAAAAGTACATTGGTCCAATTCCTATCATATCGAAGATTGGAAGAGTAGCTTACAAGGTCGAGTCTCCTGCGTGGTTGAAGGTCCATCCAGTTTTTCATATCAGCGTCTTAAAGTTATATTATCCAGACATGGAAGACCCATCTCGCAATGTGTCCAAGTGGTCACACGTCAAGATCAAGTTCAACCTAAGTCAAGCCATGGCAGACATCCTTGCAGAGTGAAGAGTCAGAGATCCCTCCACTAGAGAAGATCACAAAGAATATTTGGTCAAGTAGAGAGATCGAAGAGAAGAAGATACAAGCTGGGAGACTGAAGAAGATCTGAAGCCCTTATCCGAGAGAAAGTCAACCTTGCCAGCCAGAAGACCTCCGCCACCAAATCCAAGCTCTAGTACATATTGTCGAGGATGTTAATAGAATTAAGTGGGGGAGGATGTTAGGGTCTCTTTTTGTAAGATACTTATACTAACAAGGGACCATTCTTTTGTACATATTGTAACATAAGAGGGGGGAAGGGGGGCTTTATTTTTGTGTAAATAGGGCCTTACTATTATTAAAAATTTCCACTTTTAGAAAGTAGTGTCATTTCACCAGTTTTAATGTCTACTCTTGCCAGGCCTAATAATGTCCGTAAAGCTCTTTACGGGGGTGTGAGTACTCTTTTGGATTGAAGCTCTTACTCACCACGTTGGTTGATTACGACCGGCGACACCTGTTACATATACTGTACCCTTGTGTACACACATTGTAGCCTTGTATTACTGTCAGGATTAATAAAAGTGTGTTGTTCCTTTTTCCATTCGTGCATGTATCCCTTATAATCTATTGGCTTTCTTCCTTGGTTGTGTTGCTTATAGGTTTAGGCCTGGTTGGCTAGCGTTGCGTGCGAGTTAGGCTTCCTTACTACTGTAGAGGCATGATAGTAAGTGTCACACGGTCTATTTGTGTGCTAAAAAAAGCCTCGGATCGTGACACAAAGCACCACAAAGCTAACCTTAACAACTTGCGAATATACATTATTTAGTTTGATATTCCATATCTCCCTAACTTGAAATTCATTATTTCACGTTAAAACAAAGGTCAGATAATCAAACCTACCTCAAAATCTTCAAATTAACTTAAATATTCAATTTAAGTTAGTCATAATTTGCATTTAAGAGTAATTTTAATTTTCACTATATATATCACGGTTTTGAACACTCATGGCTAATAATATTTTAACTAATAAAATAAGACACAATTGATTTTAAAAGTCGTAGATTTTACATATTTAAAGTTTTTGATATGATTTTAAAGGATCATAGAATAGTTTCCAATCTCAAGTTGTTAGATCTCATATCACAATATATAAAAGGATGGATTAGCATAGGGATTTCCACCCCGACCTATCTTGTACCACTTGCCCATAGTACTATTTTGACGTAGCATTGACGATTCAAGGAAAAAAAAGAAAAAGAAAGAATATATTTCTATTACTCAAACTATTAGGTAGGACTGGGATAAATATAATAAGAAAACTTGCCCCAACCATCTCACTCTCGCATGTGTGAGATTACTTTTTCCTTTTAATTTATTCTTGTTTTTTTAACATAACTCTAAACCCTAAAATGTTAAATTAATAAATGCTGGTCAAATCTGCTACTAAATATCTATAGGATATCATTAATGATAAAGATATGTACAAATGGGGATAAAAAAATATTTATTGCATATAAATGAGGTAGTTTCAATCTTATTCATGGAAATCTTCAACCAAGCCTTTATTAAGTAAAATACAAATTTCTATTTTCTATACTAAATTACAAATCAACCTCGTCGACTTTTTGAGCGTGTAAACTTTCCTTAGCTCCCAAAATAGGCGCTTACGGTTCCTTAAATTTGTTAAAAAGTGTCTTTACCCTACCTTACAAATTGTTATAGTTTTTATTTTTGAATTCCAAATTTTCTGTCGTCAATATTATTATTAATTATTTAATAAGATAAATACATAATATTTAAAAATATATATTAAAACACCCCTAGGAACAAATTACATCCAAATCTTAAATAGACATTCTCCAGGCACGATAGGGTCCCGATTAGTACCCAACGAACTCTTTATCTAATATTTGTTTCTTATCTTATTCTATACTATTTCTACAATATTTTATTCTATACCATTTCAAGTTGGGGTTGGGGTTGACTTGTCTTAAAAGTTTCAGTGCGCAGAAGTCCATTTTAAATTTAATCGAAAAAAGGTACACATTGATTTTTTAAAAAAAAAAAAAAAAATTGGCCAGCATATACTGAAAGACAAGAGTACTCAAAGTTTAGGTAGTTTAAAATCTCATTTTAGGACTTGATAACGCAAAGCGCAATAAATAAATAAAACAGTTAAAAGGGTCTAATATGGATGTATTTAATAAAAGATTGGTGAGCATATCATAATTTAGATAAAAAATGAAAAGCTAGTAAAAGAGAGGAGTCATTTTCTGTAGAGATGTGCGTAATTTTATCATAATATATGTTTAAAATGTAACTTACATAAAGAATTCAAAAATCTTGAGAGTTTTCTCATTAAAAATATATCCAAGAGTTACAATGCAGGCGAGCCGAACATGGTATGTGTGATCAGTGACCACCGTATCCCGCACTTGATGTCGACTGCTGCAGTCCTGCAAGGAGTCCTTCAATTTTTTCACTTTAATCCTGCCAAGTTAAAAAAAAAAAGGAGAGCTTTCAGTTTCTATCCATTTAATTAATGAAAGAAATCCATAACTGTATCTCATAGATAATAAAACCATGGTATGGGATATTAGAGCGCTCAGGTTTAAAACTTATCAAATACAGAATAAAAGGAGATTATTCTTCTTATAAATGTTCCAGACGAATATCATTCACTTTGTTAACTCGTCACGAACATTTATCTATCTCTCCTGTACTCGAGGACCTGAAAAATTAATAAACAATATATTAAGGCCAATGATGGGACCAGCGTCATCTTGTCCAGATTCCGAGGGCAGATCTGAGCAAGATGAGAATATCAAAATGGTGTAAGGTTCAATGCTCTTTAGGATTAATGGGTTTATCAGCAAATGACTGTTCTTGTTGTAGTTGCTTTCTTGAACAAAGTTCCTGCTTTATAGGTTTTATAAAAGTTACCAAATTGACTTGAGGTTGAGATTTGAGACGTGGGTCAATTATCCTCGTTGCTTCTCGAAATTTGTCGCTCCGGACCCATGAATGCCTGGTTCCTTTGTAGTACACCTCATCATGTCTCTCGTTTTGATAGTGACTTCTTTCTAAAACCACTAATCTGTAGATATAAAGATTTGAGTACTATAAGCATCATACTTATGCAACGTTTTATATGTAAATAAGAATTATCTGAAATAAAATATATTAGAATGAGGTGAGGGTGTAAATTATTTTTTATTTAGAAATTTTTACGAAATAAAATGGAACTAAATATATATATATATAAATATTTGTTAAAAAAATATTATTGAATGCTACTTCAATCAATCTTTTTAATAAAAAACAATTAATGAGCTATCTTTTTTAAGGAAGATTGAATTGCCTTTTAAAGCTATAACCATTAAATATAAGAAATTACCATTTTACCTTTGGAAAATACTATCAAACATTTAAAAAAAAAAAAATAGAATTTATAATCACGATCTCATTTTAAGTTTATTTCCATATATCAAATATGAGATTATATAAAAACTTACTTATAATCCAAAGAAAGATACGAAATTTTCAATTGAACTAATAAAAGGAGAGATTACTTACAGTATTCAAATGAGCTGAAATTGAAGCCATCTGCCAGGTTAGTCCGTAAACGACCACTGCTTTATTTTTTAATTTCATTAGTTTTCTTTTCTTCTTTCTTACTTCAATTGATGTTTCTTTTTCTTTTCTAAATTTTCCATTTTAACATATATTTTTTAACATTACTTAATTAAATATTATAAATTGAGTACATACTAGTGCCAATGAGCTCAACTTTACACGTCAACCACCATGTTAGATTTCAGGAAGTTTAGCCCAAGGTAAAAGAATAAAAAGGAAAAAAAAAAAAGACAACATAGCTTTGTTAGAAGATTATATATGTGTAAATATATGTATATATATATAATAGTTACAAACTGATATGTATATTTTTTTCTATTAATTGTTTGTACCGTATATCGGGGGAATATTAAATTTCAGGACCACCGAGTAAAATTCTTTATAGTTTGGGCACACACATTCAATAGCCACTACTACAAACACATCCCAACGTAGGTATTTGATGTAGGTGTAGAGCGTGAACGTCTTTTTCATATGTGACCACGTCTACATTCCATTCAATTCATATAAATATAAACAGTTTGCACCCGAAATTAGCACATGGGGTAGGCTTAGAGTCAACTACGTTGCAAATTTTCCAACCATAAAAAGACTTTGTTTTTCCCAATTATTTAATTAACCATCGTGAATTTGCAATAATTGGCGCAATGTTACTATATATCTGGGTCCATGTCATGTTCATTGGAATTTTCTGGTTATTGAATTTCAATATATAATTTGGCCGTGAAAAAGATGTCAAGATAGTGACTACGACTTAAAAAATCCTGCAAAAATATCCTTCTTATTCTCCTATTAATAAAAAAAAAAAAAAAAGAACATGGGATATTATAATATTGGTAAGAAGATTGATATATTGTATAAATATTTTTATCTTTTGCATAAGCTTATAGTGTAATCTTGTACCCATAACAAGTGTACAAATAGAAAAAGTATTCATTTGTATTAATAGTTACGTATTATGGTTTTATCAATATTTATAGAATATTAATCCATCAATGTGATATATTAATTTTATTAAATTTTTTTTATTTAAATACTATATTAATATAAAGAAAAATGTAGTGAAAATTATAATATATAACATAATAGATAGATCAGATAGTAGAAATTGTGATAAATTATTTGAAGTGGTATTTATATTAAAATTTTTTAATTTAATTAAAGTACTAAAATATTTAGATCATATAACTATATAAAATATCAAAAGGGAATTCCCACTTTAAAATATAGATAATCTACAGGAAAATTGTTAAAAACTACCATAAGTGCTTCCTAGAGTGCCAAACATGGAAACTTTTATTTTTGTATACACTTATAATTTTTTTCTTTATAAAGTGCATTATCAACAGCAAAAACGTAATAATTTCATTTTTAAGAATTTTAATAGCTGGATCTCGATATATGTGAGAATAGCAGCTGCTTAAGCAACGTGGTGTCATACAGGTAAGCAACCCTGGACAACGGCAAAAGTGTATGTACTACTTGTTAGATTGGTGTTATATTTTATTTTTATTATTATTTATCTATTTATATTTGTTTGCATTAATTAATTATGTGTTTGTATAATTTATATTGGACTCCGCTTTAAGTCCTTCTCAATCAACAACTTGACAAAAACAAGCTACCCAGGAATCCAGCAAAACTCAAAGCTTCCAGTTTCTCTAAGATTTCATTACACTCCTGAATACAATGCAAGGAAAAAGAAAAAAATTAGTTTGGAAATGAAAAGGAGAGGAATCTAGTTTATATGGGTCCTGTTCTTTTCTACTGAAATTCTGGAAATACTTTAGTTGTTGTTTGTTTCTTGTTGGGTTGTGTTTAATTTTCTCTGTTATATATGTATATAGTTCTGTTCTTTGGGACAGGATTTGCAGTCTGACAAGCACGTGTAAATGCAATATACTCATGCTCATGCTTTTGGCACTCTCTGCCCTACTCCTGGTCATGCTTTTGGGTGTGCAGAGGTTCTTTTGATGTCGTGGAGGTGGTGGTGTTGTTGCTGCTGAGTCTCGACAGTTCCTGCTGTGTTTCAGAAACAAATCCCTTTTGCTGGTTTCTTGTGAGTTTCCTGCTTTCTTTGCTCTTAAGTTTAGGATTTCTCTATGGTTTCATTGACCTCGAAATCCGGGTATCGTATGCTGCAATTCAGCTCTTTCCATATTGTTACTTGAGTGTTTTGTATAGTAAGATTTGTTATAATGAACATTTTTTACATGTACTGTTCGATTACAGTGCCAAAACTTGGTCTTAGGATCGAAACGGCTGCCATAAAGACTTACTGGGAAAAGATTATGAAACCGAAAATTCGGTCACTGGGATTCATTTGGTTCATTGAATTTCTAGTTGCTTAATGTCTTTTATCCATTAGCAGAATTGGGTTCTCTCTCTTGGATTTACATGATTTAATGTTGTCTTTTTCGTTTTTAAGGGGTGGTTCTGTAAGTATGAAAAGCATATAATGTAATTTTATTGACTTGGGTTGGTTGAATTGATAGAAAATTTCTGATTTTGAACTTCCTTTTCAATGTTTCTTGAAGGGAAAGAAGAGAATTCCAGGGAATGGATAAGGCAATTATAGATTCACCGTTGCCAGTATTGTTTGTTTGTGGAGAGAAGAGTAAGGGCTTGTGTTGTCCAATGTATTTTGGTGTTTCTTGTGCAATTTTTGCCCTAAGGGTTTTGTCAGGGAATGGTATGGATGACGAGAAATGGTCTGAATTGTGCAACAGAATGCTCCAAGGAAGTGCTCAATTGTTGGGACTGTTGGTATGGAGAGCCCAAAGGGTGTGTGCTAATGAGGAGAAGAACACGCTTTTGGACCAGTTAGAGGCTTCCAAGAGAGAAATAGAATGGTTAAAGAGAATAAGACATGAAGATGCCAAAGCAAATGAGAAAGTAATGGGTATTGTTGCAGCCCGGGAACAAAGCTGGTTGAGTGAAAGAAAGAAGCTGAGAGGACAGATTGGATCCTTAGTAGATGATATTCGTGTTCTTGAGAAAAAGAAAGATGAGAGTATGGCAGAATTGAATGAAAAACTGAAGGAAATGGAGCTCATTGTGCAGTCAAAGGACAAGGAATTGAAAGGCAATGAAGTAAAGGGGAAGGAATTAGAAGAAAAGCTTAAGAAGGCGGAAAGTGTTGCGGAGGAATTAAAAGAAGCTGCTAAGAGGGAGGCTCAGGAGCATTCCTCGGAATTATGGAAGCACAAAACTGCATTTATCGAGCTCGTGTCAAACCAGCGCCAGCTTGAAGCAGAGATGGGTAGGACAGTCAGGCAAATGGAGTCAGCAAAGCAAGAGCTCAACTCAGTCATAGAGCAAAAGGAGGAGGCAGTTGTGATGGTCCAGAAGTTATCGGTCGAGCTAGTGAAGATGCAGAAGGATGCAGAGCAGAAAGACAACATTTTGTCAGCAATGCTGAGAAAGTGCAAGTTGGACACAGCCGAGAAGCACATGCTTTTGAAAGAGGTAAAATTATCGAAAGCGAAGAGGAAACAAGCTGAACAGGAAACAGAGAGATTGAGGTCTGTCTCTGAATCCAAACACGGGGGACATTCATTGAGAAGTATGTTCATTAATCAAGTCAATCTGAGACTAGAAAGTTTGTCTGGAGGAAGAAAGGGCCATCATAGTGTGGCAGGGACATCACACATAGGGAAGGCCAGATCACAGGCCAACAATCTTATAGAATATGACAATCCCGGTTTCGTGAAGGAAACAGAATCGTATCTTCCCATTACTGATGGATATACTTATGAAGCAAAAGCAGAACCGCCATTAGGTAAGTTCCCTTTCACTTTATTCTATGGAATTGCAGAATTATTCCCACAAAGCAACTTAAGTAAATCAGTTATAAGCTTTTTGTGTTTTGTGTAATAAAGTTCTAAATCATCCAATATATTCACTTCATTCATAAAAATTTTTTAAAGCTTGAAATGTAGTCAGTCCCTCCCACAGATGTGCCTTTCCCTTGGGTATGACTCATGGCACAAAATGCATGCCAAATAGACTCAGTCGCATGCTTTCAAAAAGATTTAGTCTTTAGCTGATATAATTTTTCTCAAAAGGTGATCTTTCTGTTGTGGATGAAAGTATGTGATGGGAAGGTCGAGTCAATTGAATATTTCAGAATTTATGTGCAAAAAACAGTAACATCTTAGGACTAGAATTGTATTTACAAGTGCAACAATTATTTGCGTGCTTATGATTACTCATAGTGAAACTACACAACTGTGTGTTACTTATCATACTTATCATATTTCGTCCTTATTTCTCTTTGGTTTCTTCTTTTGGCTTTTGAAGCAACAACAGACATTGAGAGATTGGAACAATGGGTGCACTCTGAAGCAGAGAAGTACACGATGATGATGGAGCAACGGCATCATGTTGAAATAGATGCCTTTGTTGAGCAAATGAGACAAAAAGATGAGAAATTAGAAGCTTGCCGTTGGCAGATGCTGAGCATGGAAATAGAATCAAAGCGGCTGCAATCGCATGTTGAAGGGCTGAACAAAGAAATGATACAACTTCGGCATAAGAATATGAGGTTGGAGGCCTTGCTGCTAGAACGAGAGGAAGAGTTGAGTTCCTTGAAAGAGCAAGTTGTTTCAGAGTTGAGTAGATTCAACAGGCAGAAGTCCACAACTAACAAGACCATTCATGAACCGAAATTAGTTGAAGGTTTGGTTTCGTCCAAAGCTAAGAATGTAAAGAGAAGACCGGATGAGGAAGGACAAAAACTGGCTTCATTTGTACCGGAAAATTCTCTGGAGGGAGAAGCTGAAATTGCCAAAGAAGTCTCACCAGCTAGCAAACTGAGAGTGACAGTCCAATCACCCGAGAAAGAATTTGAAGAAGTGAAGGATATTAAAAGCCTTATTCCTATCAAAGAAGAGACTGCAAGACCAGTTGATGTTAGTGGTGAAGAAAAATTGGTAGTGTCTTCTAAGCTGCTCTTGAATAAGCCAAACAGTAATCCATGGAGGATGGATCTTCATGCTCTTGGAGTTTCTTACAAGATCAAAAGACTAAAGCAGCAACTTCTCATGCTTGAGAGGTTGACAGGAACGAAAGATGGTGCTGACAATATTGAAAGCAAGGAGGATGAACAAACTGGAGTGAAAAGTTTCCTTTCTGTGCTTTCTTTGCTAAATAAGCAAGTCAGCAGGTACCAATCGCTCCAGGAGAAAATTGACGATTTGTGCAAGAGGATGGTAAGCTGCATTCCGATTCTGATTTTCTTAAAAAGACGGGATAAAAAGACATTGTTTTTTGGCATTTTGCTTGTTTTTCATTCAATATGGCGTGCCGTAATCCCTTCTTGTTAAGTTTAACCCCACAAGCAATTGATTTAAAAGTGCAAGCTTGTAAAGATGGTGCGTGTGCTTTTGATATATATTATCTAATGTTCCACCCCGTTCGTGGGATGCAACTTTTGACTAAAACCAATCGAGTAGCCAACTGGATTGAGCTGAATGACAGGCAAGGGATTTGAACTGAAGACCTTCGGCTCTAATATTGTGTCAAATTCAGCTTCCCAATTAGCTAATCTAGAAGTTTATACTTGAAGATATGGTGTGCACTTCAACATTTATTACACGACACTTCTGTTGATTAATTTCCTTATGGTGTGTTGCTATCTTGCATTTTGACGTGTGTCTGTTCTATGATTTCAGCACGAGAATGATCTCAACATTGGTCGTGGAGACTCTAATGTTCCCAAGGTAAAGACAAAAGGAGAAACCAAAACACTAGAGAATTTCCTGGAGGAAACATTTCAGCTCCAGAGATACATGGTTGCAACAGGGCAGAAGTTGATGGAAGTGCAATCTAAAGTTGCCGTCGAGTTCATTGGAGCAGCAGAAGAAATCGAAAAACCTGCAACCTTTGACATGAAGAGGTTTGCTGATAGCATTAGAACTCTATTTCAAGAAGTCCAAAGAGGCCTTGAAGTTCGAATATCCCGAATTATTGGAGATCTCGAGGGAACTTTAGCTTGTGACGGCATGACACAACTGAGGAGATAGTAGATACCATCAGATGACATTTTCTAATCACATGATTCTAGAAATGATTGATGAAGTTTGCTAATTTTTCGGTTTTTCTTTACCTTTATCACCTGAATATAGTTACCTGACACTGTATAGCATTACCGGGGTCAAGATATAGCAAAACAGGAATGTTCATATTCAGTTTTACTCGATATGGATGTAAGTGCAGTAATGGCTCAGAAGAAAGAAACTTTTGAGCCGGCACAAAGCAGAAGTTTTAGAATGAAGCTGGTCCAAATTGTGTGGACTTCTGGTTCAAATTTCAGAAAGGGTCCAGATGGGTTCTCTTCAAACTGGATTTAACAGATGCAGGCTGTTCATTTCCTTGGAGAGTTAGTGTTAGTGACCTCAAAGAGATAGGGTATAAGTGAATTAATTTACTTGTGAGCTATTTGAGTTTAACTTGATAATAGAAGTCAAATTCCAGCCTGACCTACTTGACTAGTTATAGCTTAAGTTTAAATTATAGGGATTTTAGATATTAATATTATTTAATTAGAATAAAACATTTTTACTTCAAATAAATCATGTTTAAAAGAGCAAAAACAAATTAAACTTAGGTTCATAGCTCTGTTAAGTGCTACTTTGAGTCGAGCTCGAATATAAAATTTCAAGCTTCATCAAACTTGAATTGGATTCAAGTTTTAAAAATTTGAGTCAAGTTAAAAGTTAAGTTTAGCAATATGTTATTTTTATTCCACTCATTTGTAGCACTAGGTGGAGTCTGCATGGCTAATCCAGTAGGCTAGTTTAAAGATTTTATATTTTATTGTTTTAATTATTATTTTTTATAGTTTTACCCTATCTTTATAGTTCTCCAAAGCAAGATCTTCAATCAGAATCTTTGAATTGGTTAGCTCACTTACAATATGTGAGACTCACCCTCTTAGCAAATAGGTCTTTAACGGTAAGATTTGGAACATCCATAAAATCCACTTGTTATAAATCAAATTATATATTAAGATCACAAATTAGTCAATCGATCAAGAGAATTTAAATATATAAAATGGAATTATAAAATATTAATATAAGCTAAAAGTTCAAATTTTTTAAATTATCCATATTCGCTGAAAAAAAAAATAATAATAATGAAATTTGAGATCCAATTTTAAGAGATCTTAAACCTAAATTAATTAATAAAAAAATATTATCAAGCAACATGAAACAAAATTATAAATAATAAATATATATTTCTATAAGAATTAATTAAATTTAATCATAGAATTTTGAGCATCAAATTTAAAGTGTCCATGAAGCAGATCGTTTAGGCTCGAAATCTACAATAAGGTACCAAAAGTAATTATTATTAATAATAATAATAGGATTCTGTATTCGTTCAAACCAAAAAATAATAATAATAATAATATATATACAATAACAATGAAATTTGAGACCTGATTTTAAGAGATCTCAAACCTAAATTAATTAATAATAAAATATAATCAAGCGACATGAAGCAACATTATAAATAATAAATATATTATTTTTATAAGAATTAATTAAATTTAATCATAAAATTTTGAGCATCCAATTTAAAGTATCCATAAAAGCAATTCGTCTAGGCTCAAAATCCACGATATGATTCCAAAAGTAAAACAAAAAGACCTCGTAAATTTAAATCTTTGAATGGAATGCAAAAACATCAATATATGTTAAAACGACCAAACTAACTCCATTTTGTAAATTTCTGGAATATTGGAGATTGACCCGAAAAATATAAAAAAGCCTAGAAATAAATTAAATAAATAAATAAAGTAATAAACAGAATGAAAAATAGTAAAATAAAATAAAATAAAATAATAATAATAACAAAGTCCATTTAGTTAACATAAGGTTATAGAAACTTTAGTGAAAAGTTCAATACTAAGGAAAGATTTACCTAAATATTAAAATATAATAAAATAAGATGAGTAACTTAATTAATAAGTTAAGGACTCATGATTTTATTTAGAAACCAAGGATAGGCAACTGGTTTCATGAAAATCATGGACCAAAACCATGGATTAGGCTGTAGTTTTTTTAAACGATTCAACACATGGCATTAAAGGTAGGGAAAAACCAATATTTAGTCACTGATGCATTTTAGCTAACGCATTATTTAAGGACTATAAATACCTCGACCTTTCTTCTTTTGAGACTCTTTAGACACTTTAAAAGTGAAGGAAATTTGTAAGGAAAATTTTTTAGGGTTTTATGAAAAATTTAGAAAAAAATAAGTATAAATTTACAAACATAGAGAACTCAGATCAGATAAAGACCTCACAACCAATGGCCACCACCACTAAATGCACTAACCAATGAACCTTTTGGTCAACAATAGCCAAACCACTAGTGGCTATCGAATTCAAATGCTAGTAAGTTCGATTTTTTATTCAATTTTTAAAAATTTGTTCCAATGTAGTTCTAGGTATATTTTCATGTAAAATTATTATTTTTATAAAAGTCTTTCATTTTATATATCGTCCTTAAGAAATAGGCTGTCTAAGACTAATTTTCGATTTGATTTTCAAGAACTCAAATGATGTAGTTTCCTTACCAAATTTTTTTTGCAAATACCATATTACATAGAGAAAAATGACACATAAAGAGTTTCTCTAAAACTTTTCATTTTATCAAGGTTTATTTTTAGTTTTTGAAAAACTGATAAGTTGAAATCTAAAGAAAAATCACTAATTTTCAAATAATTTTGTTAGATCTGATTTTTCCACCACTTTTTAAGTAATTTTTTGTTACATGCAATAAGTTGGTCTTGATCTTTAAGTAGAAATCGGAGATTTTATTAGAAGACGGGTTTTCTGTAGCTAATATGATAATTTTACTCAAATATTTATGTGGAATTTCACTAAGTTATTAAATTGATAATTTTATTAAAAAATCACTAATAATTAGTAATAAATTAAAGATTTTAGCTGTCGTAAATAAAGGATTTTTACAAAAATAAAAACCATAAATTTTCAACTTAATAATATATTTTAGGTGTATTAAGTTAATTAGTTATGCTTACCACTCTTTTTAGTTGAATTTTAAGTTATGTATGCTGATGTGGATGAGCTTTAGGCTATGTGAGTTAATATTGGTAGAGTTTCAACTAAGATGAATCTGAACAAAGTTAAGGGAAGAGTAAAATGCGATGTTTTTGGTGAAATGAGGCAAATATGATGCTTATAGAAGGTGCCGTAGAAGTTTTAGATTACCTGAATAAGGAGTTGATAGCTATAGAAGTTTTTGTAAGTGCTGGTGCAAACTACTAACCTGTAGAAGGTATTATAAAAGCCTCCTTGATCAAATTGACTATAAGCTATAATAGTAGAAACTTCGGTAGAAGGTTTTCTTGTGTACAAATTATAACCAAATTCCTATAAAAGATTATGTAGAAGGTCTATTTACTAAGAAACATAAGTCAAAATGCTAGTAGAAGGTTATGTAAAAGGTTTCATATCAAAGAGTAAGAGTTAAACATTAGTAGAAGCTTAAGTAAAAGGTCCAATAGTGATATGCTTAGAAGTTGAGTTAATCATTAGGGCTTACTGAAGAGAAAGTAACCAATGGGTCTTTCAAAATATTAAAAAAAGAAGAAGTAGGCTGGCAAACATAATAGCTCTTGTGAAGATGCTCTCTAAATATGACTTACCAAGGAACATTATATGACTTAGTATTTCATTTGATATGATGCGTAAGCTAATATTAAAGTTCATTCACCACTAATCTCGACTTACTCTACAAAATTACATAAAAGTGTAAAAGGAATATACTCGAAGAATAGTGTCTCACAAGAACAAGAATATTCATTAACAATATTTTGTAAGATGATTGTGGCTACAATAAAAAGGACTATTTATAGTAAGTCCTCTAGGGCAATAATACAATAATAAAAAATTACATAAATGATAGTATAAGAAGAGAATTCTTAGTATAAGCAAAAATAGTAAATATGACAAAAGACAAAAAGGAATATGGTGCAAACATCAAAAAAGTAGGAGATAAGTGATAACCTGTCATTAAGTTCATTCTTTGGAATCTTGGGGCATTGTAACTTAACTAAACTAATGTTAAGGTTGTTACTGATGAGCTATGCTGAAAGCTGCCGAGGCGATTGAGTGAGGCTGCAGCTTGGTAGGATGGAAAAGGAGAACTCGGCATACAAGGACTTTAGACTTAGCACTTAGCAAGTTGGCGATTGGACAAAGGTCCAAGCAAAACAGTATGTGTCCGAGCTAAGGTTCGACACTTAGCAAGTTGGCACTTGACAATTTGGTAACTAAGCAAGAGTCCAAGTAGAGTAAAGTATGTCCAAGTTAAAGCTTTAGAAAGTCCACCTACGGCTCTTCCATATATAGGAGCTCATCCTTGACAAGTTAAGAAGGTAGAATCCTACTCATAAGAGATTGTAAGCCTCAAAGATAGGTGTGAGTGAGAGGATCAAAGATCAATAATGCATCAAATAGGTAAATAATATAACTAAGGACCTTAATAGAAGATTGAATAGAAGGTACCACATACATAAGAGACCCTAGTAGAAAGTTATGTAGAAGGTACTTTAAACTTAAGAAACTTAGTAAAAGGTAGAGTAGAAGGTTTTAGTAACCTATATTGAAGTAATAACATCTAATACCCATAACCAACTAAGGAGAACTAAAAGAATGTTAAGTCTAAACAAGAGTACATTAATTAAAACACTTTTATTTCAATAAATTGTATTGAAACTAAAATATATGATTTGCAAAATAAGGACCACTAATGATAAAAGGATCAGGGCATCTAAATTCAAGAGTGAGTAGGAATCCCAATAAGTAGGATCAATGCTTAATAACATTTTAGAGTGGTATATAAAAGTAGATGGAGGCTAATGTATACACTTGTTTGTGATTGTAAAGTAATTGATTATATGCATGTGACGTATATTCTAGGAAATTGATTACTACGTTTTTATTGTTATGCTATATGTGCAAGTGCTTTGTTGTGTTATGTTCATTGATTTGATTGTTTACAATTGGTTGGCTACCCTTAAAATTGATTAAGTTAAAACTCAAACATGCATTGCAACTTACTAAAGGAAGCAGTTAAGACTTCTAACCAAATATCGACCCTACGACGAGGTAATTATAATTGGCATTCCATCACCCTTAAGGTTGAACTAAATGATAATAGAGAAGGTCTCGGTAAGGTTGGGGGCAGTAGGTTCGAAGAGGTCTTGGGAGGAGCATATCTCTATTACACAAGCCTGGGTTCGGTCGAAAAGCATCATGGCCAGAGCATGCCTCCATTATGCAAAAACTTTTTAACTCGGATTAGAACAAACGCAATTTCTCTAACTTCACGATAGACGGGACAACATCTTGCGAATGGCATATGCTTGTTGCATTATATTGCATTTAACGAACTGATTGACAACCTTGCTTGATTATTGTATTATGTATGCTTCTGTCTCTATCCTCTTACTGAATGGTGGTTACTCATATCTTTACAGTTTTTTTCTTTTTTTGCAAGTCCTAGAAAACAGACACCAAGATCACCCAATCTTTAAGCATACAAAAGATGTGCAATAGGTCTGAAGTGAGAAGTAAATGGATTGGAATTTTTTTTTTTTCATTTTAGAGTCAAGCAGCAAGGTTGGGGCTATTGGGTCGAAGGTAGTCACAAGCGAAGCAAAAACCTATATTGCATAAGCTTGGAATTAGCCATAGGAGAGCCTCGTAACCTTTATGATTGGCATTATGGCCATTATATTGCAACTCTTCAACTTGGGTTAGAGCGGGTGTGATTTCTCTAACCTCTCAACTAACTGGATAACATCGTGCAGACAACACATTACTTGTTCATGCATTGCACGTAATAATTACTTGATAGCCTAGTTGTATTGTTCAACTTGTATATACTTTTTGCCTCTTGCTCTTACTGAGTTGTGATTTGCTTACTTCCCTATAAATTTGCTTGCAAGATCTGTAGACCATTTGAATGACTTAAACTAACTTGTAATATTGTATTTATTGTAAAAATGATTTTGGATTCTTTTATAAATTTTATTTTATAAAAATTTCATGTAAATTTCTATTTTTCAAAAGAAATATACAGATGAAATGTCTCTATTTTACTTTAAACATTAAACTAGAGATACTTCAAAGTTGTTTAGTCGTATGTAACTTGTGTATACCAAGTTTAATATAACAACTGAGTGGCCAGCTTTTATCATAAGTTAGCGTATATAGTAAGATTATTATGACTTTCTACTCTCAAGGCATGACATAATCATACTTTTTCCCTTTTTCTTTTCCCTCTTTTCTACAATATGTATGGAGACATAGCTTATAGAAAAAACTACCAATGATTCCTAAATATTAACCTCATTATGAATATATCCCCTAACTTTAGAAGGTTGCAAATAACCTTCTAAACTTTGACAAATTGTCAATATAAAAGATGTTTACTTTTTTGTTTTATAAATAAAATGAAAGAAAAAGAAAACCACTAAGGTCAAAATATAGAGATGTTAACGTATATGTTGATTAGTTTGAGGGAGCATTTTCTTACTAAGATTAAGAGGGTTATTTACATCATGAGGGATTGTTTGCCAATAATCCAAGTTTAGAGGTATTATTTTATAACATCTACAAATATAGAGCTATAAATCTCACTTGCTAAGTTCATATCAAATGAATATATTTTATGATAAAGAGGAAGTGGGATGCGAATTAAATAAAGTAGTAAAACGAAAGCATTTGAGTTTTTTACTACAGCAATTATTTTAAGGGAAAAAGAAGGAATTCTCCCTCTCTCTCTATTAAGTCAACAACTTATAGTAAATAATTATGAAGTTAGTTCAGTTAGTTTTATTTAAGATAGTATAGTTAGTTTAATGTAGGTAGTTAGTTACAAGTAGTTAGTAGTAGTTAATAGTTGTTTATCAGCAACTTTATAAATACTTATAGTAATAGCAAAGTTAATTAATTTCTAGTTTAGTACACAATTCTACATCTTGATTCTTCCTTGTTCTATTTTTCCTTTTCTGCATTTCATTCCTAACTCACTGTAGTCACAACCCTACTATTAAACGCAAGTAGTAGCTTTGCATAGTTTCCATTTCTTTCATGGTATTGGAGCTTTTCCATTGAAATCTCTACGGCAAAGGAATTTGAATAACTATCTAGTCCATACTACTTGCATCCGAATAAGAGTCCTTCTCTTGTACTTGTATCTACAATCTTAACTAAAGCAAATTATCATTCATGGAGTTGAGCAATGAGAGTAGCTTTTCTATCAAAGAATAAGCTAAAGTTTGTAGATGAGCCCATCACACAACCAAATAAGAATGATGAATTATACTCAGCCTAGGAGAAGTGCAATACAATAGTGCTTTTATGGTTAGTAAACTCCTTATCTATATCTAAAGCATAAAGCATAATCTGGATATTTGATGTTTAGAAGGATTTAACATGATCGATTTTCTCAAGGAGATTCCTTGAGAATTTTTTGTTTATAAGAGGAAATCTGTAATATGCGTCAATGTTCACTTAGTTTTACTGAATATTATACGAAACTTAAGATTTTGTGGAATAAATTGTTGGTCTTAAGACCTTTTCCTATTTGTGAGGGATATGATGATTGTACAATTATAAGCACAATGAAGACATATCAAAATTCAGATCAAGTCATTTGATTCATTAAAGGATTGAATGATTCTTTTACTTTAGTTAAACAAAAATTCTGCTGATGGATCCATTACCTAATGTTAATAGAGCTTTCTCATTAATGACTCAACAAGAGAGATAGATGTTGTCTAATGAACAACAAAGATTCAATGATTCAAGTGCTTTTGTTGCTAGATCAAGAACACAAAGGAGGTTTCTCAACAATAATTAAAAAAGGCCTATTTGTTCTTTTTGTAGCATGAATGGCCACACTATTGACAAATGCTATCGGAAGCATGGTTTTCCATCAGGTTTTAAGGCAAAAGTTGATCCAAGAACTAATGCTTCTAGGAGAATAAATCAAATAAAATCTATCTAGATGAATGAGGTAAGTAGTTCTTTCCATTCTACAAAGGATCAATACTACAAACTTATCCAATTGCATAAGAAGGATAAGTTAAAACATATTGAATCAACAAAGGCTCAATCATCTACTCAAGCTGTTCAGCCTTTTAAACGTATTTGCTATTCTCTCGTTAATTCTTGTTTCAAACAAAATTAGATCTTAGATACTAGGGCTAATGATCATGTTACTTGTTCTTTCAACAATCTCTCTTCTTTTAAGTCTGTTTCTGCTATGAATGTATGGTTACCCAATAATCATCAAGCGCAAGTTACACATATTGGCACAGTGAAGCTAAATGATTACTTAACATTTGATAGAGTCTTATGTGTTCTTAGCTTCCAATTTAACTTGGTGTCAGTTAGTAAGCTTACCTCTCAACTCAATTATTGACTTGTTTTTACTATAAGAGAGTGTTTTTTTACAGGAAATGAAGCATTACAAGGTGATTGGATATGCTAAAGTAGATAGAGGACTTTACTATTATACAAGTGAAACTTTAAAGAATAAGGACAATACAAGTTGTCTTCTTAGTAACGGTGTAGGTCGAAATAAATGTTGTAATCTATGGCATTTTCAATTAGGGTATTCTCCGAGTGAGAAACTAAAGATAGTTTCTAGGTTGTGTCTGGAAGTTCCAATCAATAATATAGATGATCTTTGCAATGTTTGTCATTTAGCAAAGCAAAAAAGATTACCATTTCCTTTAAGCTCTACAACTTCTACTTCTTTCTTTGTGCTTATGCATTTTGACATATAGGGACCTATGCAAGTTCCTACAAGAAATAACAAGTATTATTTTTAATTGTTGTGAATGATTTTAGTCGTGTTACTTAGGTTTTCTTGATGAGATTTAAATTAGAGATCCAAACTTTGATGAAGCAGTTTCTAGTGTATGTTAATACTCGGTTTTGTGCTAAAGTAAAGGTTATACGGACAAATAATGGGCAAGAGTTCAACATGCTCGAATTTTACGATTCTTATGCAATCATCCATCAAGCTTCTTGTGTTTGGACTTCACAAGAAAATAGTATTGTAGAGCATAAGCATCAATACATACTTAAAGTAGCTAGGGCACTAAGACTACAAGTAGGGTCGCCTTTACAATTTTGAGGAGATTGCATCTAACGTTCAGTCTATTTGATTAATAGATTTCCTATTATTTTTTTACATAATACCAATCCTTATCAAGTTTTGTTCAAAACAATACTAGATTATACACAACTTCAAGTGTTTGGATGTTTGTGCTTTGCTTCTACACATGATCGATTGCGGCATAAATTTGATCTATGAGTTATTAGATATATGTTTCTTGGATTTCTTAAGGGAATGAAAGGCTATTGTATTTATGACATAAAGAAGCAGCAAGTCTTAATCTCATGAGATGTTATTTTTTATGAATTAGTTTTTTCATTCCTTCATCATCAGAGTTTGGATAGTTCTTCTACTACTGATATTATTTTTCCTAATCTTCTTGATAGTAGTGTTTATTCTGATCATTTCATACATAATGAAAGTTCTATCGATGTTTCATCTTTAGTTAATGATTAACCAACAGTTTGATGACCTAGTAGAATTATATACCCTCTTGTTCATTTGAATGATTATGTTTATGGCCTTAAGATTCCTCATTCTTTGGCCTATGTTTTCAGTTGTGAACATCTTGATCCTTCACATAAAGCTTTTGTTTATGTTGTTAATAAGATTAATGAGCCTAAGAGCTTTAATGAAACAGTGAAATTTCATGAATAGAGAAAAGCCATGCAATCTAAAATTTTAGTACTTAAAGCTAACAAAACTTGAGAACTTGTTGAAATGCCTCAAGGTAAACATGCCATTGGTTGTAAGTGAGTGTACAAGATCAAGTACAAGGCAGATGGAAGCATTGAACGCTATAAAGCAAGGCTTATGGCCAAAGGTTATACATAACAATTTGGTATAAACTATTTAAATACTTTTAGTTCAGTTGCTAAGATCACTTCAGTACATTTATTATGGTCTCTTGCTGCTTCACGAGGGTAGTTATTACATCAACTAGACATCAATAGTGCTTTCCTTTATGGGGATCTTCATGAAGAGGTTTATATAACTTTGCCTGAAGGATTTCATTCTTCAAATTCTTCTAAGGTGTGTAAGCTACTCAAATCCTTGTATAGATTGAAATAGGCCAATCGTCAATGAAATGAGAAGCTTACTCATGCACTTCTCACTTATGGTTTTTAGCAGTCCACAATAGATTATAGTTTGTTTTTTAAATAGACCAATAATCATTTCCTTGTCTTGCTTGTATATGTGGATTATTTGCTTGTGGCAATTGATTCAATGGATGTCGTTGTTGCAATTAAGAAATATTTGCATGCTGCTTTCAAGATCAAGGATCTTAAGGAGTTGAAATATTTCTTAGGGCTTGAAGTGATACGAAATAGTAAGGGTATTAATCTTTGCTAAAGGAAATATTGTCTTGTTCTTCTCAAAGATACTGGGTTTCTTAGGGTTAAACCTATTTCTTCTCCTTTGGTAACTTTTGTTAATTTGAGTAAAGATAATGGCTCTCCTCAACTTGCTGATCCTTTTGTTTTTTGTAGACTTATTAGGCACCTATTGTATCTCACACACACTCGGCCAAATATTTACTTTAGTATTCAATAGCTTTCTCAGTTTCTTAACAAGCCTATTGTTTTGCATCTTTAAGCTGCTTATTGTATACTTCACTATCTTAAAGGAACTCCTGGTCAAGGGTTATTTTTCCTAGCTACTTCTTCCTTTCAGCTACACACATACAATGATTTAGATTGGGTCCTGATTCTAGGCGGTCTATCACTAGTTTCTATATTTTCTATGGAGACTCACTTATTTGTTAGACATCCAAGAAACAATCAACTGTTTCTCAATCATCTTTTAAGGTTGAGTATCGTACTCTTGCTGCTACAATTTGTAAACTTTAGTGTTTATTTTATTTGGTCAAGGATTTGGTTGTGATCATGAAGGACTATCATTACTATTTCGTGATGACCAATCCGCTACGGATATAGCACATAATCCTATTTTTCACCAGCAGATGAAACATATTGAGTTGGATTGTCATGTTGTTCACAAAAAACTTCAAGCTAGAATTGTTAAACTCCTACATGTTTCTACTTCACAACAACTTGCTAATGTATTCACTAAAGTTCTTCCTCCATCCTCCTTTACAACTTTCTTATTCAAGCTAGGAATTCAAAATGTGTTTATTATAGCTTAAACGGAAGACCAGGGTTGGGTTGGGTATTAAGTAAACAACTTTTAGTTAGCTGTAATGAAGTTAGTTTTGTTCAAGATAGTTTAGTTAGTTTACTGTAAGTAGTTAGTTACAAGTAGTTAGCAGTAGTTAGTAGTTATTTATTAGCAGCTTTATAAATACTTGTAGCAACAGCAGAGTTAATTAATTTCTAGCTCAATACATATTTCTGCATCTTGATTCTTCCTTGTTCTATTTTTCCTTTTCTATATTTCGTTCCTAACTTACTATAGTTACGACCCTACTGTTAAACATAAGCAGTAGTTTTGCATAGTTTCCATTTCTTTCACTCTCATATGAAAGTCTAGCCTATTTCAGTTGTAGTTATCACAAGCAACCAAAAGGTGAATGAGAGAGCTAATTTCTAAAAGGACTTGTTACCACACGAAAAGCAATCACAAACGTAGAGATATACAAAGGAGCATATGATTCGAGGCTAAACATACACAATTTAAATTAATATTAAAAGTATTTATAGAAAATATTCACTCTATATTGCAATTATAATATATCTTATTTATATAAGAAAAATTTTATTAATGAATGCATCTATAATACTTTCAATATATTGTAGAATAATACCTACAGAAAAATGTTCAATGGTAAAAATAACTTTAGTGCATAAAATAATATGATTTTCATTTTGTATATGCAACAAAACCGAAGCATATGTAGCATCAATGATGCAATAATGTTATATAATTACTAATAAACAAATAGTGTCAACGGCGAATTTCCTTAGTTAATTTTTTTTTTTCTAAATGAATAGAATTTAATTCTATTAGTTATTATGAAAATAGTATTAAAAAAACAAAAATGAAAAAGAGAATGGGATATTCACCTAGCTATATAAGAATAAATGCATCTTAAAAAATTAAAATGATTATAATGGATTTGAACCTATGAGCTCATATATATCGTAACATACCTTAACTGCTATAAAAAAAAGTATTGAAAAAGGGGGATTCAACTAGCAATATAAAAATAAATGTCACTTAAAAATTAAAATGATTATAGTAGATTTGGACCTATGACCTCATATATAATATAACATACTAGAACATACCTCAAACTACTATGCTACATTTATTTTTACTAAAAGTTTTACCCTTAAGTATAAACATAATACACATTTCTTCTACTTTTTAATGAATCCACATAATTGATTTTTTTCCCTTTACCTAGTAGGCTAAGGCCCTTTTCAACCCCTCTAGATCCATCCTTAATTACTAGGCCAAAGCTTCATGATTGTATCAGATCATGTCGTTCAAACTACCTCATATACGTACAGTTTCCTCTTGCAAATAAATAGCAAAAGCATCTATAAAGTCGTTTCTTTACACCAAATGTTTCTTTAATTTAAGCATAAAACTTCATATTTGCACCCTTTAGTGTATATGACCAACGCTATTAGTTTCCTCTTGCAATTCATTTTACATTTTGTATCCATTTTTCTTTAAAAAGCTTCAAAAACTTAGAAATAAAATTTAAGTATAGAAGGGAAAATTTGTTATATTAAAATATTGGACTAAGTCTACTATTAACGTAGAATTAACTTGTAGGGCTATATAATAGGATTCAAGGAGCCTAGTCTATAACTAGAGATAAGGAGACTGGGTTTTGTATACTCAAAGTAAAAATTGTTAGACCTATCTATTTGCTCTAACCTCCCTCAAGTGGATTCGTGCACTTATTAAGATTGGCTACTAGCCTTTAGGTTATAGTAAACTCATTAAAGATGACCTTAAAATGAGTAAAGTCAATATTAGTTATTAATCATCATATATGATTTAGTGGATAATATCAACCTAAGAGTTTACGGATACTCAACCATGACTCCTTATTCAACACTTTTTAAGATATTAGATTAATAATATTCTATTGTGAAGTCTCTGCTTTTAAATATCAAATAAGCAATTTGGGCAAAAAACTATCTCAATTACTCGATAATTGTAGGGTCCTTTATTTGTTACTTATATGTTCAAAACTCCGAATTACCTGTTTCTTCTTCGTATCGTTCTCTTTAAGTCATCCTTATACATGATGTCCCTATATCACTTCTTTAAGGCTACATGAACCCATCTACTTCACCATATGGAATAGATGTGTAATGAATTGCCATAAAAGATTGTAATGACTATTACGTTGTTTACCTGGGCAAAAAAGACATAAAAGAATATACATGTAATAGAATTAAAATAATCAAAATACCCTTGTCTTCAAGGGCAACACTACTGCTATCCACTTTGACAAATCTAACCTAAATGCCTAAGAGATTTAGATATCTAAGCGAGAGAGATCTAACCACAATAACCAAGCGAGAGAGAGAGAAGTGACCTAAATGCCCAATAAATCTAACTAGCATAACCACCGACCTTCAACAAATCTAACCTACTTCAATAGATCTACTAACCATCAACCTTTAATGGATCTTATCCACTTTGATAACTTGATCGAAGTGAGAGAGAGAAGTTAAGCGAAAGAGAGAAGTGGTGTGTGACAAAGTGAGATATTAAAGCCAAAGAGAGAAATCACCTACAATCTAAGCACCTACCATAGCCATAGATCAAAGCGAGAGAGAGAAAGAGAGAGAGAGAGAGAGGTGGTACATCATCGAGGTGCATGGTGAGTGTGATGGCAAACAGTAAGGTAGTAGGTAAGTGTTGTGGTGGAGTTGTGATTATCATGGTAATGGATGGATATGGTGATGATGTTGTGATGGGAAGAAGAAGGATAGTAATAGTCTTTTTTTTTTCACCGAATCCTAATTCTTAACCCTAAGTAAGCAATCTTGATTCAGATATTTTAAGAATTAGGATTCCTTAATAATTGCAATTCTTAAAAGTGAACAAGGTGATAGGAGGGAAAGTAAGGAATAGGGGGAATGGCATCCCTCCAAGTGAATATAGCTTGAAGTGTTGGAATCATGTGGCAAATATATCATTACTTCATATAGACTTTTACATCTATATTAAGCCACTATAGGTCAAATTGTAGACCAAATCAAACCAAATTGGCTTTTGTTTTTCAAATATATATATGAAAGTTTGATTTAGAAAGATGTACCAAATCAAATGAAACTGTGCATACCTTAATGAAGCAAATATGGTCTAAGATGGATTATGTTTCTAATGAAACACTCTCTAGATTTTTTAACATTTGTTATGTTGACTTTTCAATTGTCAAATATTATTGTGGTAATTTTAAGAGGTTAGATATATAATAAGTGGCTTTTAGCAACAAGTTATGGTAAAAAAAAAAAAAAAAAAAGGGCTGTAGCAACTGATGTTTTCAAATGAAGGTTAAGAATTATAGAAAATATCAAATAAAGATAATTTTCCATTAACATTTGTTGATAGTAAACTTTTGTTATGGTAACTTATTTACTTTCCACTGTCACTTAATATTAAGATTTGTTAATAACCGATAACTAATTTGCGATGATGTTTAAGCATTGCAAGATTTTAGTAATAGTGACTATTAAAACGAAAGAAAAAAAAAAAAGTGGCATAAAATTTTTCGCGAAAGAAACACAACCAATAAGTTTTCACCCGTGAATCGTTGATAGATATGCACTTTAAAATGGTACCTTGCCGCCCTGCAGTTTATTTTTCTATTTGACTAAATTATTTATAAAATACGCTATTTTTTTTTTTTTATGACTTTTCTTACTAATAACATGTGAAGATGAAACTTTGTGCTGCATATTCTAAAAGGCATGATGGCATATTCCTGCAGTATATTTGGTATCATTGATGATCCATAAATAATATTCCACAATTTATTGTTTGATCAAAATAACACCCCTCCTCTTTCTATCTCTTTCGCCCTCAAAAGACATGGACACCAAACTTGCCAACCATGAGGAGAAGAGAGTTCAGGTACCATCTCTTAACATCATTACATCTCGGGTTTTCCACGTAAAATAGTTATATGCTCTTATTTTGTCTATTATTTATTATCTATTGTTTTTATGCCCCTAAACTTGTGGAAAGTAATTTCCTTTCCTTTTTATGTGTTTGAAAAGGATTAGCGTTTTAGAATCATGAGAAAGTTGTATGAAACATATCTCACCGTGAAATTAAATCGAATTTCTCATGGAATTGTGCAAACATGCTGATAGATGAAGTTAATACAACTTCAGTTTGAGAAACATGTGAAGGTACTGAAAGATGTTCGAAATC
This sequence comes from Lumnitzera littorea, assembly GCA_024138015.1. Taxonomy (NCBI): domain Eukaryota; kingdom Viridiplantae; phylum Streptophyta; class Magnoliopsida; order Myrtales; family Combretaceae; genus Lumnitzera; species Lumnitzera littorea. The sequence goes on along the minus strand of JAMXBB010000003.1, from coordinate 116,823,406 downwards.
GAGTTGTGTCAAGATCAAGATGCTCTATAGAACAATATCCTATAAATCCGTCATGTGAGTAAAAACGTTTGAATGAAGATAACATAGATCTTCAACAGAAATACGAAAATTTCGTATATTTTTCTTTTTATATATGTTAATATAGCATGTTTAGCTCTATATCAATTTATATAGCATATTAATATCATAGAATATTTTTTTCTTTCTTTACCATGATATTACATCAGAACATTACAAAGGAAAAAGACATAAGAACAAAATTTCCAAAAAAAAAAAAAAAAATGAGAACCTGGAAGCCAATGCATCGATTCAACTTAGGACTAACACTAGTAGCCCCTTTAGGTTCTAGAATATCCAACGAACACACACTAGACTTATGATCCAATTTAATTAAACTTAAAATGAATATCTCTAACAAAACAAGTGCACCCAAATACCAAACGAAGGTAAAGAAAATGACGGTTAATCTGGGTATAAGATATGATGCGGAATCTTCGTTCAAAATAGAAAATGGCAAACTATTAACGAGATAATACGGCGTTCATATGACATTTGCCATAAAGTATCGTTGGTATATGACATAGAGTGTTAATTATGGTTGTTAAGATCACCTGTCTACTCGTATATATTTATGAGTTTGCAATTTTAAAAGTTCCTTTTTGAGTTGAAAGGTGTACAAAATTATTTTTTATAAACTCATGGTAAAATCTTGATCTTAAGTGTACGATTCTCTGAGTTTATAATTCTACTAGTTCTATAAAATTCTATATTATTCTATGTAATTTTATATGGTTTTTTACAATTCTATGCGATCCTACTTTATTTTAATTTAATGAGCCGTCAAAACTAAAGAAAAAGGAACTAGGCTTTTATAATTTAGAGCAAATGAATCAAAACTGTAAGTAAAATAACACTGTATTTATTTCTATAACTTATATTAATTATATTACTAGTTTCACTATTTAAGATATTTTACCAATGATAAATAAATAATTGAGGAAAAAGATATATTTTATTTATTGAATGATTTGTTGAGTACTGTTATAGGTGCAAAAGATAAGAAAAAACATGAACACAATATTATATAGTATTATATAGAAAGTATTGGAGTAGATTCATGACATTAATATTATTAAAAATGAAGTACAACTACATGCTTTAAGGGACTATATAAAGATATAAATATTATTGACTGTAGTATTAATAAATATTCATAATGAAGATAATAATGACGACAACAATGGTTATATTAGGAGAGCTTGTAATTATTTTATTGATAACAAGACAATTAATGATTAATGTTTTGTTTTCGTTTAATATCTTATCATAATAATTTATATCATAATGTAATTTATATCAATATTAATATTTATATTTTAATTTTATACATTAGTATATTTATACTCTAACTTATATTGACCAAAACTTATGTTAAATTTCCTTATTTACATTAGATGTTTCAATTTTTTTATGACTTTATAAGTATGTTTACAGTTTTTAAAAGATAATTTATGCAGGATGTACATTTCAATTCCAAATTTCGATTTAATGGAACCCTTGAAACCCTTGAAGGTTTTCGAACCCTTGAAGATTTTAGGTAAAACCGTATGTTTGATAGCCTTTGTGTTAATACTTTTATTATTGCAAGTAAATGATAGATTCTTTGGCTTAGCCATTCCTTTTTTTCTTTTTCTTTTTTTTTGTGTGTGTGTGTTTAAGCATGAGAATTAAAATATAATACTATTTCGGCTTGTAAAATAATCGAAGAAAAATCATTTATTGGCATCATCATTTCGAAGTACTTGAATTGATGAACAAAATTGAGAGGGAGGTATAGGAGTTAGCTTTTTAGGGTTTGTAGCTCAAATGGTCTAAAATGGCTTTTTTAATCCTTGTATAGGGTAAAACAATCTCCAAGAGCATGGTTTTGTAGATTCAGTGAAGTCTTACTCTCAAAGTTCCTTTTTTTTTCTAGAATATCTCATGTATTGTATATATGTAGATGATATTGAAGCAATTTCCCTTAGGTGGGGAGCCATTTCCTTTTTCCCCGATGAGTACAAAGAACATTAAATCCCTGAAAAGATACATTAGATTACACGATCAGATTAATATACAGTTTTTCTGTCAGCACCATGCAAGTAGACAAAGAACCAAGGGGACAAGAAGGAGATGTCGTGGTTTCGCCCTTTTCGTTCTCCTTCAGATGCTGCTAGAACTCATCATCTCGCCTTGGAATTGTCTTCTGCGTGCGCTGCCATGCGTGATTCCACAGCCAAATGGGGCTCATCACATCTTTGTTGATCCAGCATGACGAAGTCCTCCTCTATCACAAAATGGTGTTTCCTTCCATGTCTCCCCGAATCTGAGAAAGGTTGGACCATATTACATATTCCCCTTCCCTGTAAAGGGATACGAATAATGACACCATTTGCAGACGGGAAAACTTCATCTCCTCCAATATATGCTGGGTGGACCAGTAAAACACCTGTGGACAAAGGCAAATGAAGTGTGTAAGTTCATAATCTATCCGACCCGGTTCATAGGGAGATTCACTTATTCTCTTCAGTATGGGAGGGCTATAAGTGGGAAAGGAGGAGCATTACCAGTTATTGCTTTATCAAAGAGGATTCTGCAGCCGATGGATAGGTAATGGAAGGCACAACCTTGATGGGTCTTATTTTTCTTATTACTGTCCTCACGGACTCAACTGCCACCACAAATGAGCGGAAAAAGTACCAGACAGAAATATTTAGTCTTTCTACTATGCCGTTCACCAAGGAGAATGTTTCGCCATGAACATATGCCTTCACAACAGACATGTTTATCACTGTCGGCCCTGTGAAAATCAAAATAAGAAGCATCAGAATAAGTTATAACAGGGAATGAAATTATGCCGATGAGTGATGGCCAGATTGGTTGCAGTTGGAGTATACTCTATGACAAACTAGCTGCCAAATATCCCAAACAATATAGTCCCGTTATAGCTGTTTTCAACGTTCTATCCTCCAGATTATATTTTCAAAATTTTCCATGTGATTGCTTTAAAACTTTATATGGGAGCTAGAAGCACCAGTTCATCTTCTGGGATCTTCTTCAAAGATAAAGGACTGAGCACATGGAATTGGAAACAGCAATATATATATACGGTAAGTACTCCAATTGCCAGATCATATGCTTATGACTAAAATGGAGTGGTTATTTTCTTTGAAAGAAATTCAGTGTGGTCTAAAATTTTCTGCATGTGAAATTTATAGGGAAAAGAAAAATTGTGTTCGAGATAATTCTTTGAGAGGACATATTCACCAGAGTTGTTCTTGGGGAAATTCGTCCATTCTTGTGGGCTAATCTTCAATTCTGAAGCAAAGATCAACTCAAGAAGGGATTCGTTAACCTGGAAAAAAGAAAGGCAGCAGAAAAATGTAATCAATGCGTCTCTTTAGAAAATTTGAACATATTGCATAAAGGAATAAGATAAATTTTGGTTTAGAAAATTTTCACATTTATTGATAGGAGCAAACTGCCATAACCGAAACAGAGACCTCTTCAACCTTTACTTAAAGTTCAGCATTACACGGAATAGTATAATTTTTAAACTCCTATTTCATTACAGTATCCGGTTCAAATCTCGTTCTTATTGATTGCTGCAGTTGCCAAAGATAAAGAGTCAGATAGGATCTACAGTGATCACATATGATATTGCTATCTTCCGGGTGATTAACATGTGCCTGAAGTTACTAGTGAACATCTTCCTTCCTATGATATTAATTATGTCTAATCTATAATTAAATATATTACCTCCTCAGTCCTCTCATGACTAACGAGATGTCCACCATGAAGGTCAACCATTCTAGCCACCGGCTGCAGCTTATGTGCCAGTCTTCTTGCGTAGTTTATTTGCGCAACCACATCGTGCCTACACATAAGAGGAAGGTTTCAGCAGACCAGCAAAATCACAAACATCACTTTCCATCATGTGCTCCATGAGAGACTTTTGCTGCCGCTAATGCTACATGTTGTGTTGCTAGTCATCTTCGTCTTTCTAACAGAGAAACCGAAGCAGACTGAGTAAATGAGCATACATTCTATCCATCATTCTTGTTCATGAGACTTTTGCAGCCATTCATGGGAAATGCAATATGACAGACTTATAAACAATTGATATTTCTGAATGTAAATGGCCAGCATATTTAATTGACAACATGAAGGCATGGGACTAAGATGGCATTCCTTTGCATCTATTAGAGAGAGAGCTTAACAGTAACAACTTATAAATTCCAAAAACAAATAGGAGCCTCTTTCCAGTAATACACCCTGTTGGGAATTATCACAAGTCCCTCGGTTGAATATTTTCAAATGTAAGTTGAATTTGGTTAGTTTCTCTAACTTGTGTTCGCAAGGATTAATTAGTGCTGTTATTCAAAGTGAATGTTCATACTACTGCCAGTCATCCACATGGAAGATGAAAGAGCATGGTGGATGACGAAAGAGCATCAACCAAAATTAGGTCCAAGATGCACCATACATCACATGCTGAAGTTAATTCAGATTCATACACGTGTTCTTGTGTTTTCAATCTGAATTCTGAAAATACTCAATATCAGTGACTCCAGATTGTAATCAAAGATGTGTTCACCACAGCCTTGAAAGAAGAAAAGATCCTATGGGATGATTTGCCTTAATGCAAAGTTCTAATTATAAGCAATCTCAAACTTTGTCTTTTTTCAGATCATAACACATGTGAGCTACATGAGATGGAAAAACGGAATAAAGCTAACATGGATTGAGATTGCTATTAAGGGAACCGCTTTTACGTATTGCTTAGTCTGTTTGAATATGTTCATTGATTGCAGTGGTTTATACCTTCCATGGATAACTGTCACAAGAAACCCAGCAGAGCGAATCGATTCAATTTCTTTATTTGTCATTGTGTGTGTCAAGCAGGCATTGGTTTGACCTTCAAACCCATAACTTGATTGCAACCCTGCTGATGAGATCGCTTTGACATATTGCTGCAAGTAAGAAGAGGCTATCCCGTCAGTTTATGGACATATACAATTTTGGAACGATTTCAGAGCAACAAAAGTAGTTAAAACTAAAATATGGCAAATGAAGAATTAGAAGTTAGAACCATATGCTTCGGTGCAAAGGTCAAAAGGCAGAAGAACAGTTAACATTTCAAATCAGAGAGGAAAAAGATTTAGAGTTTAAAGATATCGCATTAAAAAGAGCGCCTAATAATACCAGCATATGAAAATAAGCTTCCCTTGATTGGACAACTATATTCTTATAAGTTCATGTAGAGTTCTACTCACTTGGTGAAGGATTTCCCTCCGGGTGTGAGATCCCACATATTCCGCAAGGTATTCCTGCAACAAATTGAGATATACAATCATAAAAGGACAGCTAACAATACGAAAACCATAACTAATAGCATGCTTTTGCCTCCTGTTTTTTTTCCCCCTCTCCTTGGCCCAAATTTCGCTTCTCTAATACAATAAATATACCAGGCTTAAAGGAGCTGAATACTCTTAACAAACATGATGCGCTATGTGCCACTTACTAAACAGATAATGCAGAACCCCTAACCATGTAAATTGATTCCATCAACTCTCCTCTCTCTTTAACATTCTCAATGTGAATGAATGGGGTTGATGTGGAAAAAACATTCATTAGGAGACGTGTATTAATAAGTAATAAGTAAGTACCTATAATATTTAAACAATTATTATAATAGTTAAAATTTTTTAGATACATAATTTTAGGAGTTTTTGCCAGTTACACTTTTTTATTAAAGGAAAAGTACAAAAAAGTTCTTAATGTTTATATATATATATGAATTAGTAATTAATTTTTCATTTAGTCCACTTTAATAAATTTATAAAAAAGTACCTCCATTAATTTTTCACTTATGTATAGACACATTGTGGATTAAAATAGACTAAATGAAAAGATTAAGAATTGATTCGTACTTTTTTGTACTTACGTATACTAATTATATACTAACACGTGTTCACAATAACAAAAAATTTAACACAATTTAACAGAATGACTTATTTGATACGACTTGACAAAGTTAAGGATTAAAATAAACTAAGTAAAAAGTTAAGGACTAATTCGTAAAAATGTGAAATGTTAGGGATTTTTTTGTACTTTTCCCTTTCATTAATAATATCTTTTTGCCTTTTACAATTTTTCATTTTTGTTATCTATGCATTTTCATTACTAATATATTTTTGGTGTCTTTTCATTTTGTTTTTGTTACTTATACTTTTTCTTCCTAATACCATTGCATTCATTGACAATTGTTATATTTTAATTATGTGTTAAGAGATACATCCTTCTTACAAATAATAGTACTCATAATTTAAAACAAAAGCACATAATTCTTTGGTAATATCATTGCACTCCCACAATTAGAGGGTTCAAATTCCCTCTATAAAGCATATCATTTCTTATAATTATGGAAATATCATAGGTAGTCATATAAAACTATATCTAGAACTATTCACAAACTTATGCTGTTCATATGTTAATTGTGATCGTTTTTTGATTGAATAACCTGATATTCTCATAGATACAAATATATTTTAAGCAAAATCAGGGTATAATGTAGGATGTTAACTACTTTCTAAAAAATTACCATTCCTAATTCACAAAAATTGAGATGTATTAAAAGATTACTGATGTTTGCCAGCCATTAATCAATGCACAATGGTGTGTGTGTACAACCAGAAGCCCTTCTTGTTAATGTGAAGTGAAGAAGATTGTAATAGTTGTAAATGATGAAGACAACAAACCTTTGAATAATGAGTGTCCAAATCAACAGCAGCCCTTTGCTCTGGTGTTTGAGCTCTCAAGAAGCGAAATGCAAGAGAGATAGTTTGTCCATCAAGCTACAAGATTAACAAGAAGTTACTAGTCAGCTTCATCAACCATAGTGCATGTCTGCATGAGATTACCTTGTTTATGCTTTCTTGACATTACAGGCTCAAGTATTTTCTTAAATTTCATTCAACATTACAGAAAGTGGCTAACACAAAAACAGCAGAAGATGATTATGAAAGGAAGGATAAATTTTACATCAATATATATACTTGGAAAAATTTGTACTTCTTCAAATAGTTAAAGAAGTAGATGACTTTAAATGGAACTTTGGCTGCAGATTTTGCAAAAAGACCTCATAAAACATAAAGTAGTTGTTATTGTTTTAATGTTGTCACGTATCAACATCTAAAGAAAAACCAGTCCGCCTCATGCTCATCAGCATTTGCAAAAAAAGGCTTTTTGAATTTTGATAATTGTGACTGTATATTGTCTGATAAGGTAATACTTAAAAAAGCCACATGCAAGTCATTCATGAAAGGACAGCAAGAACAAGACTCGTAGAAGCTGAAGCATGTATTAGCAACAGCCAGGAAATATTATATCAAAAAGAAAAGCCCATTGGATATGCACATGCATACGCAAACACTTGCAAAGCACAACACCATGTAATTTTCATCAAGGAGAGAAAAAGAAATATAACGAGTCATTCAAATGGAAAATAATTTTGTATTTGCTACCATAAAACTAAGACATAGGCAGGTCTAATTAAGGAATAGATTTACAAAATCTTGGCTAAATACTTGCAACATGTCTGTGCATGAATAAAAGGTTAAAGAAATGCAATACCCTTGGAAAACATTCCATGCCTCCACCAGTCACATTTAGCAAGGCCAAGGATGAAATTCTGTTGGGCACCAGTGCAGCAAGTTTGCAAGAAATCATCCCACCTTTTTCAACATCAGAAATACTTGTTAGGCAGTTTCCGCCAGAAAATATCCAAATTATTGAGTCATGGATACACAAGGCTCAGTCTCATTAACTTTAGTTCACAAGCAATCATCCATCCTGATCTAATGCCTGCTTGATGCATACAATGATAAAGAAATTGAATCGATACACTCTGCTGGATTTCCTATGATAGTTATTCATGGAAGAATATGCCAGTGCAACAGCAAATGGATGTATGCATATAACATATATAGACAGAATAAGGTTTATTAACAACAATTCAATCCATGTTACCCTTGTTCCTATATCTCAAGCTTTATGATTTGAAGAAGAGAAGACAAATTGCAAGATTGCTACAATGAGATTCTATTACAAAATAGCTTTCAGGATTTTATAAGAATATGATTATCCAATTCATAAGGGAAAACTGCCTCTACATGTTGACGATAAATATGGACAATGACAGTTGAGTTGATTATGCATAATAAATCTCTAAATTGGAATACCATGAATAACCAAAAACCTGTATGACTGTGTTCATCCTTATTACATGACATCGCCGAGATATTTAAAGTACCATGAACAACCAAGCCCTATAGTCTTGATTATTCCAGGCTGATCACTAAGATATTCACATGGTGACTAGAACACATTCCATTTGAGATAATTTGCATTGTACCAAATCTGTACGTTAAAAATAACACTCTAGATCATTAGGAAGGCTCACTAATCAAAATGCTTCCTAGAGCACTCATTTTCCACGTTATGGAGAATTCAGGATCACACAACTACTCGCACCCATCACGAGGGTACATCTTAATGGTTCTCTTTTGATCTGAGATGCTAGAATAGCTCATAGGTTCAAACCTGATGGGGAACGGGAGAACAGGAAATTACTCCCTGTGAATGCCCTAAAGGACAGTGACCCGACCCTTCCTACCTGATAAAGAAAAAGGAAAAAAGAAACAAGGATATACTCACCCATTGAATGGCCAAAGACATGGGCTTTTTCCCAACCCAGATGATCCAATAAAGCAATTGCATCATTTGCCATGATTTTTGTTCTGCACCAAAGACCACATTTTCTTCATCTCCAACACCCAAACTTCTAAAATTCATACAACTCAAAAAACTATAAAAAATCTAAAATCTTTTTCGTTCTCTTATTTATTTATTTTTCATTTTCCTTCCTTCATCATCTCGAATAGAAATCAAAGTCAAACCACAATCATCCGAAAGTTCCAACTTTAACATCACCAAAACGATACCAAACCGAAAAACAAAAAAAAAAAAAAAAAACAACAAATGGGTTGCATAAATTGAACTCAGAAAACCAAAACTCACGTGTATTCGGACTTATCGACGGGCACAGAGCTCCGACCCATCCCGCGATTGTCAAAAGCACAGATTTCAATCCCGCTATCATTTTCCGTCAACCCGCTAATCTGAGGGGCCCATGATTCATGCGTCCCGGCCAATCCTGACAGTACATTGAATCACCAAAACACATCAAACGACCCACAATGCAAAACACATTTAAAAAATATAAAAAAAAATAGAAAAATCCCAATACCGATTATGAGAAGAACTTTAATCGGACCGTGTCCGTACGTCCTGTAGAAGATTTTGATTCCATTTCCTGTTTCACAATACGGCATCGTATCGCCAGTAATGAACCGAATTATCGAACTTGAATTCGAAACTTCTCGATGATTGAATGGAGAAATAGTAAGGAAAGAGATGTTTAGAATTCTCGAATTCAGGTAAGAGATTATGTTGTTACGGATGGATATGATATTTGAAGTTGTAGAAAGAACAGAAGACAAAACATTGAACTGAATTTCAGTTAAGGACAGAGAGAGAGACAGTGGGAGAATGTGAAAATGTACACGTGGTGGATAAGCTGGAGACTTTTGCCACGTAGGTTTTCGACGGCTGTCAAAACAAGAAAATCAAAAGTGGGAAAAAGCAAAGAACCGACGACGCGGCATATCAATTTTTTTATTTTATTTTTTTAACGTTACCGCCCCACGACCCCGTACCTAAAAATAATTTGTATTTTTTAAATACTTATCTGGTCGAAAAAGATTTATTATAAATCGGGTATCCAAAAACTCCAATCCAAAAAATAATTAATTGGTATTAATATACTATATATTTTTTTTAATAATAGGTAAATATTAATGATATTTAAATATATTTTAAAATAATAAATCTATAATTTTATATATTAAAATTTTATTTATAATGCATCTAAACATACAACGTATTAATAAAAGCTTTTTTTCGCGTATTAACACCCTTAAAACCTTTCACTATAAAAGATATATCCACTTTGCCAGTATAATAGCAAATATGATGTAGTAATATTTTTAATCACCTTCTCATAAATGAAATTGTTTTAGTCGATAATAAACCATTCATCTCGAAAATAGGAAAAATCATTTCAATTGTGTTTAATTTTTAAAATGCTATGTCCATTATCTGATAAATAATTGTTTTAAAAAAATTGTGTCGACATCAAAATAGATACATTCGTATTAGATATATTTATTGCTTTTTGTTATAAATTAGTATTGTGACATATCATATAGTTTATAATCAAATCTAGCAACGGATAATATATAGAAATATTCTTTTTTTTATTGTATATTTTACAGAAAATTGAATATCTAAAAATATAAAAGAAAATTTTATTTAATAAATCTGGAGGGCCGGGTGTGTGTTCCATTTTCCAATTTTTAATCATGTGCATTTATTAAGTAAAGTTAAATCAAATGCATATGTGGATCTTTTTTGACCATATGAATTTCGTGATATTATTTAATGGGGGACCACATGTGACCTAAATTTATAACTTTATATTGGATCTCCTATCCGGATTAGTCAGCACTGCCTTACTCACCCTTCCTTCCCGGATAAAAGGGGACTTTCTTGGTGGGTCCATTTTATGTGGACCTATGCAATGCAAAACACCATATAAACATGTCAATTTCCAAAGTCTTCATTTTTGGCACAACTTTTATCATTTTAAAGAGGACAAAAATGCAGAGACATATAGAACCACATCTTAGGAATACGACCTACCTGCACAATAATTGAGGCGCTGTCATGCTTATTCCGTCAGATAAATTTTCGAGAACGTTCCATAACAACTGTAAATTTATCATTTTCTTTTCCTTTATTTTCAAACATAACATCACAAGTAAAATGGGTACGTTTGAAAAATTCTATTAAAAAAAAGGATAATAATTAATTCATTCAAACAAAAGTATAATTAATTCTTATACTTGAGCTGTGGTATTAAGGTAAAATTCTGAGCCGTGGTATTAATGTAAAATTCTTTGTATACTGCTTCACTTAACTTTTATATACACAATACAGGTATGCCAATCTCTTTTAAAGTAAATACCAACCACAGTCTTACGTCATTTATCGCCATAAGCTGCCACTAGTTTTTTCAAATCAAGTACTATTATAACAACTATAAAAAAGACGTAGGGATGGATGCACGACTATTAGATTAGGGGGTTGGTGCAAGCTTTCCCCTTTTTATATACATGTTAGATTTATTGTCAAATAAACTCATTTTTTTTTTCTTGTAATTGTAATACATATTATAGATATTTACTTAATAGAATTGCAATAAAGTAAAAGTATAATGCTGTAAAAAATAAATATCAAATTCCTAACAATACAAAAAACAACATTTTAATGGAGTATTTGAAAACTCACTAAAATACCACATATGTAATGTTATTATAGGATGCTACAAGAAATTACGAGTTATATTTACAGTACATTTCACGATAATTATTTATTTGTACAAGATTTTTTTTTTATTGAACATGTGAAAGTAAGTTAAAGGATACTATAAAATGGTTCATAAAAAGTGAGAAAGAGTCGTCAAATTTTATATATGTATGTATATATCTTCACAAGATGTTTTCAAAAACTATTATATGTATATATATATATATATATATGAAACATTTCACGATTCGTAATTTAGAAAATTATATTATTTATAACAAGTAAGATTTCTAAATTTTTTAGAGTATTAACTAAAGTATCATATAAAATTTTCAAGTGATTTAGACCCTTCAACCCTTAGATCAGTTCATGGTAATTAATCATATCTAGTCAATTGTTAGTGTTGATCATGAAATCTCCTTTCGAATTTGCTAATAAATTATAAGTTAAATAAATAATAATAGCTTACTATAAAATTATTCGTAAAATTGAAAAAGAATCATGAAATTACTTATACATATAATTTAAGAAATTATTTGATATGTATAAGACATTTCATGATTAATAATTTAGAAAATTATATTGTTTTGAAAAGCAATATTACTAAATTTTTTAGAATATTAACTAATAAAATATCATATAAAATTTTAAATCGTTCAGCCCTTCAATTCTTAGATTGGTCCATAGCATTCAATGATATCTAGTAAATTATTAGTGCTAATAATGAAATTTCCTATCCTATATGCTTATAAATTATTAATTAATTAAAGAATGAAATATTTAAATAGCACATGCTTCTAAAAACAAAATATGAAATAATTCGATCTTCTTTTTTTCAATGTCTTTCCTTACATCATATCATGGTACCACTAGGATAGAAGAAAGGTAAAGGATAAAAGGAAAAACGATTACAAATCATGTTCACTTATACCAATTACAATAGAATGTCCAAACTCCCTATCTTCAACAAAGCTTAAGCATCCCAAACTTCACACCTAGAGTCAACACCTTACAAAATGGTGCAAGCACACTAAACTATTATTCAAACTTATCTGTATCTGTAATACAAAATGTCATAGTAACTTCTAGGTTTGGTAATTATGAACAGGAAAAACAGTCAGAGCGGATGAAACGGTTAATGAAAAGATGAAAAACAACACTTAAGCAATATGAAAGCTTTAATATTACATTCAAATATCTACATAGTGTTCAAAAAGCAAGGTTCAAATACAAGCTCAATATCTAAATCTAGTGCCTAGTTAATACCGTCAACACTATCGGTACATATATAGATGAACATCCTGAGGATTTGGATCAAGCTAAGGCTATACCATCTAATTTGCATCCAACTGAGTGATTTATTTCCCATCATGATTGTAAGCACCCGAGTATGATGCATGCATGTAGACCAGAGTAGGGTGTAATTGTTTAAGTCCCTCACCCATGTCGTTGTCATAATCTCTAACTAGACTCCTTAATGGTGCAGGAAGAGTATGAACCTAACTACTGAAGGTCTCTTCGATGAAAGGGGTATGGAAGATCTAACTACCATCCTCGGTAAAAGGTGTCCAAAACTCAAATCTACGCAGTCCAAGAGATACTGCTAGCAATAGGTGCTCTAGAGATGGATCGTCCATAACGCCAAACTCAACCTGTCATCACCCTCGACCCCTATCCTTCCCCTATCTTCACAGTTGACGACGCCCTCTTTACTAAGGATCGTGAGGGGGAGAGCCACCCCTAAGCTACTGAATCACGGCATTTACTTCTGGTTGTTCTATCATGATATCCTCATATAATATCTGAGGTAGCTTGTAGATAAAATCTACCTATATGTTACAAAAAACAGATTTGTTAGCATATAAAAGCGGAGGTACAGTTTTAGTCAAGGAGAATAAAGTTGAATGTGTACCATGTATATCTAGGAGGCACATGATTGGCTGATATATCGACAAGTGACCTACTGGTTCTAATCATTGTAGTTTGGAGCTACACTAAGTGGTGGTACTATTAGAAAAATCATGTTACGCTGACCCACCCATTGTTCCAACCAGCTAACCCGAATCGTAAGCCAATTTATCTCTATGTGACCCTATAGGTCTATATCATGTAGCTCTTAGGATATATCGATAAGAACAGGAATCCCTTGCATCTTATCGAACTATCATGTCACGTGATCTGGGAAATAAAACTCGACTACGTGGAAGCAAATCAAGGGAACCTATGCAATCCATACATCACTACTAGCGCAGCAAAAATCAGGGGACCTACTAATGTCATGATAAGAGTAAGGCATACATCTATACGACCTGCAAAATTAGCTAATTAGAACATTTAGTCAAGTAACATTATAGAAGAAAATATAACTGTAGTTACTAACTTGTGTACCTGCTCTGAACACTGGTGATCGAATGCATCCCTATACTAGCCACGACATGTGTAAGAAGCTTCGTAATATCGAACTTAACCCCCCATTGGCTCATCAACAGACGATCATCCACCACTGCTGTAATCTTATTACATAGCCGAGCAATGTGTAGGAAGTGCTCCCATTCCTACTATAAACCCTAAGATTTTAAGTGACGTCCAAAGTAGTTAAGAGTACTCTCTGATTATTCTTAAAGATCAACCAAACTAAGAATCAAGTTTAATTTAAAAGCCATATTCATTGACTTCATAACTATAATTCAATTTGAGAGTTCTAAAGTCGATATCAATCCTAAAAATTATTCTAAACCCTAAGTAAAGTAAAATCCCGACTCAAATAGTTGAAAACCCTAAGGTGAAAAACGAGTCCTAAATTACTAAAACCTTAAATCATGGAATGAGCTAGAAATACTTAAGACTATCGAGACTTCAAACAAACAATCAAAAACTTGAAGCTAATCAAGTTTGATTCGACCCTAAAATTTTATAACTGACTTTGAAAAGAAAATTTAAGAGAGGAAATATTTAAAGAACTAAACCCTAAAAGAACCACACGAATAAGGTAACTTAAGAATCACACTTATAAGGCTCATAACCAACCACTCCCATCGAATTTCCTTTCTAATTTAACTTTAATTAAATCAAAGCCAACAGTAAGAACTTAGTTAACTTATCATTTGATGACTTCCATAAGTTTGAGATAAGACAATTTCTTTTTCTCCATATAAGTTATACTACCTATAGATAAGTGATCTAACTAAATAATTTATTTAATTCAAGAATCAAGTTGATGTGACAAGCTCTCATGCCCAAAAGGACACATACCACGCTGACTAGAAAGGGAGAGGAGTATGGCTTTCTTCTCATATATCTATTCAATACATGTCATATTTAGGAAATTTTAGCAAGGTAAGTAATCCAATTAAATCCCTTGATTTAAGGACAAGATTAAGGGCAATAAAATCCTTGAATAAAGCTAGCCACCCCATGCCATTCATACCTTCTTTTGCTTTCAAATTCTAAAGACACTTACACACTAAAGCCAACAATGGAAAACTCTCCTAAACATTAGTCAAACCATCCACTTCACACATACATTACATGCCACTTCACACTCTTTTACGCCCCAATCTAGCCACTTTAAAAAACCCCACAAGATCACTTTCTACTTCACTAACTAAAGGGACATTTGGATATTAAAAAACTATCACATCCATAGGAGTAAAAAGGGAGCAAAGGAGTACTAAAGAAAAAGGAAGCGAAAGTAAGAACTAAGGAAAGCTTAAGAGGTCAAACCACCACCTAAATATCTAGTAAAGTGCATTTTACTTTTAGATATCTTTAGAACAATATATGTAGAGTTCCATTTCATGACTATATAGATGTACCATGCACCTTGGAAATTCTTAAGTCAAGTGTGAGTTTCTTAAAGATTCTTCACAAGTAGTAAGATATGAGTAGTATAGGCTTATTTTGCTTTTAGTATATTGCATATCACATGTAGTATACCTTTGTATTTAAGAAAACCATGAAAATTAAGCTCTTGTAAGTTCCATAATATGTTGGATGTGAGATGTTCAAGGCTTACTTAAGTGTTATTTTTACTTATATCAAGTTTCACATACTTTAAATTAACCTTAAGTAAAGGAAAAACCATCATATGAAACTTAAACGAAGGAATCAACACCTAAGGACCTAAACCAAAGTATAGCACCTAGGATGTATGCATGTTCTATAAATTCCACTCGATATCATGTCAAAATAATCTACTTAAAAAGAATAAGTCAAGCAAAGATTGAAGTATGAGTAGTGTAAGTCCTTGTTTTAGTACTTAGGCTTAAGAAAATGATAAGTTAAGTGGAAAAAATGAAACTAGGAGCTATCAATCCAACCTAACCAAATTTGTCATGTGAGAATCATCCACTTAAAAACACTAAAAAATAAAGTAAACAAAGTGAAAAAACCAACTATAAGTTAAGGTTAGAGATCAAAAACTCAAAACTAGACCCTAAAATTCTTAAAACGAACCTAAAACTCTCAACTAGGCCTCATAAAATTTCTGAGCGGCATATTAAACTTATGAAAAATAGGTTATAAGATCCATAGGAAGTCCATATTAAATTCCCCAAGCCTAACAAAGTAATAAGCATTGATTAGTATATTAAATAAGCCCATTTTGACCATATAATCTACTTAGAAGTTCAAGAAGGATAAGTTAGCAATAAGGCCTTAAATAATGAATGAAAAACTGACCTTAATAAAAGTGTTTAAGCCTAAAATGAAGCCCTAGGCCTAAGCCCTAAATATTTTACAAGGTAGTAAAAAGTCCAACAGCAATTTTAAGCCCAAAAGAAGACTTAAACCCTAGAAGAGCTACTGTTCTGACCAATAGGCAAAATTGTAGGCTTCATCTCCCAAATCTAACTTTACCACATGAAAGTATAGTCGAAAATGATGGAAATCGACTATAATATCATGAAAATTGGACTTAAAATGATAAAGTTACACATGATTGAAGATTTAATACAATTAAGAAAAAATTTAAGACCAAGTTAAGAATATGACTTAATAGAAATTTAAGTTGAATTTTTAATATATATCAAATTCTCATAATACCGTATTTACGATGTTTATGAGACTTTACTTTTGGAGATAATCTACTCCCGAACTACTGCAATTGAGCAGATATAGTAGAGTGAGTAGCTCCTGATGACTACATACTTGATTTTTGCTTATAGTGTAGTTGCACTAAATTAATAATATAACTTGGATGCATGCGGGTTTAGGAATTGCATGGGTATAGTAGTATGGTTGATTATACGATATAATAATAGTAAACATTCGGAACTGCTTATATGATGATATTATGTATTATTCTTATGATATAAGATTGTTTAACCATCGAATAACCTGACTCAAGTAATTATCCAACTATGAAATAAAAATAAGTCACGCATAGCACTTCTTGCATCATAATTATACTGATTGCCATCTCTCACATAAGGTGGGAAGGGACTTACAGGAGCAAAGGCTTCTGAAGGGATTATATTAGGCACTGATATGCCATGTTGTTGTTAAGTTCATGTCTTAGCCGATGAGCTTACTAGGCACTAAAAGACGTTAACCGTAGGTAAAGGGCCCAGTCTTGTGACTTCCGCTTAAGGTATGTGATGTGGACTACGGAAGTTACTATACTACTAGACTTGGGAATTTTGAAAAAAAAAAAGATCTTTTTTCTTGTTAAATCAAAGTGTGTGTGTGTGTGTATATATATATATGGTATGAAAATAAGATGATTTTAGTACATAAGTGCAAATTGGTTGAAAACCTAAGTGCTAGAACCTAGTTATTGGTTTGTGTCGGTCAATAATCTCCTACCCCAACTACAAGAGGTGAAATTTCATGTTGCATGCAGCTCCTAGGTCACTGCATATATTGTTTGGCATATTACATGTCGTATGCATTCATATAGTTATTAATAATACATATTTTTTATGAGACATATAGGAAGCATTAGCACACTAAAGGTAAGCCTACACCCACTTAGATTTCTTTTGATGTAGGGACACCTCATTGCCAAGCTAAGCCGCAAAATGCCTAAGGTTAGTCTCATGTTAGGATGAGATTGTGATATATGTGGAGTGAAAGAGGGAAATGTTAGTGTTAGATAAGACTTCTATAGCTTTCTTAATATTGAGCAGTTAGACTATTAGTAGCTATTTAGATTATGTATTTTTCTATTCTTGTATTAGGAACATTATGCTCCATGCTTTGAATTTGATGATATATCTAATTATTTAGTAAAGATAATTATTGTGCTATAATACTATTTGTCTATATGACCGATAGTAACTAGGAGTGAAGGAACCCTTGTACGTCGTATAAAAGACCAATGATCAACAAGGGAGTTGATTGTTTTTCTTTGTACGGTGTACAATGGACGGTGATCTACCACAACAAAGATACTATCCAAGTCATGATACCCACACCTAAAGTAAGATAAGCTGTCGACTAATCTCACCTGTGTTTATCCATGACACAAGGCACAGCTAATGATAGAGCTATGCTAAGCATGCAACACCTCAAGTATATCGACCAACTACACTAAAGTCAAAGAGGAGGGGAAGGAACACCAAATGCACCATGTTATTGAACTTGTAGCATCCCCCAATTAGTTGCATAATATGTGCTCTTGTGTATCGCTGCAAAATAATATCATCTACATCCTTAAGAAGGTCACCAAAGTTGTCTTTTAACTAGGACAACTTCACTCAAGCCCCATTAATAGCATTTGGAGAAGGGGGGTGGGGGGTAGTGTAGGGGCACAATCCAAGTAATTGCAAGCATATGTTAACCTAACCTGATTGCAAGCCGCTCGTCATAGCTTAACCATCAACCTATAAACTAATCAGCATAGAGACATCCCAAAGTGTAACTAGTAACTCCCCTGTTTGGAAATGAAATGCATGCATCTCCTTTCTCCAACACTCCACCAAGGCTATAATCAAATGCCAATCAAGTTGTATGAATGGTATCTATTTGGCACTAAGAAAGCTGGCTTGCTCAAAGTATGAAGATACTCTTGTCCATCCATACGTCTGAATATGGCCTCTCGTCTATGACATCTAAGCCTTTATCTTCAAGTTACATTAAAGGTGAACAAGTGTTTGATCGAATAGCAAGAATTTAGTTGCATCTGAATTCTAATGTTTTTGTGTCCTCACCTAACCACCCTACACTAGCTTAGACTTGTGGGATGCTTGCAATCAAAGCATTGACCTATCAATGGGACCTGGATCCATTTATACTTGCAAAACAAAATGAAACAGTAAAAGGCAATTCTACTAGAAGACCAATCAGAAGTACCAATAGCACATAATAAAATATAAAAACTAACTGTAAGTATCAATAGATCATTCATAAATGCTACATCAACGTTACCAGTAGATCTACTAGAAGTCGACTGGTAACCCCATTGAGGGCATATTCTCCTATTGTGTTCTTCAACACCGCATAATCTACATATGTACAGTAAAGGCCCCTCACGAATGTTCATCTCATTCTAGAATTGTTTCTCCCGAGGCCTTCAAGGACTCTTAACCTTATCCCCAGTGTGTAATGGGTGCCACTAGGAATGTCAAGCGAAAGCCAATCAACCTTATCTGTACAAGGCATGAAAGAACATGCATATATACATATTTGATGCTACTACGTGTACCAATGTCCAATGTGTGCAGCACAATTTATACTCATTTTTCCCATAACTGCTATTACGTGAGAACATAGAATCCAGTACATTTGCCACTTATACATACAAGCACACATTCATAGCACCCACTAACACGACAAACAAATTTAATATAAAAAGCATGCTCCTCATGACAATTGGTTATTTCCTAACTGTTTTATTCATACAAAAACTAACTAACTCAATCAGTTGTATTGATACTATATAGGTTTACTCATATCACATGTTACGTATACATGTATAATAAACTAAAGCAGACAATTCGAAAATAAAAAAAAATTGTAGTACACAACAATGTACCATCATATTTTCAACAACAATCCTATTTCACAAATTTACATGTTTATAAAACTAATCAAAATTGGAGAAAATGTTACCTTTTCATTTGTCAACTTCTATAGAGAGAAACTAAAGAGATCATGAGTTTTTGGTGTTGTTTTCTAAAAAATTTCCCTAGGAAATGTTGTTTACCGCTTATCTATGCAAAATCTATAATTTTTTTGAAGAAAAATGAGTAGAAAATGATTTTGTACGGAGAGAATATGCATGTGAGAGAACTTTTAGAGAGAGAGAGAAAGTTTCTATAATGGGGATAGAGGAGGAAGAAGGAGGGTTAGGGGAGTTTTGTTCTTTTGGATGCCATATTCCTAAGAACATTTTCCCAAGAACGGCATTTTTGGGATTTTTTTCACTATTTTTTTTTTTCCTTTTCCCACTATAAATAACACGTGAACTTTTACTTTCATGCATAATAAAGATTGATTGTATACCTACCAACAAGGCTTACTTTAAGAGAAATTATATTGACAATAGTTTTCTATTACTCGCTTAAGTCATTACTTATTCCTACATACCAAACTCTTAATAGGCCTTCTCTAATTCAACCTCTTCTCTTGCCAAACAACCACTAATTCATGAAGCAAATGGTACCATTACAAGGAGTTGACCGAGCCTTATAGAAGCGAAGATCAATATTCCTCCTAGCCAATCCATGTAGCAAAGCAATCTTATATCCACATAACAACAATTTGCTTAGATGTACTCGTTTGTAATATCCTAATTAATCATATAATTTGTTCTTTTTCTATTAAATCATCAATAAGAAGGAAGCAAACAGTCCATTGATGTTAGCACAACCTCTTTAAAGTGTTCATTGCTTGAATGTGATCTCTAGAGGTTTAATTGTTAATATCTTTTTATAGTAAATAGTGATAAGAAACAAAAATGGGTGTTTATTGCGAAAGCGATGGTTAACCATCATAGAAAATGTCAATAAAAAGTGACATAAATGATTTGATTTTTTTTTTTTTACAAGTAGATACCGATCTTATGATTACCATCATAGTTGTTATTTTTTTAAAATCTGGAGTGATCTATATGATTATGTGAGCTTATCATTTTTTGTTCTTTTTTTTTTTTTTTAGTTAAAACATATGTAAGTTCATTTAAGTGCAAACCTTTGGTAAAACTATAAATTTTGATGAACAATTTTATAAATTTACTACTTTACTGATTTTGTACAATTCCATACTATTCTACCAATTCTTTACTTTCAAAGTAACAATAGAATCATAATATTGACAATCATGATTGCCATCCATATTTTCCATGGATGTTAATCATTTTCGTTGATGATCAATTGCTTCTTTCATCTTTAATTATCACTTACCACTAACAACCCTTTTAACATTGTTGAATGTAATGAGCTATAACATAATAAACGGAATAAAGTTGTAATAAGTACTAATGATATATTCAATATTTTTTGTAAGGGTATTTCAAAGGTTAAAAAAAAAAAAAAACCGTTTAGAGCAAAGTGAGTGGACTAAAAGTTATTAGCATCTACAGCATATTAGTGAGATAATATCTGATAGAAATGCAAAAAAAAAAAAAAAAAAAAGAAACATTTATAAAAAATTTAGAAAAATATATCAAACAATTGTATCAGAAAAATAATAATTTTAAACCTTTAAACATAGAAAAGCTTAAACAAGTAAGACAAATAAAAAAATTAGCAAAAAATTTACCAAATTTATGGTTACCATTAAACAATTGCTATCTAATTATAGAAACAGATGGTTATGAAAATGGACGAGGAGTAGTCTTGAAAAGAAAAACCCAAAAATATGCACAAAAAAGTAAAGAGGAAGTTTGTAGATATAATACTACTTTTAAGGGAAAATGATTCATTAGTAGTATAGATATAAGGATTCTTACAGTAATTTATGCATTAAATAATTTTAAACTATTTTTAATTAATAAAACAGAAATCTTAGTAAGGATTGACCGTGACATTATTGTTAAGTTCTACAAAAACGAGAATAATAAAAGCATAATACAAAGAAGGTAAATCAAGTTCATAGATATTCTAATCAATAGCAGATATAAAGTAGAAATAAAACAAATAAAATAGAAGGATAATAATTCAGCCAATGTTTTGAGCAGGCATATTTTTAATGGAGAACTACAACAATAGGTTAGTTTAACAAAATTCTATGGGCTAAAGCCTAATTGGATTCTTATTCAATAGTAAATAAATAGACATTACAAATAGATAAGGGCCCACAACTTTTTTGCTTGCTCCAATGTTCGTTAATATTAGTAGTGACATAATCCCTATGATGAATTATAATGGAATAGAACTTTACATTTATCCAAAAAGCTCATCTCTAGAATTTGAACAATCAACTAAAGTAAAAGTAGATGAAGCCCAAAAGGTACTTATTCATGTAATATAGAGACTTCAAAGCACAAATAAAAATAAATTAAAAATTTATGTAGCTTTATTAAATTACTTTACAAACATAAACAATGAACTTGCCTCTAGACAAGGAAGTACAAATATTTCACAAAATAGAAAGTTTCTTTATTATGTAGTAATAAATAGGTTTAATTCGAATATATATAAAGAATGGTATAAAGTAATTCCTCAGATTCGAGATCATCATAACCTAATTTGGAGTAGTTGTAATTCTACTTAGAAATAGTAGAATTTAAAACAAAAATTTTTAGAAAAGAAGATAGTAATGATATAATTGAAAGAGGAATACTAAAGTTAGAAGATAAAATAGATAAAATTGAAGAATTATTATACTTAGAAGAAAATAAAGAATTAAAACATTTTGTACAAAGTTAATGAGTAATAATTTCATAGCAGAAATAAAATTACATCCTAATTATAAGAAAGCCTTAGATTTAAATAGAAAATGCTTACAAAATCTCCAAGAACTAACGAATTATAATGCTCTTGATGAGCAAGATAAAATAATTATTAGACAAAATAATACTATAATTCTATTATTATTATCTTTACATAAAAAATTAGATAAGATAGAATTGGAATTTAAAAGTAAAAGAAAAGTAGAAAAAGAAGAAAAAAACTATTCACAAAAATTAGAAAATATAATAGGACAACGTTAAGAAATAAAAATCTCAGAAAAACCAGTAGAAAAAGTAAAGAATCGTAGCAACATTTTTTGTATTTATAAACCATTAGAAAAGTAAAGAAAGATTATGGTTTTAAAAACTAAAACCATTCCATTCATAGGAAATAGTAGAACACTTAGAGACAACTTAACTAGAGAAGAGACTTCCATGGAAAAAGGGATCCTGAGTAGATTAACAAGTAAATGTAGACAAGGAGATCACATTGAACAACTTGAAGAAATAGTAGATATATATAGAGATGTAGAAATTTATAATAATAGAAATATTGATTTATTAAATCCTAGAATATTATATAGAATAAAACGATTAAACTTAGGAAGAATAGGATTGATAAGAACAAACCGAGAAAAAACTATCTCTATTACTACTAAACTAGTTAATATAAAGCTATTAAGTGATACAGCTATTAGAAAATTAAAACAAGAAGGAAGGAGATTAGTGCATTTAGAAATGATGGTATTAGGAATAAAAGGATTAGTAAGAAAACGAACGGTAGCAAAATTGTTATTAGTAATAATAAACAAATCTTGGTAAAATGACATTAGAAAAGTAATAGTAAGTACAATGGAAATAGACATGAATAATAATAAAGGCATATTTTACTATACACCAAATTTTATGATTAATGTAAATAATATAAAAAAAAAAACTCAAAATTTTGATTATAAAGTAAAGGATACGAAGATTATATAGAAGATAATATATTAATAAACATCGGATTTATAAGAAGAGTAATCGACGAAAATAATAGACAATACAAGCTAAACATACACGGTATAATACAAGATATAGCCGATGTAAAAATTAAGTTTATCTAACTTATGAAAATAAAAAAGAGAGAGTTAGAAGGATTTAAATGGAACATATCTAAACACTTAGAAAGTCTAGTTATAAGTAGAATTCCCGAAAATAGTATGTATAGGAATCTTGATGGATCATATGGATTAAAGTTTTTAAGCTACAAAGAAAAAACAATATCAGATGAAAAAGAATCAATAAATGAAAACTTAGAAAATAGAACAAAGATAATGTTAGTGCCAATGGAAATAGACCTAGGTATTAGGGTATAATAGAAAATACAAGTAATGAAAGATTTTTAATTAAGGGAAGACATTAATGAAGTAATAGACGAACTAAAAAGACCGAGGATATTTAGGAAGAAAAGTAGAATATTATTTTAGAGAAAATAGGTGTGATAGTCCCCAATCCTACAGCATTTTGTGTAGTCTACTAAAAAACAAGACAAACAAAGTTTCATGCGCACAGCTTAGTATAATGACAATGGAATTGGAGATGGTCTAGACGTATGAATAGAAGTAAAAGTAGAAGTAGACTTAGGCATAAGGTGAGTCCAAATCGTAACACAACTCAAAACCGCTTAACTGAGTCTAAGACCCAACATAGACCCAATTGTACGAGTTAGACCCATAAGGTCGACTCGTCGAGTTAACGGGTCCAAACCGAGTCAACCTCTAAGACCTATAAACTCGATGGTTCTTGAACAGCCAACTTAAAAAAATAAACAAAAAGATAAAAAAGAAAAGAATAAAAAATTTGTGAAATAAAATAATTTTAAAAATAAATAATAATGAAAACTAAAAATTTTAACTAATTCCATTCATTTCTCATTAACAACATTTAATGGATTGCGATTTACAAAAAAGCAATAAATGTAGTTTTAAAAACTTATATGATTTGATACATATAAAAGACTAATCTTATTCTTAACAATATAGGACTAGTTTTTGTTTTTTAAACTTTTTGTTAGTCTTTATATCTTTTATCTTATATTACTAATATGATAATTGAGTTAAGTATGATTGTATATAAATAAGTACATATCCCAAAATAATTATTTTAAAAAATGGGCTAAATATAACATTTATCCCAAAATAACTATTTTTTATTTTTAAATTTTTTTAAAAAACCAATCCACAATTCCTTAAATTGCTAGTTGAACTTGTGAATCTAAGGAACCGACCCATGAATCGATCCCATGAGTCCAAGTCTAGTTCCCTATTTTAGGAATTGGAAATCAACGGGTCTAAGTCCAATTTCGATTCTAGTTTCGATTCCGAGCCGATTCAGAACTATGCCTAAGTCTAAATAAAAATAGATGAAGCCTAAAAAATGTTTCTTGATGCAATATGGAGACTTTAAAACATAAGTAAAAATAAATTAAAATTTTGTATAGCCTTATCAAATTATTTTATAAACATAAATAATGAATTTACCTCTAAATAAGGAAGTATACATTTTTTACAAATATAAAAAGTTTTTTTACTATGCAATAATGAGTGAGTTTAATCTAAGTATATATAAAGAATGGTATAAAGTAATTCCTTATATTCGAAATCATCATAACTCGATCCAAAGTGGTTGTAATTCTATTGTTGAAGTTAGAAAAAAAAAAACTAACTGAATTTCTAGGGAATTAAGACTTTTTGATAGATCTACAATTAATTAGTGAATATAGACATCAAGTAGAAAAAGTATCGTTGGTAGAAACGACAAAGTACCATTGGTAAAAACGAAAGAAACTTTAGACAAATGAAAAACTTTTAAGTAAGTATTTTCTAGACAATATATTAGATATGAAAAAGATAAAGATATCTTATACGAGCAAACATATACATATATTTTCTTTAGAAGGATCCTTATATTGATAAATTACTATCAAAATGTAAACAACACATTAGTAAACTAGCAAAAAAGAAATTTTAGAAACCCTTTCATGTCTTACAATTTAATATATTGAAATTCTCTAATAAAAATATTTCTCCTTATATATTTAGAAATTAAAATGATGAGAGAAAATTTTGTATCTATAAATTTGATACAGAATTAGAAAATTTTCTAAGTATTTTTGTAAACGAATATTGTTTTACAAAACAAACATTATTTGAATATAGATTGATAAATACAGTTAGAGAAACACTAGAACAATTCTAAAACTCTAAGTTTGGATCCATAATTAAAGAAATAACAAATTTGCTTGCATCATATTATGATCATACAGAAAGAGGAAAGATACTTCATATAAAAATGGCTTTTCATTCCATTCCTCCAGAATGGTTTGGATTTGATGTAAGACCAGCTATCATACTATTTATATAAACACTAAATATGGTCTAAATTTTAAGAAAAAATAGAAATCAAATAAATAAAGAATGTTTTTGTATAAAAGCTCTAGTCGAACAAATTAAAAATTGCACAAGTTATCAATTAGCCAAAATTCCAAAATAATCTCAATATTATTTCTTAATTTTTCAAAATAAAATTTACAGCATATTTTATACGAACCAACAAGCTTTATGAGAACCTATTGAAACTAAATCCATGAAAGCCATAAAAAAATATGAAAATTATTTCATTTAAAAAAAATTCAAGCTCTATAATGAAGGCATAAAAAGAGATAAGGACAAGAGAGGCCAAAAGAAATAATTTTTGTAGATAAGGATAAGAAACGTTGGAAGAAATAATTTTTTATTATTTTCTAAAGTTGAATGATGAAATCTAGAGAGATCCCTTTAACTTTGTCAAGAGAAAAAATGATGACAAAGAGACAATCTTGTCAAAAGAAAAAATTTTGCACTATTCACTAAAATTGACTTTTTTCAAAATTATTATACTAATTCACGATGTAAAAAGTAAATTCTCATGATAAATTATTTTACTATTTACTATAAACAGAAATCTTTATGTTTTTATCCTTTAAAAAGAATCCAATGCAAGAGTATGTTCGATTTATTAGTATTTTATATAAGCTATACACTAAACTTAAGGAAAGCACAAAAGAAAAAAAATAAAAATCACTAGAGGCAAAAACATAAGTCCAAGAGACTTTCCAAACTCCCTTCCTAAAAAACCTTCAAACACTATTACACTATAGACACTTCCACTAAAATAATATTTTTCTTATTTTCCTAAATATCCTCAATTTCTTAATTCTTTTATTGCTTCATTAATTTCATCTAAGCTTTTAATAAAAATCTCTCATTACTTAAACTTTCTATTATGCCCCAATACTTAGATATACTTCTACTAGCATCTAACATTATCTCTGTTATGTTTTCTAAGTTTTCATTTATTGATTATTCTTCATTCAATATTGTTTTTTCTTTGTAGTCTAAAAGACCTTAATACATATGATTCATCAAGATTCTTATACATTATACTATCTTCGAAAATTCTACTTATATTTAGACTTTCTAAGTGTTTCAATATGTTTCATTTTTTTCAATTCTCTTGGCTTCTCACTCATCCCCTTTACACTTTTTTTGTAAAGAAAGGAGGAGTAAATGGAAAAGAGATGTTTCCAATTCATCAAAATTAGAACCTTCTAACTCTCTACTTTCTATTTTAATAGGTTGGACATGCATTGGCTATTTCTTAGGGATTAAGTTTATCCATCTTATAAAAATAAAAAGTAAGAGAGTTAAAAGGATCTTGATGAATCATATGTGTTGATAAGGTTTTTTGGACATAAGCTCCTCATACTTATCCCAATTTGATAAAACTCACAACCTATGACAAGTCATCCTTAATCAAGCCCAAAATGAAGCCTATCCAATTATAAGAAGCCTCTAACAGCTAGAAGACTCTAGATAAAGCTAAAAAACTAAATCAAACAATTACCTTTTACATATACGAAACATGTTGGACAACATGATCTCACTTTCCATTGTTTGTAGAAATAGCTTTGCCCACTAACTTCTTCTCAACTATGAACACTACTCCTTTATAAATACAAAACCATCACCCAACGATAAACTATTTGATATTTTCCTCAATTGTGAACACTATTCCTTTATAAATACAAAACCATCACCCAACAATAAACTATTTGATATTTTGTGTACCTAAACCTATTGATTACTTTTAAACAGTCATATTCTCTAAACACTTGACTAACTTAAATATCAGAGTAATCACACTAAACAATATCCCAATTTCTCCTCATTGTACTTTCTTTTGTAGGCTTTCCTACTTGCTCGAAGTCCAATCTATACCGGTAAAGATCTTCAAACAACAATATGGATTAAGGTTTTTAGACCACAAAGAAAAAAGCCAATATCAAATGAAAAAAAAAATCAATAAATGAAAACTTAGAAAATAGAACAAAGATGATATTAGATGCCAATAAAAGTATACCTAAAAGTATACCTAAGTATTAGGGTATAATAGCAAGTCTAAGTAACGGAGGATTTTTAATTAATAGCTGAGAAAAAATTAATAAAGCAATAAAAGAACTAAGAAACAAAAGATATTTAGGAAAAGAAGAAGACTATTATTTTGTAAAAAATAGGTATGACAATCCCAATTCTATAGCATTTTATGTAGTCTACTAAAAAACAAGACGAACAAAGTTTCATGGCACAGCTTAGTACAATGACGATGGAACTGGAGATGGTCCAGATGTAGGAAAATTTCCTTGTAGATCCCACATTGCTATGTGCAGCTTCATTTGAGTGGCACAAATCCATGCAAATCTGCCGTTTGGAGAGGATATTTCATCTCTAAAAATCTTCTTATACCACAACGTTTTTCACACAACCTGACAAAACTTCTAAGAGAAATGACAAAAACTTTTAACTTGATTAGAATGGCCAATCCAATAAGCATCAGCTCCAAGTATTCCCATCCAATTTCCCTTAATCTATCGATCATAACTTTTTCAGCGTTGTTTTATTGAAACTAGCAGATCATGGCATCTCTAAGCCACGGAAAGACGCTTCTTCATCGGTTTTCCATAACATTTTGCCCAACTAGCTTTAATCAATTTGTTCATCGGAGGATATATTCTTGTTCCCACAAACAATTCACCTCCAAGTAAGTCGATATACTCCAGCAATGAACAAGGACTTGGAAATCTCATACCCTTTATACAAGCAGCAGGCAACGTGAAAATATCTACACAAGCTAATAGTCATTTCCTTGCACCGATGAGGTCCGATCAGACCTCCAGAGGGGTCCAGCATTGTGTCCAACATGCAAGTCAGCATGTATGATGATGCCAGCAAGTTGGGGAGGTGTTCAAGATAGATAAGGAATCCTATTAATAGTGAACCCTCTGCTTGAATTTCTTTCTAAGGAAAGACAACCTGTTCTGAAGCCGACTTTTCTCATCTATCCTCCCTAATTTCTCCAAATAGAATACCATTTTTTTCATAGTCAACATGGCCTCTTCACTCTCATTGCCTAATTCCTTTTCTTGGATTTTCAAAACTCTCTCGAGGAGTTCCAGTAATTTACCATCATCCTTCTCTAATCGCGCCTGAATAGAGATTAAACAGTCAAGTGCCTCTCCTGCAACGTAGGACATTAAATAACTATTAGAAAGAAGGAAAAGTGAAACAGATTGGTCAATTTGAAGAATCCCCCATGGCAAGGTTGACCACAACATAAATAACAAACCTAAAAGAGTAAAAATGCTAATAATAAATCGACTATCAACGTTAATATTGTCCAATCATGCTTTAAAGAAAACATGATGGATGAAGAATATCTATGCAGAAAAGCATGGAACAGTAACAAACTTACCAACAGGGAGAGAATCTTTTCCAAATGCCTTTTCACTGATGTGCAAAACCTGCTTTGCTAGTTGCTCAGCTTCTTCGTCCCTTTTTAAATGGTAAAGAGTAACAGCAAGATGTAGCATTGGGTATGTGATTGACTGATGATCAGACCCAACATTCTTCATCATAATTTCCAATGCTGTTCTCAGTAACCGCTCAGCCTCCACGAAGTTTTTTGAGACAGAATGAGAGCTTGCAAGATTTATGAGGTGAGTGACACTGCTGGGGTGATCCTTCCCTTCGTATTTTTCAGTAGCTAAGAAGCACTCCTCCAGTAGTTCTCGTCCCTCGTTACTCCTTCAGAGTACAACATAAGAAGACTTAAAATTTCACCAAAAATCAAGATATTGGTTGCTTGCTAATTTCAAGTTCAGGCTAAAATATAAATTATACATTGAAAATGTTCAATTCGCTAAAGTGAACATTTCACCTATTGGTTTGTGCTCAATAATTCAGTCCACAAACAAGGTGAAGAATAAGATTCAGGAAAATAATTTCAACTTATTTACCCAATTATAACTGATAAAAGTAAGAGGATTAACATTTTATGTCAAGTGAGGCCCAAAAATAGCAGAAAGGAGTGAAGACACTCATGCCTTGAATATTTTGATTCCATAACATGGAAAGGCAAGTAAAGACAAAACTGGGACAACATTTTACCTTCCAACAACATGAAGTAGTTCTGCCAAATCTATTCTCATCTTTTCTATCAGGTCATCATCCAAAGATCTGGAATTGGATTCCAACATTATCTGAAGAGCCTTTCTATATATACGGACAGCTTCATCAACGTCACCTGTTGAATTGCCATATCAAGTTAAAATGTAACTATATCAGAAAGGAAACAGAAGGACACAAGGAAGCATAAATTGGGCTGTGGTAATCCTTCCATCTGCATATATAGTACATAGTACCCAAAAAGGTTCCAACACTCCAATCACTAAATTCATTTCCTGTCCATTATCTATTGATTGGGTTAGGCCAATGGCCTTAATATGAAGAATCTATACACTCCAAAGACTTCACAGAGAGACAAAGACAAAGGGGCATAGCAGAAAAATATACCTTTTGCACACTTAACTTGTGCCAAGGAGGACAAAGCCATGCCAACTCTTTCATCATTATCTCCATGGTGCTTCTTGTGTATGCTTAAAATTCTATATGTCAAAAGTGATGCAACAAAAAATAAACCATCATCTCAACTAGATGAAAATGTTGAGAAATCATAAGAAATTTTAGTAAACATATATACTGTTATATATTTCGGTTTACACATAATTTAGGAGATATTGTTAGATTCAACATTATCTTTTAGAACATATAGTGAGATTTAGTATTATCTTTTATTTACGGAAGCGCAAGGCACTAAAGCTTGTATAGATAAGTATTTTCATTGAAGGAATAAACAAGTAGAAAATGTATTATCAGTTTATTTCTTAGTAGTCAATGTTTGTGAAAACATAGGATTCTCTTTCATGAACGTACAATTTTGAGAAATCAAAGAGTTCTCTTTGATCAACCCTCAACCTTCTCATACAATTATCACCAGTGGCTAGATCCTGTGTCCACACGCATAATAAATTTGGTATCAAAGCCATACATCATACATGGTTATTTGCAATTATTGGCTGTGCTCATCCAACAATACAGCAGCATCTTGAGAGGGTTGAAGTGGAAGCAGGTTCTTGCCAGCCAACTAGCAGAAATGACTCAGATGAAGTTGTTATCGCCAACAAACAGTATGATCGAGCCAATGGCCCAAATTGCAAGCACAACCCACACAGCATGAGGTGCTGACCAACAAACTTAAACATGGGAAGAGGTCACACCAAACTTACGAGCAACCAACAACACTTCCAGCATGAAGCACCCAGCCCCAGCCTTACATGCAACCCAAAGCATGCTATTTCATAATGCAACCAAGCTTGCAACTTTGCTAGCACAAGCCAATCTGGTAACTCCTGGTGAGCCACCCAATTTGCAAGCACAATCCCCCGGTGATCCCTACCATGACACATTACCTCCTAAGCAGCAGAAATATCAGACTTTTCAAGCATGAGGACAAGCATGTTATCTTGGAGGGAGTGGTGGTAGAGATATCTACCATAGAAATTACAACGAATATTCATATTGTTATCTATATAGATTTACACATATTTTAGGTGACATTGTTAGAGTTGAAAATAATCTTTTAGAAGATATTTTAAGATTTACAATCATTTTTCATTTAGGGAAAGTAAAGGTAGAGAAGCCTGTATAAATAAGTAATTTCACTATAAGATTAAACAAGCAGAAAAAAAGTACAGTTACTATATTTCTTAATAGTTAGTATCATCAGACTAAAGGATTTCCTCTTATGAGTCCTCAACTTTATGAGATTGGAGGTATTCCAAGTCATCAATCCTAAATCCAGCATCCAGGCTCATAAGATAAAACCATTTTGTTGAAAATAAAAAAAAATAAAAAAAAAAAGGAAAGGAAAAAGGAAAGAAAAGAAAAAATCACTTGAAAGCAGGTCTGACCTAAGAAATTGTTGTTCTGCATCATTAACTCTTCCCTCTTTAATCCAAAGATTGCCAAGACCAAATAAAGGAACTACCAAATCCTTGCTTTCAGCACCTCTATTCAATTCCAGTATAGCAATTGTGCGATCATATATTTCTGCTGCTTTTGTAGGTCTTCCTATAGATCCCAAAGCTTTTGCCATCCCCAACAATGGTGAGACAATTACTGTGCTATTTTCACCTATAATGGAAAGTTATATGATTATATCAGGACACAACTTATATTCAGTGCAAAAAATCAACTGCTATATAATTAAGAACTATTTGGAAAAGAATGATTCTGCTTAGCATCATCCAGCAGCAACTGAGACATGGTTTGCCTCTACTTCTTCTTCTTTTTTTTTTTTTTTTAGGGTGGGGTGGAAGGAAACATAGTACCCTCTACTTGAAATCAGCGAATTGTGCTATTGAAAAACTAGCTATTTAATGCCTCAACTGTAGAGTAAAAATAATTTGAAGATCAGCCCATCCTGCAAATTATCTAACCCGGCATTAATCACATGAGAACAGTGGAATCTAAGCCAAGAGGTCATCCTTACCATGTATCTTTTCAAGGATGACGACAGCCCTCTGATAAATAACCACTGACTTATTAAACTTTCCGAGAGTTGAATACATACTTCCCATGTGCATAAGTACTGATCCCAGTAGGCGATCATCCTCTGATAAATTGTCAACAATTTCACTCATCTGGAAGTCCAAAAGAATGCTGTTAAATAAAGTACAAGTAACAGCTACAAGAGAATACAATATGAGAAAATCATTATTAGATAATTAGTTTAACTTCCACATTAATTTTAGCATTTTTGCATATGTGCCTATTCAAATAAAGAGGACAGGGAATGAAAAAAGCAGTCTTTCTGTAAGTAATTACTAGCCCTTTTTAACCATCTCCAATTTGGAACAATCATACAGATATGTTTTTTCACCTAAGATTTTATATGACTATTCCAGATAGATGTTATGGCAGGTACTATTGTTTCTAGAGGCAGCATAATTTTGCATGTTAGAACATATATCTAACCATCTAGCATTTAAACAGAAAGAGGATCTGCACAACTATAAAAATTCCATCACAAGAAAATTGCTCTTAGATGATACAAATACCATTCCAAGATCTCATCTTAATAGGATATTTGGATGTGGAAACTAGATTTGAAACTGTGACACACTAAGGCTCATCATCAAAAATTCATCAAGGGACATAAATATTGAATCAGTGATACAACAATGATAAACAGGGAATTCACCTTGTCTTCAATAGATTGACATTTTGGATATGGAAACAAGGTATAAAACTCTGACACCCTAAGGCTCATCACAAAATTATATCACAAGACAAATATCGACTCAGCTATACAGCTGAGAAGAAAACGGAATTAACCTTATCTAGAACGGATTTAACAGATCTCCAGTCTCCAATAGACATGTATCCAAGAGCTATGATGTCAAGAAGAGCAGCTTCCTCTATACTTTTTGCACCCTTATTGATCAGTTCCTTTACAGCTTCAAAATTAGCTTCAAGGAGATTAAGGGCATCATCCTTTTTCCCTTCTGCAAGCAAACTTTTGACTTCATAAAACAATTCTTGAAGCTCTCTCTCAAAGTCACTCACACCATCAGAAGGATTGGTTGACAAATCAGGCGCCATTTCAGGGCTGTAAGAAAACTTTTAAGAATGGTCCTGTAATTTTGTTTAAAGAACTCAAAATTCTACAGATATCTCTACATCACAAAACATAAAGAGAAGGTCAGATCCAGACATTCAGGTTTATAGCCTACCTTAAGTTCTTAGAAGTATGGTTCTCGTGATGCGCCACCTTCGACTCTGATGAACCAACAAAAGCAAAAGTTTTCATTGATGAGGAATTACGAATTGCCAATTTCTCACCACCAGAATTGTTTTCCTTCATGAGGGGGACTTTTGCACATTGTCTAGGCAGACAAACTATATGCAAGAATGTAGATCCAATATTTAACCTGAATCATATGGTGATCAAGGCAATTCAAGATAAGCTAAATTAAGTTAAAATATGAGACAATAAGAATTATAAAAGTTGCAATGTTATTATAGCAAATCAACTAGATTCGTAATGTTTGCCTGAAACAGTTCCCCCAAAAATGTTTTCCAAAGTAGAGAAATCTTCAAGAATGTTTCTGATAATAGGAGACTCTTAAACCTTTCTTGAAAAAAACCATAGCAAACTTATCTATGGGATCCAAAAGGCATAAAAAGGAATTTAGTTTTTAGAATGTGTGCAGAATTGCATTTTTCAAAATTCTTTAAGAAACTATAAAACATGTGAAAAAAACAGCTTTATTCATTGAAAGGGAGGATGTCTGAAAAACGAAAAACATTTCAAGGACAAACAATAAGCAAATTCCAAAGCAGCAAACAATTTTTATGGGGTAACAGTACTCTTTGAACCCTCAAACTAACTCTCGATTTCTCCTAACGTTATTCCATAAAAGCCACCCCCTATCAAGTACCCTATTCATTACTAAGCAGAGAGCAGCTAGAGAAAGAAGCAAAACAAGGGGAGAAAAAAACTGTTGATCCCAACATTTAGTTACTATTCTTTTCTTTGGTGATAAAGAGGGACGTCACTTACGAATCAAGCTACAAGCCCAGTAAATCCAGCTTGCTTGTCTAGGTGTGCTTATATAGTGTATTTCCTCAAAATAAACTCAATTAACTTATGCCATTTCTTACATTAGAATCTATCGCCAACGCATGACTGACCTTTAGGGATAATTGCACAGGAAGCTATATAACTAGGTCAATAAAAGTACTTCAATTTTCTTTTGCTAATTATATATTTTAAAAGAGATAGTGAAGGGAAAATCGAACATATTCCATCCTAATAAAATAGTAGTCTTCATGCCATATAGGACACAAAGGCCTCATCTTAACAGCAATAGTATATTTGAATCGATTGGTAACCCTTGTGACAGATATGCACCATATAAAACTTATATGGTCGTTTCAGGCACCTTTTGACGAGAGACCACAGCATATCAAAAACCAATCTTTTCTTTTTAGATAAGAACAATAAGGGGACATCCAAATCCCATTATTGGTTAAACTTTGCAATTTTTATGTTGAAATCTTTCATTCAAATTCATGAAAAGATGAGGTATTTGAATTCAACACTGTTACAACTCTAATTTCAATTAAAAATACATAGGCATTACCATGTGAGCTTGACAGCATAATTACAAGTGTTTCATTACTCAAAGTCATAATCGAGCAGATGAAGAGGATCCGGAACCCTTCCTAATACATGTATATAATTAATGTAGCAATAATCAACATGAACTTGAAATGAACAAGAAAACAGTATGCTTTTACCTAAATTTATTGAAAAAGACACAGGCTACCGAATGAGAAGACGCCATTGAAGTTGAAGTGAGGAAAAGCTCCCTAAGTTGAAGAAGAAGAACTATAAGGAAGAAAACGCAGTGGTTCAAGAAGGGGATAGGCTTTTTGGTTCTACTGTTCTAAGCGGCAACTGGTCCGGAACGAATCTGCTCGATCTAAAAACCGGATTACGAGCCAGTTTTACGTCTTCGAACCAGACCCGGCGGTTCTGCTAAAAAAAATAGAAAAGAAAACGCAAATAAACAAATTTTCTCCTTTGGAAAATAAAAAAAAAAGAATTTTATTTTCATTTGTCTCGTTACTATAAACATATTTATAAACAAATAAGAAAAAGAAGGGAAACGTGGGACACTCCTCTGAAATTGGAGTGCGACCATCGGTTTCGAACCCGTGACTTATGAGCTTGTACGTTCCCAGAGCTTCATTGGCATATGATAGTATTTTTTAAATAAAAATTCTTAACATTGATGGTTCGAAAAGTATTTATGAGAATGGAATCGAGAAGAACGTAACCCGTTTTCGTTTTCGTTTTCGTCATGAGTTAGCAATGCACCAAAGCACATGGTTTGATCTGATCTGAGAAAGGTTTGGGTCGCTTTGACTCCAATCACACAAATGCTCTATTTAAATAGTTTAACTTTAAAACAGTGTATAACTAACGGTATTAAAAAGCATATCAAGGACTAAATAGACATTACAATATTAGGGTGAGTAGATAATATTATTATAATATAAATTCATACTCTTCTTAATTGGATTTTATTTTTTTTAGCCTATTTTTACGTAATAAGTATAACGAGAATTAAACAATATAGTATAAAAAGAATTTAACAATATTAAGATGAGTAGATAATCATATTATGATATTCATTCGTATCTTACTTGATCGGATAAATTTTAAGTAGACAGTTTTTCAAAACTTACTTCTATATTGTTCAGTATTAGTATAATGTTTTTATGTCCCGTATTTACCTTAGAACATATATCCTAAGATATTTTGGATATAAGTTATTTGACGTTTATTTCAAATTTAATTATTAGCTTTAGGTTGACCACCTTCTCTAGGCCAAGCTGTAACATATGTTAATGAATGAAAAAAATGTTATATTCTTAAGGTCATATGTACTTTATCTTCTAAATTATATAAAGGCCATTCTCTATCTTTTATAACTAACGAATATAAAAGTGTCTCAAAAATTATATTACAACTATAAACAATTTAATCTCTAATTTATATATGATATTTTAATTTTTATAAATGAGATTTTCCATTTCAATTCACTACATATTTCATAGGTTTTGTTTAATATGAGATAAACATGAAATAATAAATATAAAAAGGGTTACTTTTTGATATCATAGATTTTGTTACAAGTTTTATAAATTCTACTACATATACCATAAATTTTGAGCATAGAAAAAACTGTAATATTATATATGAATTTTTTTTTAATATCATGTATACTTGAAATTTATGTGAAAATAGAAAAAAAATTACAAATTCTATATAGTACTTTATACTTTATACACTATAGGTTTTATAGAATATAAATTCTAGCATGATTCTAAGCTGTTATAAAGTAGATTTCAATTCTAAATTTAAGAATATATATCTTATAAGATTATCTATACCCTATCTACGATATACATACTCACTATTAAACAATACAACCATCTTGTAATACATTTAATATAAACAATACTGAATAGGAATTTTTATAAAAATTAAAAAACTTAATTATTTATATTATAAATTATAATAAAGTTTAATATTATAATTTGAAAACTTCACTATAAACAGAGCTAATCCTCTCTTCACTAGTTTATACATACATACCCTCTCATTACCTTGCTATCTTGCTATTGAATTCCTCTCACACTTTACTAACTTTAAGCATATAATAGCTGCTCAATTGAATAACCTTCTAACTGTTCGACTAATTGAGCTACATTTTGCATGCCCATTATTACTCCCTGCAGGCCTACTCAATCCAACACTCTACTAACGAAAGTCTAAACAAATAAATTTGATATGTTGATCCATATAATGTAGATTATACTCCTAGTGGCTACAAGGGAGGACTACTATTACATTTTATAAGCAGAATGGGAGGTAAAGACAAGGTTAAGATGTATAGATGTAGTTTATCTTATGTAAACTCCAATTTTTCAATGCAAATGAACATATATGTATTGGCATACATTTTTATGCGAGCCGATATGTTCGAAAAATCATCGTACTCTTGAATATATGTGTGTATATGTGGACTGCACAAGTGTTAATTTATACACGTGTCTTATTCTTGCTGGATTTATACACGTGTCTTATACAAGTGAGTTAGTCAAGTAGTGTAGTATAAATATCTGTTGTAGTTTATTAGTTCTGTAACGAACTATCCTTTACGGACTTTCATTTTTGGTCGTTGAGAAGCAATACACTTCCTACTCTGCAACTAAGCCTAAAATCATGGCTGGAGGTAGAACTTCCATATGGTTTTAGAGCTAGAAGACTGATCATCTTCTTCATCATCGACTAGTATTCTTGTTTTTCCGAATATGACTTCTTAGCAAGGTACGCAACCTGATCAATCAATTTCAGATCCTTTATTTTTGTCGAATAATGAAAGCCCTAGCTTAGTGATTGGGAATATTATATTCAATGGAATGAATTACTTGCTTGGAGTAGGTTGGTTGAAATAGGATTAGGTGCGAAACTTAAGATCGGATTCATAGATGGATCGATTAAAAAACCTAATTCTGCCTCTCCTAATCTGATTAAGTGGGAAAGGAGTGATTATATGGTGAGGTGTTGGCTCTTGAACTCCATGGTGAGTGATATTGCTCAGAATTTCTTGTACTCACAATCTGCATATGATTCGTGGAATCAAGTGCTCGAACAGTACGGACAATGCAACAGACCTTTAATATTTCACATTCGATACGAAATCAGTAATCTAAGGCAACTCAATCAGTCCATAGCAATATATTTCAACAAGTTCAAGAGGTTTTGGGATGAGCTTCGAGCTCTTCATTCATATCCTACATGTGAATGCGGAAGATTAAACTATTGCACTTGCCAATTAAAAGAAACGATTGCTGATTTCAAATCTGAAACCAAACTTATGCAATTTCTTATGGGGTTGAATGAAGGATATGAGACTGTTAGAAAACAGATTTTGTCAATGGATCCATTGCCTAATGTGAATAAAGCCTATTACTTGGTGCAACAAGTTGAAAGGCAAAAACATATTACTAGTTTGAGTTCTGATGACTTAGGAGTTTCTGCCTTTAATGCGAATAGAGTAGAAGTTAGGTCATATGTTGATAAGAAAAGGAATCGTAAGCTGTTTTGTAAACATTTTAAGTCTGATAATCATACAGTAGATACTTGCTTTCAATTAAAGGGCTATCCTGATTGGGACAAAGGTCGAAGGCTTCGAAATGCGAAAAGAAGTAGGTGAAACTATCATGACCTATTCTGTTGATAAGTCTGGTTCGAACATCTTAACACCTCCGGATGTTTGTAGTCCAACAAATGCAAGAGCTTCTAGTACTACCACAGGCACATCAGGTTCAACAATAGATCCTGAATTGATGCAGAACATTTGCTTGGAGATGTAATAAAGTAAACAGAACTCCTTAGTGAATTCTATTCAATTTGCTGGTAATCTTTCTTCTTTATGTCAAAGTAAAGTAAATGGGATGAGAGGTCCTTGGATTATTGATCCTTGGATCATATCACGCCATACTATTCACTTTTACTTTGGCATCTCTTATTTCTATTCGGTTACCAAAGGGTCTGTTAAAGTTGTTTAAGTTGTTGGATCTACACATATTAATTCCATGCTTACTCTTACAAATGTCTTATTTATTCCAGAATTCTCACATAACTTATCATCAGTTCCTAAGTTGTTGAGTGATAACAAGTTATTTGCTAAAGTTGATTCAACAACTTTTGTATTTCAGGACCAGATCAATGGTGAAATTGTTGTTGTAGCAGCTTTGTCTAGTGGGCTATACTTCTTGGACTCTAAAACTGTGGGATCTAGTAATAGTGTTCCGTCTCCATTCATTTCAACTGTTAATACGTCTTCTATTTATTTTTCTGATTTACGATTGTTGCATAATAGGATGAGACATGTCTCTTTATCTAAAATGCAACGTTTAGATACCTACAAACATTTAAGTGAAAAGCTGTTTCTTTATGATGTTTGTCATCAATTAAAGACTCAGACTTCCTTTTGAGAAGTCATCATCTCAACCTACTTTTATGTTTGAATTATTACATGTGGATGTTTGGGGGCCATATTCAGTTGAATCACTTATAGATGCACGATATTTCTTAACTATGCTTGACAATTTTACTTTGTCTACTTGGACTTTTTGGATGAATAACAAGTCTCAAGTCTCTGGAATGTTAGAAAGATTCTTTAAACTAGTTCATAATCAGCTTGGTGTCGTTCCTAAAACTATGTGGTCGGATAATAGGTCTGAATTTATTTCTCACACATGTTAGGCCTTGTTGCACAATTTGGGGATTATACTGAAAAAATCTGCAACTTACACACCACAACAAAACGGTAAGATAGAGAGGAAACATAAACATTTGATTGAGATGGCAAGGGCTTTGAGATTTCAAGCTAATTTACCCAAATCCTTTTGGGGTGATTGTGTATTGACTGCTACATTTTTCACCAATCTTATGCCTATATCCCGGTTGAATTGGAAAACTCCTTATGAATTATTGTCTAAAAAGAAACTTTCTTATGCTCATTTAAGAGTTTTCAGTTGCTTATGTTACCCTGTTATGACTCATACTTGAAAGGATAAGTTTGATTCTAGAGCTTAAAGATGTGTTTTTCTTGGATACATCTATGGGCAAAAAGCTTATAAATTGTATGATCTAAGTGCAAATAAGTATTTGGTTAGTCGGGACGTCATCTTTTATGAGAAAGTATTTCCTTTTTGTACACAATGCTACAGTTTTTCCTTTTTCACAAACTGATTGACATCAAAGGTTACAATTTCCTTCATCGGAAGTATCTGATTTGTTTCATGAAGCATCTCCAGCTCAGTCCACAGTGTACATATATGTATGTATATATGAAAATTCACTCTTTGTTTTTTTGTTTTTCTTTTCTAGGTTGGAAGTTTATATTCGAAGTTTGCGCTTATGGTTGAATGTTTGTGTGTGTTTTTTATTTTGAAGTAAGAATTTGCGCTAGAAGTTTACTTTTGAATTTGGACTTGATGTTTGAGCTTGCATTTGCATTTGGAGTTTGTGTGTGGATATATGTCTCTTTATTGCTCACTTATATTGTGTAGATTCTCATACCAATATGTGTACTCTAATATGTGCATGGGATGGCTATTGAAGACACATACAACCTTCAATATAAACCAAACTTGCACTGAAGGTGTAAATTGAGTATGTGTCTTGGGTATAAAGGGGATTTGCACTGAAGGCACAACACTAATATGTGCCATCAGTAGAATATTCACGTGTAATAAAATTCATACATTATATGCGCCTTTGTTACTCTACTCCTCTAATTATCTTTTCAAGGACATAAAGTTACTCTATTTTTGAAACCATCCAATGACTTTCAAATAAATTTATATTAAACTTAAGAGGTTGACTAATGATTTAATGAAAGACTAAATCAGATTTAGTTTGCTGGTTGATTTGTTGCAAAATTGGTTGCCAATTAAATCAAAATGAGTTTAATGTATGTGCAAGTTTTTTAAAGGAATCAAGAAAAAATATATCAAGCATTCTCATGCTTAATAAAGAAGGACACTTTGTTCGAACTAAAGAAGGAGCATATGGAGTATCACACGTTTCAAATTGAACCTAGAAAAGGTCAAGAAAATTTTTTGGCACTTTGTCTGCCTTCCCTAAGTAGCGCTAAGTATCGTAACTTGGCAAATTCTAGAGTCAGTTATACTCTACATTGTTTGAGTATGTTTTAGGATGGACATCGTATATCATATGATACATTATAATTTTAAATTTTCGGAACCCCATCTATAGGGTATGATACAATGTATAAATTACAACCTATATGTCAAAAGATACAATGTAATCTTTCAATGTGTATCGAATCTATGCACTTGACCTGTAAAATATCATAGATAAATATAATTAAATTTGACAAATATAAGGAAAGTCTAGCTAAGCCGACATAAATTATAACCCACTATTTTAATCTAATACTTTTAATTACACTTAAACCTATACCACATCTTCTATAATTTAAGGCATGATTTAGATATTGTACTTTGTTATTATCTTTTGTGTTTTCTTTTGAAACTCTATATTTGCATTACCAAAAATTCTTATTTGAAAGGGAAGTTCAATTTGAATATCATGACTTTTTAAGAACAATTATAATATTTTAAACAGGAAAATAGAGAAAAATGGGAAAAAAAAAAAAATCAGTTTCATATAGAATTCTTGTTTCTGAAGGTTTATTAGTGCACAAATTCGGATTAAGTTCCATTGTCAAGCTGATACTATGAATTAAAGTGATGGGGTTTTCCACCATGTCTACAAGAGACCCACCCAACCCTACCCCAAGGATTGTTAAGGAACATTCATTTCTGAAATTATGAAATTTGAAATATGGCGTGTTAGCTGCTTCTTACTCCAGCAGAACTACAGAAAGATATGTTCACGGCTAAGACCTCCCAGTGGATGGTTAAAAGGTTTTGACGTTTGATGACAAAAGCTTTAGCGTCTGATGCATGTGCCCCAAATCAAAAACTTCACCGTTCATACATAGATTTTAGTCTTCTCTAAATCGAACTCTTTCGAATGAAACTCAACTAGCTCAAACTAGACATGACACGATGCACTTTTTCTGATATTATTTTATAATAAAGCTTTGATTTAGTTAACTTGATTAAAATCAACCTAAAGGTAAGCTCCAAATTTAACCCTACGAGTTGCTTCAAGCATTTAATACTAGTAATGTCAAAAGAGCAGAAGAATAAAGGTCAAGCAAAGAAACGACGTGACAGATACAAAGAGTGTATACCAACTTGAAGGAAAGAGGGCTAGCCTCCAGCGACCAAAACTGTAATAATTATCCCGTCAAATAATCAATGAGACAAAGCAAAAGTCGTCATCTAGCAATATTTCTTATTGTTGGTGCAAAATGCAGGGCAATTCAACGCTGCCTCAAGATCACTAAATCATGGTCATTTACATCGGACCTTAACTTTGAGGGTCCATTGAACTCTCCCCTCCAGCAAAGGAATTGACTTGGGCAAGCGGAGTGGCACCTCATACTCACCCACATTCGTTAATGGGGATGGTAGATGAAGGTTCTGGGGTTCAATTTTCACGCAGAGCTGCCTTGCAACCTGTAAAAATAAACAAATCAGAACTCCAGTAGAGACCAAATAAACCAAAACAGTTTTTAACAGTAGGAATAATTTTGACCTTAGATGCTAAGAAAAGTTGGGTATCAGGAAGTATTCTGCAATATGCCCCGATAAACTTCACCATTCACAGTATTACTTGGAAGATTTTGTCATGGTCAGACGGCAT
Organism: Lumnitzera littorea; assembly: GCA_024138015.1. NCBI lineage: Eukaryota > Viridiplantae > Streptophyta > Magnoliopsida > Myrtales > Combretaceae > Lumnitzera > Lumnitzera littorea. The sequence continues at coordinate 116,780,676 of JAMXBB010000003.1, read as the reverse complement.
AGAGTTTTGTGAATTGGCATGCATATTGTAAGGGAGGTAACCAGACTCATAAATGACTAACAAGCAATTGATGACTCAAGGTAGACAAAATTATAAATATGACTGAAAAACTTGGAAGATCATCACGGTCAGAGAGTGAGTAGCGATAAGCTTTTCTTCAGATGAACTCAAAGGCCTAAAAGCTCTAGCTCAAGCTTGACCAAACTTAGATTCTTAAGCTCAAGCTGAAAGATGCTGGGACTTATTACTTAAAGAGCTTGAGCTCAGTTATTATTTAAAATCATTAGATTTTATTTAACTCAAAATTTATATCAAAGCTTAAAATTGACTCAAACTCTCAACCTTGAGTAGACCTGCAAACTCTTCATGACAGTAGAAGCTCAGACTTTGTTCGATAAGCTACTCAAGTAGCCCAAACTTGAAGTCATCTTGATTATAGTCATATCCTATTCCAGTATGGAGTCCAGCTCAAAGAGCTTGTAAGCCAGCTCAATTCATATACAACTCCTAGCGCAAAATGCAGATGGAACGACTACATAAGCAATTTGTGTCTAAAAGTGGAGAAAATCCTTCCCAGAATATACAGGGGTGAAAAATTGTATTCAACTTTAAATGATAATATACTGCAATAAACTAAGAGAAATGCAGCTTTTATCTCCAAACATGAGATATTCATTAGCCGGATTACCAAGATAAGCATAAACAAGAAAGTAGCATTAATCTGACCTTTGCTATAGGGATAGCAACAAAATTCAGAATTTCAGGCCACTTCAGTTACATAACTACCACAATGCATGAGTGAAGAATGGATTTTTGCAGAAGAAAAGGAACCATACCTCAGATAATAGCTCTTCTTTTGTAACAGGTGACTGCAATTCTATTGGCTCGTCTTTGGTTGCACGTGTGCGTAACTTCTCAACATTTATTGACCTCCTTAAAACCTAGGAATATATTCACAGGATACGATTTAACCAAATATACATATATATTCACAGGTTGCAGGCAATCAATAGAATAGCAAGACAATGAAAGTTCTCTCTTGGTACCATAAGCAGGGACCCATAAAGTATAGTGTTCTAAAACTTCTATCCAAAACAGAGAGATTAACAAGATTTCTTCCAACAACTCTCTAATTTTACTTCACTGGTACTTTGAGTTAAAGAAGACACCATCTTTTTAAATATGCACAAGCAAAGAAAAGTTGAATGTACATCCTATAATTTAAAAAACAGAAAGAAAGAATCTGGAAGTGAATTCCAATTGAAACACCAAACAGATGCACAAAGATCCATAAATCCTGAAGAGAGAAACCATTTGTCATATTCAAATAAAACAAAGGAGCATAGTAGGATACTAACCAGTCGTGCATTATCAAGGCGTTTAGCAGCCGTCTCATATTCCTTCATCTTGTTTTCCACAGTTTCTGTAACTACTTTAACCTCCTCAACTTCCGTAGGTTGGTAAATCTAACAGGATCGATTGAAGGAACAAAAAATATATTCAGGTAACTGTTATATGTAATAAAACGATAGTGCATAAGAATATAATGATGTACATCATGGAGCCAGCATACACTCATACATGACATGCCTTGATTTAAAGAGCTTGCTTTACATATATTGCAACGCAACTACTTATTATAATAGCACCTACAACCCAACCCCAAGTGGCACTTCAATTTTCAACTTCCAGGCACTTGTAGGGCCATGAAAGAAGACTATAGTTTTGAAACAACCCTTATACAGGCAACATAGCAAATATTCTATCAAAATTGGCAGTCCGCTCACCATGGTAGCTGGCCAAATAATTAGACAAAGTTGTTTTGTGCAACAGTAGATAATATAAATGCACCCCAAAAAAAAAAAGTCTTTACTGAGGTCAGAAAGTAAAATTGATTGTGAAGCTTCCTATTATACAGGAAAATAATCAATAACTGCAAGGGATGAGAACCTTGCGTTGTTCCCTGACGAGATAAGCATATTTCTCGATATTTGGGACAGCAAGTAACTTGGGCATTAGATGGTTGCGGAAATATCCTGGCGCAACCTTCACTGTTTCACCGGCTTTTCCAAGCTTGTCTATGCTCTGCTTACATGAACACAGTTAATAGCATATAATAAGCAGAATGAAGAAATTTCTCATGCCATCACACCGTCATACCGTGGTTAAGATAACTTCCAATTTCCTGAATCTAACTCCGTGGCAGGCATACAACACCGGATGCAATGAACCGTCCGAATTCCGGAGAACATTGCTTTTGACTATCTGCTTAATGGCATTTCGCCCATTCTGGATATATGCCATACGATGCAATTGGGTCTTCTCAATTATACCCTTTTCCAACCACGAAATAGAAATTTAAAAAGGGAAATACAAAAGTCATAAAGCTTCCAACGAGTAGTCAACCATCTAGCTATATCAACTCGAAAAAGCTAAAACAAAAGGATATTAAGCAATTTCAGCACAGGAATTGAACTAAAAAAAAAAAAAAAAATCCTGTTTTTTCACTTCTTTGTCAGTCCGGTTTCACCGTGAGAATAAACTAAGAACAGTAACAAAATACTTCAAACTCAGAATTTTTTACGCAAAACTGACTAACCCAAAAGCAGATAACATAAAAAAAGAAAAAAGAAAGAAAGAAAAGAAAAAGTCATACTAATCGGATAACGTAAAACCTTAAACTGACGACGAAATGCGAAATCAGAAACCCTAGTTACAGGGTTGGGTAAAATAACCTTAAAGATTGCAACTTCTACTTACATTTGTTTGATGACTGAAATGGATTGAAAGAAAGGAGAAGGTGAATAACCGGAAAATGGACGGTCGGAGAAGCTTTGCCGTCTCTTGGAAGCAGGAGGGGTTTAAGGAGCCGACGGATGTGATGAAACAAAATGGGTTTATGATGGGGAGGAGGTGTAATTTAGCAAAATTGTGCGATAAAAGCACATAAAGCATCGTTTAGCACTTTAGTCTTTTTTTTTTTTTTTCAATTTAGTCTCTTGTTGACGATTTTATTTTTATGTTATTTTATTATTTGATGATATAGTAATTTGTATAAAATTAACTTTGAATTATTCATAATTAATAAATTATTTTAAAAATAAAAAATTATTTTATGCTAATACCTTATATACTTGTACATGTATATATTCGGTTTTAATAAATTTCATCTTATTGGGAAACTCGTTAAATGTACTTTCTTTTAAAAATAAGATTTAATATGCGTCTCTAACTATCCAAACTAGATAAGATTTAAAATAGTTATTTGTAAGCAAACTATTATTTGATCTCAAAATGAAAATGTTTGAGCCTGTCCAATTATACTCTTTCAAATAGTATACCATTTTGTTATACCTTGTCTTGTATTTTAGCATTAATTTTTCAAATTTTGCTGTTTTATAACTTCTTGCAAATTGGATAATGTATGACTATAAAGTTATATAATTGAAAAATTAATGCTACAAGCTATTTTGAAATTGTTAGTTCGAATTAAAATTATATAATTAAAAATCTTTCTTTTCTTATACAAATTTGTTTGACTCTTTTATTTTTTATACTTTTGAAAATGGATATAATTTTAAAATTATAACAATTACAAAATTTTGAGAAATGTACAAACACTATAATATTATAATTTTACAATCACCTTATAGGTATGGGAATTTGTAAATAATGGAAAGGTCAAAAAAATTTTAGCAAAATTATAAAGTTGAAAAATGAAAAATTAATTTGTGATAAATTAATAAGCAAATGAACATTAAAATGCATCGAAACTAAGTGCCATTAGGAGAATGTAATCAAAACTAAAATATAAACATAAAAAATATAAAAAGAATACGACTACAATTAACTTTGTTAGTAATATAGATACCAAATTGAAAAAAAGATACTAAATTACTAAAAGTTAAAAATGCAAATACTTTTTATACCTTTATATATTAATAAACTATTTCCATATTTTCTTTCTTTGGCCGAATCATTTATCTTATCATAGTAGCAACAGACTCAATATTCACATTATAGGTGTCTAAAAATGATAAATAATTATCAAATCAAATTATGTATGGCTTTATTCATTGAAAGAAATGATATGATTTTTTTTTAATATGGTAGCTCTAAAAAATTATGAATATATCTTTGTAAAAAGAGAACTACTTAGTATTACATGTCACATATATGTAAAAGTAGAGAGTAAATATAAATTATATTTGGATACATGGTAGTGATAATTGGTATTTTCTAAAAAGATTATCATTATATTTTACAATCATTATAGACATTCCATTTTTGTCCATTTGTAATTTTAAAATTTTCCTTTAGGTAATAGAAAGGTCATAATTCTAAAAAAAAAAAAATATTAGAATATTCAAAAATATTATAAAAAACATAAAAATACTAAAAAATTTGAAAAAAAAATAAAAAAGATATACAAAAATAATAAAAATTGGAAAAACACAAAAAAATGGGAAAATTAGAGAAAAGTTTTTAAAAAAATATAGATAGAAAAAAATAGAAATAAATAGTATATTTTGTAATAGTTTTTTAAGATTTCATGAGGTAATTTAGCCTGAGTTAGTTATCTTAAATATAATTTGTTTGTAGAAAATGTTAGCTTATGTCATAACCTGAGAGATAACTTGACTGTGTCAGGTCACCATATATCATACAAAAAACCGTAGATTACTTTTCCTTTCAATCGACGATCTTTTATATAACGTACAATACTACTACACAACCAGTTACCAGAGAGTTATACAAGTAAAAATCATATCATAACAAATATAATATTATAAATTTTTATACAATATCATCACTATATAAAAAGTACGAGACCATAAGTCCCGAAATACTAGCAATCAAACTACAGTAATAAAGAGAATAACCCTATATGGCTACTAGATATCATAATACATAATATCATCGAAATATAAGTTGAGAGTCCCACTACACATTTATATTCACTCAAGCTCTCTTTTTCTACATACTACTCCCAAAAGTCCCAAACTAACCTTAGACATACCTCGATTAGGAATAGTAAAAAGATCCTCTTATAATAAAATCTTAAAGATGTAAGCTATAAAACTTAGTGAGTAATCTCTCAATTATATAGATAAGCAAGTTATCCTACAATTAATTATAAACATATAAATGTATGATCAAGCATAATACTACATAAACATATATAGTTGACAAAGTATAGTATGCAAATAAGATATAACACCTTCTAAAGTAAGGATTGGAGAAACACGACACCAATCGGATTTGGGTACTATACCTAAACTCACATAACTACAAAACACCGCATTTTATATCACAAGAAAACAATTATTTAGTTATAATTTTAAAAACTAAGTTCCAGATATAATTATAAGCAAGCCATTTGCACTCACTCTTGAACAGATGTCTCTAAACTCGACTCTTTGTTAGACAGTTGACACCTTCAACACCTAATAATCACGTAGGTCAAGATAAAATCATATTGTACGAGTGTATCATATTAAACTCTTAATCTCAATATATATAAAATAACCTTCGTATGGCCTCTCACTACCTCCGTGTAATGTAACGGTTAAAACAATTAATATATAATACATGCTTATGTATGATCCAATTTAATTTAGCAAATTCAAGTATAATTAAATATGGTTATTTAGCGGCTAATTAATATCACAGACAGCTAAATTTCCTATAGTTATCTAAAATGCATCAATTAATTCGTTATCTCAATCTAAAGTATTTTCACACTACAAACGAACAACAATAGTTATATATAAATTTCATACCCCATACAACAACTGATTTATCAACAATATTTTAATGTCACTATTTACAAGTATAAACAAGTATAAGATCATCAAGAATACTCACTCGACCATAATAATAGTTAGAGATCATAGTAGTCAGCAAAAAGATCGGTATCCTTATTAGATTACCTTATAATTAAGGAATATTAAAAAAATAACAAGTATGTAAGTGAGATGATTATTCTATATAAGTATTTATTAAGAGTTTACCTATATTTTCTACTTATCTTATATAATTTCTCAGTTCGAGTTTTTTCATTAATTACATATAACTTTTCCGTTTTAAATCCGATTTTTATGATTTTATAGTTAATATTTATCATTTTCAAACGTACTTTCATATAGTATTTTCTATTATAGACTTAAGGTATTACGAATTTCTTTATCTTAGGCTCAATTTTTTTTTATTATCATTATATGTTTTTTTTAATGATTTTATTTATTTAGAATTTACTTTAAATTTAGCAATGGGTGCAAACAATTTCTAAATTTTTATATTTTCTAAATATTTTTATTTTTAGGCCCAAATTGTCATAATTTCTTTAATATACAACTTTAAACCCATATCATTAATTCTTATTATAATTATAATTTCTAATTAATTTATTATTATTTTTATAATTTGCAATTTATCTCAAAAAATTTTAAAAGGTTGACGTGGCAACTCCTATTAGTTCATGATGTAATTTTCTTAATTTATCCAATTTTTATATTTTTACTAATTTGTAATATTAATACATGTATATAATACTGTAGAATAATTAAATGATGGAAAATAAAAGAAAAGCAACTCTTATTCTCCATGTAACTCACATCTAGCGCACACATACACACATATTTTTACTTACTAACTTACTTTTAAGAAAATAAAGTACTAATATACATGTATATATATTTTTCGATATATATATACATATATAAATACTTATATTATTTCGTAATATATATTTATATATATATATATTTGTTGAAGTAAGTATATTTAGTATTACATATATTTACATATACTATACATATAAGGAAACCATATATGTATATATATATAAATAAGTATATTTAGGTGTTTACATACATGAATACATAAATAAGGAGAAGAAATATTGTACACGTAAATTAACATGTATTTTGTTTCACTCGTTATATAAAACCAAATATATATACATATAATTCCTACTACAAGAGATACAAAAAAAAAAAAAAACATATAACTTCCACTGACACATTCTTAATATAAGAAATACTATAAAGTACATATAAAGATAAAAAAAAAAATAGACAAAAATTATATCACAAGGAAGAAAACAATTACAATAAAAAGTAATATTTTGATTACTCTTTGTCTTATTCTCTCTTAAAGTTGATAGAAAAGTAATGATGGAGAAGGAATGATATATTGTAAAATAAAGATCATAGATGATGGAATAAAGAGGAAGAAAAATGAAGAAAATGGAATGTTAAGGAGGGAGATGTTGTCAGCCTAAACAGAGAAAAGAGATGACTTGGTTTGAGTTTTGAAATTAGAAAAGAAGAGTACTTAAAGTGTGTTTGTGTGGGATTGCTTGCCGACAGTAGGAAAGGAAAAGAAAAAAAAAATTATTTGACTTGTTCTTATCTTCATAATCAATCACATGGGATAAAGTATATTGCTTGATATTATCCTTACTTTAAATTACTTAGATGAGATAATTATTAGGGACACTTGGCAATCGAAAGTGTGAAAAGGAAAAAAAAAAAAAGAAAAAGCAAAAAGAAAGAAAAATAAAAAAGTAAAAGTAATTTAAATTTCTTGCTTTTTTATTTTTCTTGAAAAGCTTTTTCACTTTTAAGTTAAGATGGTCTAGGTATAAATAAATAGGTTAACTTTAAGAGAATAATTGGGATACAATATGATGTAACTATAGAAAAAATATAGGATATGGAATTAATGTATACTATATAATACATAAACATAAGATATATAGTAAAATTAAATCAATATAATATTTAACACAAATATATATACACATACACATACATGTGATGCAACAATAGTTTTAAGGTAGAATTTATAATTTTATTAACTTATTTAATTAATTTGGTTTTTTTATTTATTAGTATTTAGAAATTATCTCTATTCGTTTGTTAGCAATTTTACGAAATCACGTATATATACCAATAATTTTACCAAACTAAGACTTTATCATTGTTAGAGTAAATTTTTATGTTTTATAAGTTTAGGGTTTTCGTTTTAGGGTTCTTGACAGATTCGGATTCAATCTCTTATATTTACAAATACATAGGATTTAGAGTTTTTGTACGTGATTAAGATTTCAATTAATATATTAGGGTTTTTCTTGTTCATCTTAAGTTTAGGTTTATAATTTAGTTAAATTTTTAATTTATTTAGCCTTATTGACTCATGGAATTATTTAGAGCTCTTGATTCTAGTTAAGGTCTAATCTAAAAATTTAAGGGGTTTATAAGGTTTAAGTTAATAGCTTATCGGTTCAATACTTGGTTTTTGGCATTGGTAAGTGAGGAAAGGTAAGGAGTTCAAATCTCACTAAGCACATAAGTGCCTTTTACTTTTTCATCTCCATAAGGACACATGGCAAGCATTTATTAGACTGTGTTTCATGATGACATGTGGCGAACTTATACTTGTCCACGTGGTACATGCGTGATGCTGTGTTAGCGAGCTTTTTCCTTCCCTTTCCTTCTTTTTCTATCTCTTTTCCATGCAAGAACGGCTTACAATGCCACTTTTTAAGCCGATTTTTTACCTTTTCTTTTTCATGATTTCATCAAATAGTACCAACGTTTTGTTTAAATTTGATTGCTTAGAGAATCAAATCGGCATTTGAAAAAAAAAAAAAAAAACCCCACTGTGTGCATCTTTCTCGATTTCCAAAGTCTCCATGGTTGGTGTGTATAATTGAAAATTGAAGTTGAAAATCGATGTTAAAAATCGATTAATTTAGTAAGAACAAGCTTCAAGGAATTCATTTTAGTCATTAACAACACATAAAATTAAGTTAATTTCGTTAAACTCAGAATCAAATTCGTTTAAACCCGTTAATGAGAGGATTGCAAGATTACTCTAATATTTTCCTTGCCAAGTAAAATCAAGCTTTGAATTTATATAAATAGGGGTATAATATTCATCTTTCATCATCAACCTCACTCATAATCTCCCTTAAACACCAATTTGAGCTCCTTCTCTCTCTAAGGTTTGTAGCACTATCTCTTTAAAATTCGAGTTCCTTTGATCCTTTTCGAGCTAAGATATTACTTCCACTGCTTTCCCTTGGTCCTGAGCTTCCGACAGCATCCCTTCTCTCCCATCGTCGTGCCTCCTAATGACCCCAACAAACCAAACACTAAGTTGGCCACCATACCTTTGAAGTCAAAAACCAACGCTACGGCTATCTTCACGGTGCTAAAGAACCCCATCTCGACATCCCTAGCCATCTCCATAACCACCATCATCAGCAACATAACAACTTCTCTTGACCACCACCACCGCATAATCACAAATCATCATGAAACGACCACTAAACACGGTGGTGCTTTACTAAACCCTCCTATGTCCAATTAGATTCACATGAAACTCCCGTTCCTCGATCAAAATAACCCTAAAACAAGTTGCAATAGCCCTTCCGATGCCGTTAGCTTTCTTCTTTGTGCAATCACGTACTAAGCATGTGATCGGGTCGAATGGCCCATGATAAATGCATTATTACATATATTTATCAACAGAATTCTATTAGTGTTCTTGATATTTTTATCAATATTCTATATATATTTGATACTTAATTAGATAATATTTTAATTTCAAGCATTTATGGAGTATTTGAGACTAAAAGGAAGAAAATTGATCAAGTTTCACTTTATTTGGAGTTGAATTGAAGGAATTATGGACTTTTGAAGATTGATGCAATTAGTTGATGAGATCATGTTGAAGGTCATATCAATTTATTTGAAAAATGACCAAAAAGTTACATAATCATTTGATACGGTCATGTCGGGGCTACCTTGAATTATAAAATGGGGGTAAGAAATTTACATGACTTATTGACATAGTCATGTCATGCAGTGTGTCTTATTTAATTTGAAGTCTAATTATGTCCCACATCCAGCAATGAAACGAAGCCCAAACATCCATAAAAGCATTGTGCTAGCCTACTAAATTGCAAGTCTAACAAAATGGAAGTCACCATCCAGCCTTGAACCATCTATGTGAAGCAAACTCATGTAATTTATCTCTTTGTCTCTCTCTTGAGAGAGCTCTCTCCTCATGGAGTGGTTATTACATTTTCGCATGGGATTTATCGTTCTTGAATGATGTCTTCTCCTACGTTGTGCACACATCGTTCCTTATTTGCCATCTTTTTTGTATTGTTTATTGTTTGTCAGTATATTCACAGTTTTGTGTCATTTTTATTGCATTCTACTGTGTATTTAAACTTTTCTATGTTTCATTTCTTCTTGTTTACTTTGCTTCTATTATGCCTATTGGGCTTTAATTCTAATTATTTAAGTTTTTTCTAGTTCTTGTCCATTTACTACATTCTTTGTTCTTATAAGTATAGTGCTTCTTCTATCATTGTTTGTTTTCTCTGTCGAGTCATATTTAATCATGCTTGTTTGCATATGTAGTCTTTACAACTTTTTCAATATGGAACTCAATAATTCTTAGGGTGTTGGAAATTTAGTCCATGATTTTCGCGAATTGGAAACTAGAAATAATGCAGATACTTTTCATCCGGTTGGAAAAGTCATGGCGGATAAATTAGTCCCAAGAATAGCAATGTTGGATATCTTATCATGTGCTTGGCAACGTTTTGATGTAGTAAAGATTTCACATCTCCATGATTATTTTTTCCATGTTGAAGCATCGGACATCTCTGCCGTGAATAATATCTTGGATCTCTAACCTTGGAGTGTCATTGGTTTATAGATGACTCTTCAAAAGTAGGAAATGTCTTAGACCATATAGGAGTTAGTTTTTTACAAAATTTGCTTTTGGGTTCAAGAACATAGTCTTCCTTTGCATATGTTAACTACAAGAAATGTGCACATTTTTGGTAAAAAAAATTGGCCATGTTATTCAAGTGGAAGATACTTCATCCATTAAGTGAGACTTCCTATAGATTAAGGTAAACTTTTATATGGCACGACCTTTGATTAAGGGTATATGTTTCATAAATCCTAATGAAGGCAATTTGTGGATATCTTTTCAATATGAATGTTTGGGAGATTTTTGTCATGAATGTGGGATAGTTGGAAATTTGGCTCATCATTATACTGTGAAGACTACACCCCAATTTGTCTCTTTTAATTTGGATGATTCTTTGAAGGGAAAATCCATGGCATTTGGGATAGTACAAAGTTGAGTTGCAAAAGTCTCAAAGGAGAAAGAACTGCCGATCATACCTTCTTCAACTAAACAGACAAATGGCAATAATGTAACGATATCTAATAGACTTATGTCGATGAATAATGCAAGAGAAAGCCAACATAAGGATCTAATATTTTTCAACCACCTATGCTAAAAAAATAAGGGTAAAGAAGTATTGTAAAGCAAATTCCTTTTTGGCTTGTCATCAAAGGTATCTTTCCAAAGCCTAGGCCTATGTAGATCTATCAGCCTATTTTCTTCTTTCTCAAAACCAACAATTTCCTATCCCAAACATACATTACAAAATTCAATCTCACCCTACAATAGTTGTACCTTACCACTTCATGCCCTACTACCCTAAATTGTGCCCTCATCCTGCATCGTCCTTACCTCAAATCTCTTTCCTATTATCAAGACCTTTATATAATGACTTCCCAAAATCTCTTCATAGTTGCTTGAAACCATCTTATCTACCTCAAATCTCTCTCTTATTATTTCTTCAAACCCTAAATCACCATCTCTCCCTTATACAAAAATTGTACCTTGACCTACCTCTCCCATTGAAAAAGCTCTTAGTTCTTTATCTCTTAAGCGGTCCTAATTAATGCTAATAGATGCTAGTATTACTTTTAAAAATGCGTAACTGACATTGGGTATAATAGGGATCAAGGATCGATTATACGCTCCAGAGCTCGAAGGCTCTCTGAGGTGGTCCGTCGAGTTGTCTGAGGTAAGTTAAGCGTCGAGGAGTAGTGCTTGCTACAGTCCGATCTGCTGAGCTACTTTGCTCTCCATGTCATCCAAGATGTTACGAAGTGATCAACCAATATGCAGAGCTAAACCCTCCACTAAACCATAGTCCCAACACCAAATTTGATTACAGCAATCCCTATTGTTGCCAAGGCAGATCAAAATTGTAAGGAGTTGACCATTAGAAGCCAACCCCATGTGAACTGTCCTTGAACCAACCATTATCCAGCCGCTTCTGTTGCTAAACAGGCTTAAATTAAGGCCTACCCTTGCTTAGACCACAATTACCGTTAAAAACACCATAAAAATGCATGCGCACTATCTTTTACTAACATCTATACTGTCCTTTCTGATAAAAGACGTCCACGTTTCTTCTTTTACATGATTTCATATTTTCCTTGTAAATCATTCTCTTTTATTTTTAACAAATAAGGACTATTCTTTTGTAATTTTTGTAACTTAAGATTTGCCTTAACAGAATGATATAAATACTTTCATATTATAAAAGTTGAAAGATGATTAGAATACAAAGAATACATTGAACTTTTTTTTTTTTTACTTTTGAGCTACTCTTATTTAGCCCATTCAAGCGTGGACTAGTGATGAGTGACCTCCGATCATACTTATGTATTATATCAAGTGTAACCTGAGCTTATGTGAGGTGTTAATACATCATATCCTTCGTTGGTGCATAGGAACCCCCTACTCAATCTTCAACTATCATTTACCTTTCAAGCTATCTTACGACTTGGACCCACCCTTTAGGCTATGCTTGATATTGAGTTCGTATGTTCATCCAGGGTCCGTATCAGGGTATCTCGAATAATTCTTCAATTATATAAAAGACTTGTGTTTACAAGAAGATTAGGAAGTTATCAAAAAATCTCAATCGTAGCTTTAAGTGAAAAGGAAAACTTATGTTTAAGCAACAACATGTTCAAAGTCAATTATTTGAGGTTAAGATTACTTAAGATTTGGATTTTCTTACTGAGGGTTCTCGTAGCTATCCCCTATCAACCACACATCAGCCATGAGGACTATTAGTTGGAACTACTAAGGTGTGGGGCAACCTTCGACAGTGGCAAAGCTTCATTGTTTGATCTATAAGTATCAATCCCTTTTAGTCTTCTTAATGGAGACTTGGAATAATCAAGCATATTTACATAAGTTACAATGTTGTTTTAAGTATTCTTCTACTATTTATGTAGATCTAGTTGGCCTTACTGGTAGTCTTGCATTGTGGTAGCAAGGTGATGATTTAATTCAGATTTTAAACACTAACTGTAATACTATTGATGTTAGTTTGGTAGAAGGATTAAGTGGTGAAATAATTAAAATTACTTTTTGTTATGCTAATCCGATTATCAAGGACAATTTGCGTATGGAATAGATTTTGTGTGATGGCTCGAATAGTTTCTTAGCTTTAGATGATTGTTATGGACTTTAATGAAATTTCTTATGAAGAGGAAAAGAGTAAGGGACGGCAAAAACCTATTTGGCATACGAGAAACTTTAATAGAATGAGTTCTAATTGTGGACTTTTGGATGTTAGGTTCCAAGGCCAAAAATTCACTTGGTCTAGTCGTTGTCATAATGGTGTATGGGTGAAGGAGCAGTTCGATAGGGCGTTAAGCTGATTAATGCACCTTAGGTGGGGACTTTCCCTAATGTGAAAACCTACTCAAGGGTTTGATCACTTTCCCTTACTTGTTGATTTTTTTATGATAGATCAAAGAGGTCCAAAACTTTTTAGATTTGAACAATGTTGGTTACAAATAGAGGGTTATTCTATTGTTGTTCTGGAGGCTTGGAATGGTGAACAGTAGCGATTGGATCTTTTTGGATTAATGAAGAAACTTAAAGCTAGTAAATTGGCTTTAATAAAGTAGAGTAAAGATTATGTTTATAATGGTGCTAAATGTATTGATGACCTTAATTCTCAGTTAGTCTTGCTTCAAGGCTATCTAATTTTTTATGCTTTGATGGAGGAAGAGTTTCAACTATAACATCAATTGCAGTTGGCTCAACAATAGGAAGAAATGTACTAGCATTAGAGGTCAAGAGTAGATTGGCTGAAGTTTGGAGATAAGAATACTAGATATTTCCATCATGTCACTTTAAATAAATGAGCACGAAATAAAGTTCTTAAAATTAAGGATGAGCTACGTTACTAGCGTAAGGGGGAGAATGAGGTTGCTTTGGCTTTTATGGATTTCTTTAAATCTCTTTACTCCTCGGATCAATCTCAGAACTTAGAACCGATTTTCTCTCAAATTCCTTCAGTCATAACTGATGATCATAACAATTGGCCAACAAGACCTTTAGAAGAGGATGAGGTGTGAGAGGCTACCTTTTAATTGAGAGGTGACATGTCCCTGAGTCTAGGTGGTTTTAATGGACTATTTTTCCAAACACATTAGCATCTACTAGGTTTATATATTTTTGAAGTTGTGAATAACTATTTGCAAAGAGGTACTTTTCCATCACACTTCAATGCTACTGATATTGTAATAATCCCTAAGGTATCTTGTCCTAACCTTATTTCTTAGTTTCGCCTAATTAGTCTTTGTAATTTTCCGTATAAGATAATCTCTAAGGTGTTATGTAATCAGCTACAACCTCTGTTAGATAGTATTGTATCTCCATTTCAAAGTGCTTTTATCCCTGGATGTTTGATCCAGGATAATGATATAATTGCTCATGAGGGGTTCCACTTTCTAAAATTGAGTAAATGAAAATATAAACACTTTTGTGTTGTTAAAGTTGACATGGCAAAGGCTTACGATAAGGTTGAATGGGAATTCTTAAAGGTTGTTATGATTAAAATGGGCTATTCTTCTATCTGGATTAATTGGATCATGTCCTACATTTCTTTAGTGTCTAATAATGTCATGATTAATGGAAAAGGGGTTAAGAATTTTAGACCGGCAAGAGGATTAAGACAAGAGGATCCCTTATCCCCTTATCTCTTTATTTTAGTTATTAATTTTCAATCAAGATTCATAGTGTTAGTGTTCAGGGTGATTTAATGGGAATTAAAATAAAGCAATTTAGTACTTTGCTCGCTCATCTGTTCTTTGTAAATGATTCTTTATTTTTTCTTCAAGCTAATAGGGAAAGTCTTATGAAACTAAAGGATATTTTGGAAGTTTATTGCAAAGCATTAAGACAGCAAATAAACTTTTAAAAAAAGTTCCTTAGTTTTTAGTAAAGCTACCCTGAATTAGTTGAGACATGATTGTGTAAAGGAATTGCATATAGCTGTTCAACATCCTTCAAGTAAGTATCTTGGTTTACCAACTGTTTGGGGATGTTCTAAAACTGATGCTCTAAGCTTTGTTAAAGATAGAGTAGAACAAAAACTTCAAAGTTGGAAAAACCGATTGCTTTCAACTGCTGGTAAAGAAACAATGATTAAATTAGTTATCTTTGCAGTTCCTACTTACTTGATGTGTATTTTTAAATTCCTTAAGAAATGGTGTTCTTAAGTAAATAGTTTAATTGCTAATTACTGGTGGGGCAAGACTAAGAGTGGCAATAAAATTTACTGTAAGAAGTTGAAAGATTTAACTATAGTGAAGGATAGAAGTGGTCTTGGTTTTAAGGATTTGAGTGCATTTAATTTATCTCTTTTAGGTGAATTAGCTTAGCGAATTATACAAAACCAATATGCTTTGTAGGTCAAGTTATTGAAGTCTATCTACTTTCTTAATAGGGATTTTTTACTTGCATTGTGATGTTGTAAAGCCTCTTAAGGGTAGCAAATAGAGATGTACAAGTGGGTTAAACGGGCCAACCTAACTCGGCTAAGCTCACTTTGGCCCACAAGTTAAATGAGTTAGGCTTATTTAGCTCACTTTTTAAACGGACTAAGAAACCTCAACCTTAACCCACTTAAAAAATGGGTTAAATAGGCCAACCTACGAGTTCAAGGCGTAAATGTGTTAAATTGGTCGATTCAAATCGATCTACTTTAGCTAATGGATTAAACAAGTCGGGCTCATTTGGCCCACTTTTTAAATGGGCTAAAAAACTTAGCCCAAACCCATCTAAAAAGTAAGTTAAACGAGCTAATCTGCGAGCCAAAGCTCACTTGCACACCTCTAGTGGCAAAGTATTTTAGAAGGAAAGGGGGTGATTATTAATGAGCTATTATGGCGTATGGGGTATGGTTCCTCTATTTGGGTCTAGCATGATCCTTGAAGGTGTCTAACTTAATGGATATGTCAACCTCATCTTGGAATCTTAAACAGATACAAGATTTAATTTCCACTACTGAAAAAGATGCTATCAAGCATATTTCAATTGCTCAATTTCATGTTAGTGATAAACTTGTTTAGCCTAAAGCCTAAAGAAAGATCCAGATCTTATTTCGTCAAATTAAGCTATTAATACTTACTTTCTTCAACCTTTTCACATACTCAACAAAATGTAGGGAACTCTCATGTTATCCAAAGAGGTTTTTGGAGAATGATTTGGAGTTTAGGTTGTTCACCAAAATATAAACACCATATTTGGAGACTTTGTTCCAATGGTTTAGCTACTAACCAGAATTTATTTTGCAAGAATCTTCTTCAAAGTTTAAATTGTTATTTTTGTAATTCTCTAAAATCTCCTAAGCATCTATTTCATCAATGCGATTGGGTTCGTATGGTTTGGTTTGGAGTTCTTCATTTAAAGACTGAAGAGTATGATACATGTCACGCCTCAAAGCGGTAAAGTCATAACCGCCCCACCATTGAAACCATTCTAAGATAGAAGTTGGCTTTACAACCACTATTCTAAACTTGATTTACACAAGGTGTCTACGACTAACTCGCTTTGAAGTAAACAGTTCGTAATTTTAATAAGTTATTTACCTAAGAAAGTAAGAAAATATATATATATACACTAGAATTCAATTATTACAATTAACGTTTACAACGTTTTACCGTAATCTATTTCCTAGTTAATACATTATTCAAAAATGAAAAATTCTAAGATAAAAGCTTAGACTTGAAAAATATATATTTGTTCTTTAAATGTTTTTCCTCACTTCCTAGGATCCAGCAGTTGCTAGCTTTAGGGTAGTTGTAAGCTGCTTCTTAGCCAGCACCTGTAATGACGTTTATAAGAATGTAAGCAACCACAACTTAGTAAGTCGGGATGAAGACTTAAAACTATACTACAAACACAAACAAGATTATCAACCAAATTATTAGGTACAATGCATGTTCAAGCAAATACAATCACACCACATTGTTCGACCCATCGTAAGTTTAGAAAAATTACGCCCGCTCTAATCCGGGTTGAAGAGTTGCCGTTAATGCAACAATTCATAACTAAACCTAAGCTTGTATAATGGTGATACCGCTCCTCCCGCGACTACCTTCAAACCATTGACTTTACCGTTGCCATGACCTCTTTACCTGTCACTTAGTTCGACTAAGGATGAAGAAGGGACCCATTATGCTATTCAGCACTATCCCTTTCGAAGAAGTCGGTATTTGGTTAGAAAATCCTAGGTTTCCCCTAATGGGTTACTATACAAGTTCGGTTTATATTTATAGGTCGTATATTTGATTAGGTTCAGTTTAGGGTAATCGATCACTTTATACAATACAAGCTAGAACAACAAACAAAATCATAATATCACTCATAATCAAGCACATGCACATAGCCAATTATCTAAAATCTTAAGCCTCTAAAATACAACAACATATTAATCCCAACTTACCTAGACTCCTCGCTCACTCACTCACTTAAGATCTGACTCGCTTAGGCCATTGCCGATCATCCCTACAATACAAATGTTGTTTTAGTTTTCCATATAACTATTATAGGTTGGTTTTATTCTATAACGCTTATTGTTATTTTTTATTTAGGGTTTAATATGTCCAATTATTTAGGTTCTTAAATCTTTTACAATTATTCTAGGTTTAGGGCTAAATTCGGGTTCAGTTTCTACATTGATTTCTAAATTAGGTTCTAGTTCAATTTCTAAATATTATTTTATACATAAACCCTAGAAAAACGTTTCAACCCATAATATGAAATTAATTACATTACTGCTAGATATCTTAAATACCATAATCACCTCTAATCAATATTTTATTCTACCCGATACACTTAAATCTTTATAAGTGTATTGAATCTACTCCCGATGTGAGAAATTTTTATATTCTTCATATAATTACCTAAAATAAAGTTTTCCATTAGATTTATTATATATTCCTATTATTTATATAATATCAATTTTTATTCTAATATCTTCTATTTATTATATTTCCAATAATTGTATATTATGTATTATCACTTATTATGTACATAACACACATCTAATATTTCTATCACTATAATTACCATCTCCCAACATCAATTAACATTTCAAAATGTTTAAATTCATCCCAAATCAAATTTTACACTTAATTACCCTAATTTACAAAATTAACTTAAAATATACTATTTTTCCTATTACTTATTTACTACATAATTATCCTAATAATTACATCTAACACCCTAAATGCCATAAACATCATACTTCATCGAATTTTGACATCCTAAAACATATAATTATTCACTAAATCAGTAATTAACCATTTAATTACTTAATTAAATAAGCTATTTTATGCATCATTTTAAGGTTTAAAAATTTCAAAAATTCATTTTTGAAAAAGGGCTTTGTGGCACTGTTCTATATTATCTAAGTAGTCTACAGAAAAATTTTGAGCTCCAAATTACACTCCTAAGCCTATTTATTTTTAAATCGAAATATACTCGATTTTGCATGATTTCTTAAGAACCATATATCACGAGACATATTTTCATCAAAATAATATTTTTTTCTAAAAACTAAATACAAAAATATTTAAGAATAATAAGTTTCATAATTTTTCAATTAATTTTGATATTTTTAACAATTTTAAAAAAATCGAGTAGAAATTAAGACTCACCAGAACTGGTGGCTCCGGCCACAGTCAGTGGCCATGGGTATGTCGGCCGTACTACCACCATCATGTTGTGGTGGTGGCCACCATTCACTCCCAGTTGCTTGTCGAGTCTGAGTTCTTCTTAGGAAGCCTAATTGCACATTTTTTTTGTAATTTTTTGTAAAACCCTAATTTCCTCTCAATTTCATCTCTCTCTAATTTTCTAAAATTTCAAACATCCAAAATGAGCTTCTAAAAAATTTGTGGTATTTATAGAGGTCTTGAGGAATTATTGTGCATTAAATTGATTTAATAATTGCCTTATCTCCTCATTTTTTTTACTTTCTATTTGTTATAATTTGATTAGTTGCTTTTATTTCTTTAATTCCAAATTGTCATGCCTCAATTTTGGATTTTTTCTCATTTTTTCTGATTTTTATTTATTTTTCCTTAATTAATTATGAATTTTATTTTATTTTTTAGCATTATTTTAGCACATTTCGTGTATTTTAAGTAATTACGCATATTTCTACCTACATTTAAATTCATATATAGTATAGATAAATATTCCTAAATTTTTTTTAGATTATTTTATAATTTTTAGTGTGTATATAATTTATCTCTAGTGATTCGTTAATTATTAGAATACATTTTACGTATTTTCGATAAATAACGAGTAATATACTTAAAATTTGAAAATTTTATATTCTTTTATTTTATTATTTATTTTCTTAAATTTAAACTTATGGGATCATTTTTACTAATATTTATAGTTTTACTTTATAATTTAGGTTCAATTAGGTTCAATTAGATTCTTTAACCGATCGCTCTAAATTTTTCGAGCTAAACTCTAAGTAATTGATTGTGGGTCTTACAATGCATCTAAAATTGATGTGTAGATGGAAGACATCATTCAAACTCGACAACTTTCTAAGTCAGCTGCCAAAGATTTTCTCTTGCTAGCTATATCAGTTCTTTAGTATGTGTAGAAGCATAGGAATTAGTGTGTTTTCTTGAAGGATACACCAAATCAATCAAGTGTAATTTCTGTTGTTACTAAGGAACTTTCCATAATGGATAATATTAATTGCAAGACCATTGCTCCATCATCTATTTCTTTACAAGATGCTGCACAATGGTCTAATGTTGATATTCGAGACATGGTGTAAGCTTGTATCCCAACTGATGTATCTTCACTATCAATCGCTAACAATTCTAGGCGACCGTAAGCTGTTATAGATAACTCTCTTGCATAGTCTGATCAATTGAAATGTAGTTGGACTTCTCCTCCTTAAGGACAAGTGAAGCTAAATTGTGATGCATCCGTTTTCATTGCTTACACTACTGTAGGACTTAGAATTGTGGCATGCAAGTTTTTCGGTGTTCTTCGACATGTAGCTGCTATTCCAACTCCTCACTTAGATGTTAAGTGATCTGAAGCATTACCTATCAAGGAAGCCTTGTCTATAGCGCATGAATGAGGATGTGATCATGTTTTGGTTGAATCAGATTGTTAAATTGTTATCTCTACAGTTAATAATCCAAGATTAGCTTTGTGGAAGTTTGAGGGAATTATTCAAGATATATTTAGATTGAAAAACTTCTTTAGTTTGTGTTCATTTTCATTTGTACATTGTAAGGCTAATAGATGCGTGCATTGAGTATCCTCTCAAGTGTCCAATGGGATGAGCTACTGTTTTTTAGTCACACAACCACCATCTCATTTAGTATTTTTATTGTTTTGAACTGGCCATTTAGCCCCGTGACTTCTAGTTTATTTCGATTAATGTAGTTCACATTTGGCCAAAAAAAAAAAAAAGGAAAATAAAACTCATGCAATTTAAAGTCAGACCTATGAATTTGAAATGGGAATTGGAAAGTAATAATAAGTCAAAGTTCGCACGCGGGGAAATCGCTGATGCAAATGGAAATTCCCTTCAATTTAAAAGCTCATGCCTCGAAGTCGATGTCGAAGCCCACATCTGATTGCATTGCACTAAGGATTTCTTTTTTGTTGGCAAAATAAAAAAAAAAAAAAAGGTAAAGAAAAAAGTTAAAAACATGAAACATTTATTCGGGATCGGCCGCTAAAAAGAATTGAAATTGGAAACTAGATAGTCCATGTCATGGCATATCGCTTTTATTTACAGACCATTAGAAAATTTATTTTATAAAGATATATGAAAGATATATTTGAAGATTCGATGTTATATAAATTGATTATAAAAATCTTATAAATATTATTTATTCGTTCATTTATATTTTAAGGTTTTAGATACTCATCTTTCTTTTTCTTTTCTTTTTTATTTCTTTTTATTTTCTTAATGTTATAGATTAGTTCTTTTTAATATTTAATTATTATAAACCCTAATTTTCTATGTAATTAGTTTTTTTTATCTTTTTATCAATCTATGATTTCTAATTTCTATAATCTAATTACGTGTTCTTTTATTGTTTTGAATTAATATTACTAGTATATTAACTCAATATTTGATTTGATGTATAGATATTGAAAGATGATATACATGAATAGATTTAGCATAATTAGAAGAAATTAGCATAAATCTAGAGATAGACTATAATGATTTCTCTGGATTAAGAAATCTAATAGTAAAATTCACATATCATTAATGCAATTCTAAGGTTTTAATCGAGAAGAGATTCTAATTAATTATTCTAGAATTAAGCACTAGTAATCATGAATGCTTACAATCAAGTTAATTAAAATGAGATTGATATATGTTTCATTGTTTTAAGTTAATTAATAATTGAATACCGAATTCATGCATCATCAATATCCTTGGTTTTTTTTTTTTTTTGCATATTAGTTTAATTAGTTTTAGTTTAGATTTAATTTTCTTAACTAAAATTATTAGGCTAGATATTAGAGAAAGGGTGAAGTATTAGTAATCATTTTAGACCTTAAGGGATCAACACTTGAACTCATATTTGTTATACTATTAAAACTGATGGGTACTTTTACTTCATATTAATCTGGATTCGACCTAAATACCCGGCCTGACCTACACCTTGACTTGCTTTTGTGCCCGTGTTCTTTTTTTTTTCCTCATTTATTTTTAATAAAAATAAGAAAAAGAAAACCAAAAAAATGAAATAGTATAAAAATAAATCAAATCAAATTAAATAATTAATGAATAAAAGTTTTCTTTTTTCTTTTCTTTTTATCTTTTTATAAAATTTTGTTTCTAGTTTTTTTCTTTAATTTAAAAAATTTTAAATAAGAAAATATGATGGACCTTCTTTCAAAATATAGGGTTTTCTTTAGAAAGTTTTTAAAATAAATGAAATTAGGACCCTTTTAGAATTTTTTTTGAAATCAAATAAAAGGATAAAAATGTAAATCTACCTCACTTGTACTTGCTATATATTAAAGTGACTCTCACTCTCTCACTCGCATTTACTATATATTAAATCATCAGCATGTTGAGAGATTTAAATGGAACCAGGTTTGGTTTAGTCCCTGCTTACCTAAAGGGAACCACTTTATGTGGAGGGCTTTGAATGATGCAGTCCCTATAATCTGGAGAAAAGAGGCGTTGTGAACTCCAAAAGCTGTAACTTATGCGTGGAAGATGAAATAGTAGAACATGTTCTTATGGGCTGTCCTTGGACTAAACAAGTCTCGTTGTCCATCTTTAATCTCCACATAAATGCCTCTAGCTTATTCTCTTTAGAGGCTTGGATGAAATCTTGTGTGAATACACATGCTAGAAGTAAGAAAGAAGCCACATATTTTTTTCGCACAAATTGCCATAGTCATTTGGAGCATTTGGAAGCTTA
This sequence comes from Lumnitzera littorea, assembly GCA_024138015.1. NCBI lineage: Eukaryota > Viridiplantae > Streptophyta > Magnoliopsida > Myrtales > Combretaceae > Lumnitzera > Lumnitzera littorea. The sequence continues at coordinate 116,758,033 of JAMXBB010000003.1, read as the reverse complement.
GATGTGATGCCTGTTTCAACAACAAAACTCGTAATGTTGATGTCGTGATTGTCTCGTGCAGAAATGCTCTATCCGAGTTCGAAATTTTGGCTTCGAAAACACATGCGCAGCAGGCAATTGACAGAGCTACCACCAATGCTGTTGTTGAGGACATTGTGATGGCCGAACATAGCATGGTTCAGGAGGATGCCATCAGAACTTTCGACGAACAATCTGTATCACGGGTGAGTAGTGCAAATCAGTGAACCTAAGTTTCTCCTGCACAAAATGAAAGATCTACTTGAACTTAAGTGGGTGCATCGTCTTCGAGCTTTGATGTGGAAATGCAAAGGTTTGGATTACAATCTTTGAATAGGCCTAATATTAAAGTTAATTCGGATGGAGCTTTATGTAGCACAACAGGAAGTGCAGCAGTAGGATATATCGCAAGGAATTCTAAGGTTTAGTTTGCAGTGGGGGATCAAAATGGTGTAGGGCCGATTCTTTAGAAGTTATGGAGGCCATTGCTGTCTATGAGAGTGTCTCAGGAGGGTGGGAGAAGTCACTTTTGAGTTAGGGATTCGGCAGTTGCTCATGAAGCTCTTTGCTGCCCTGAGAAAGCATCTTGGCGAGTATACCAAATAATTATGGATGTTGAGTGTTAGACATCCAGTTTCAAGTCTATCAAATTTAGTTTAGTTAGGTGGTCCGCAAATGCAGCCGGTGATAAAAGAAACTTCCTTAAAGAGATGACTCTAGGATTGGGTTGCAGAACACCCCCTAATTGGGCTTGAGGATATTCTTCTTTATGATACCAGATATTTATGTGATGTAAATGTAGATGTTGAGCTGGACTCCCTTTCATTCTCATACATATCAACTTCTCTTTTGGCAAAAAATAAAAAATAAAAAAAAAAAAGGTATTACAATGCTTTCAATCAAAGAAATTCGGATTTTCTCTACCTATTAGAAAAATGTTTCTTTACAATTTTAGTCTATAAACAAATTTTACATTTGGATTCCGCTTTATTTCCATTTATATTAATTCTTTCACATATAAGTAATTGAGTTGTAATTAAAGGGTCGTAATTTTGCCTTCCAAATGTCACAAAACTCAACTATATTTGTAGAACAATATTCAACCTAAATATCCCATATCTATTTTGTAAATAAAATCTCCCTTTAACAATTATGACTTTGTCATACTTGATCACTATTTTAAAAACCTCTCTTGCATAGCAAATTAAGGATACAAATTTTTTTTTTTAATAAATCTTTAAAACTTATTATGATGGTTTGGTCTAACATACTACAGAAACCGATGCATCCCCATATCTATACACCATCAAGAAGTCTCTAAAATCTTCATCCATTGAAGTGTTATCAATGCAACAATTCGAATCTCTACCAAATATATTACAAGATAAGATTTGATCATTTGATATATTTCAAACCACACAGCATGACACCAAAGTCACATATATCAAGTCCTGAGAAAAGGTGCGTATTGCCAAGTACTTATGATCAAGGATTCTGACCATACCCGCAGATTTAGGGTGAGTAGCTCCAGTTTATTTATGTGGAATATGTTTTGGTAAATTGATCTTAAGGGGATTAAGTTATGAGCTAGTGTTCAGATTTTTCATGTAGATATACGATATATGAGGTTATACTATATAGGTTCAAACGCTCCGTTAGTACGTATTATGATAAAGTTTGGTTGCACAATTTTTGTGATATTAAATTTAGCAAAAAATTTTATCTTATGTTTGGTTTATAAATTTACTTAATGATTAGACAAAAATTAGATTGATAGACTGGATAAAATGTCTAAATTTTATCCTATCTATATTATAATACAAAAATAAAATTTACTAAAAAAAAATAAAAAATATTTTATATTCTCAAAAATACCCCTCCGTGCTATAAAATTAAGTTAATAAATATTATTTTTATTAAATATTATAAAAAATGATTTATTTTATAATATAAATAATTAATTTTTTAATATAAATTTTATATTCAATACTATATAAAAAAAAAATGATACAATAAGCTTGTATTGTCCCCTCCTTTTTATATTTATCCTATTTAGTTTATTTTATCCAGTTTAATTCTTATAACCTAATACTAACTATATGTTTGATAACTGAGTCATGAGATATGGAATATTTACGATTGACAAAAGTAGTTACTAGTTATGAATCTTTAAAAGCTTTACTCTTAATTTAAGGGTGGCATAACACACCCTTTTAATAAGCACATAAAAGGTGAGGCAATACAGGGAATATGATATTCTTATGTTTCGAACCATTAATATGGGGCTCGAATAGATATTTTCTAAATTATACTAAATTTTATTATGTGGCTAGGAACACTAATTGAAGTGACTTGTAAAGTTTGTTTTGTAAAAGAATAAATATAAGTGAGTTAATTTTATTATAGGTATTAAAAAGGTTTTTTTTTTTATATTTATCGAAAACTCACAAATAAGTCCATAAGTGTACATTCAAAGGTGGTCACTAAGCTTTTTGGGTGCAGGATTTTTAACCCCTGTTATATGTTTCATGTCAAATTATATAAGTTCAAATTCGATTGTAGACGTGAGCTTGCTATGGTAAATTTATGAACGCCACATCAAACCGAAGGAAAATAGTAATAGAGGAGTTTATTTGTTGTGGAGATATAAATATAAATAATTCATTCAAAATATAAAAAATTTATTGAATTTTGATCGTTAAAATAAATAAATTCTAATATTACTCCAACCATATTCCTCTATAAGATTAAAGAGGGGGAAAAAAAGATTACAAAATCATGGGTGTACGTTTAGTTAAACAATATATCTTAAAGTTCCTTATATATTATTCTAATAAAATTATAAATGGATAGTAATTGTATAGTGTGCAATTATTTATTATATTAAAGAGAAAACTTTATTTTAACTAATCATAACTAATAATTTGATATCATATAATTTTAATAATTAAATATATTCATATGATAGTTAGCAAAATAAATCAAACCCATCCCACAAATTTCTTAATCATTATATCCAACTATATAGTTACAATTTTTTATCATATATATTTCTATAATTGCTATTCTATTATTTGTCCATCATTTTAATTGTTTAATATTGTTATTATTTGAAAATTTTACTATTTTTTTAATTTAAGTTTTTTGTATTTTTTCACATATAATGTGGATTTTTTTCTTTTAAGAAATTCAAATATGAAATATGAAAGTATAAATAAAAGACGACCTCAAAGGTCGAGGTCGTGTGTCCTCCTGGTTCAAAGCCCATGAAAGCTCCCTCCAGCCCTCGTTGACATGGACCACAGAACACGATCACTATCCATACTTGGTTCGCCCGACCATAACCAACTAGGATTCACGGAATTTGAACTGGGTCTGGTGACCTGGTATTTTCAGTACCGTATATTTGATCTTTCCACTGTTCAGTACTGCATCATTTCGGGGCAAAAAAAAAAAAATAATAATAATAAATAAATAAATAACAACCGTAGTGCATCCTTTCCTGATGTTTTATTATTATTATTTTTTCCAACAACCATTACACATTAAACTCAATTCATTTCGTTGAAAGATCGCTGTCAATTATATTAGCCTATAATAACCATTATCTTGATATTTTAATTTGTATCTATAAAAGTTAGGTGAAAGAGATTCATAAAAGGTACTATATAATAGTGTCACCCTTGTGTCAAAATCAATCAATTTATTTATATTTTTACTATCAAGTCCTTTTCTTTAAAAAAAAAAAACACCAACCATATTCTTTATATCTCTATGTAAGTCATTTTAAGTAAGTTATATTTATTTTATTTTACCAACTACATTTATGTTTTAGTATTTCTATAATATATATAGAGGTAGACACAATTTGGTTTGAACTAAACCAACTAAATCATAAAAATACGGTTTAGTTGTTTTATAACTTCAGCTAAATCGTATGATTGAGATTATAAAATTTTCTAAACAATAAAATTTTAGTTTGATTTAGTTAGATTTAGGGATTGAACAATATCTTTTAGTTAGAAAAGTATTTTTGCATAACATACAATCTCATATGAAAAGTGCTTATTTAATTATAATAAGTATTAATATTAAAAGTTGGAGGCTGGTGATGTTAATATTCATGTGGCTAAAAAATTTCAAATGTTTATTAATAATCAATTTTATTTATAAAAATAGCATATAGTGTAAATTTTGAGTATAACTTTATGTATAATTTATATATTATGGTAATTAAAAGTTCAATATATATACATTTCAATAAATCTAAATTAAAAGTTATGTTCAGTGGTAATTATAATAAAAGAAATTTTTTAGTTACAAGTAAAATAATAATAATATATATATATATATTTTATAAAAGGTTTTGGGTCATTTTTACAAGTTAGTTTGATTTACCCCTTTAAGCAAGCTATAAATTTTCAATTAGGTTTGGATTGAAATTTTTTTATATGAAATTGTAAGAAAAAACATGTTATCAATTTGGTTTACTTTAGTTTGGTTTGTTTTTTTTTTTCCCCACCTCTAATATGTACATAATATACTAGTGGATGTTGCACTAAATTATGGTACCATAAAAATTAATAATTGAATAAGTAAAAAATACTAAAGGCATCTCATATATTTTAATATCATAAACAATACAAAATAATGAAAGAGGACCAACTACACAATTTTATTTTGAAAATTATGGAAGAGTAGGAGATGTTAAAATTTAGAAAAATGTTGCAAAGACACCAACGGGGGGTGGTGCTTGAAGAATAATTGTTAACTTTTGGCAACATAAAATGTAAATAAGGTGAAAGGTATATCTATCTAGATAAATTATGTGGGAGTTAATAAAAGAGAAAAGTACAAAAAAAAAAAAAAATTCTTAACATTTACTTCATTTTCTATTTCAATCTTTAACATTTGAAAAATTTTTATTTAAGTCCTCAATGTTTGTAAAGAAGTTCTTTTAACTGATGCTATTAAAATTTAAATTGAAAAGGTACAAAAAAGCCCTTAATATTTGCTTCTTTTTTTTTTTATTTCAATTCTTAACATTTCAAAAATTTTATTTGAGTCTTTAACATTTGTAAAAATTTACAAACTAATTCTTTTAATTAATAGTATTAAATTATCATTTACATATTGACACATGCCAACATTCTATTGATCTACATATTTCTATTGAATAAATAATATAATATAATATTAAAAATTATAGAGAAATATTTAAAATAATGAAAATTTATAAAAAAATTAGGAAAATGAAAAAAAGTAATGAAATTTACAAATTTGAAAAAAAAAATTACTAAAATTAATATTAATATATATATGTGGATAAAAGTATATATACTACTAAATAGGAAAAAATATAAAAAGTTCCTAATCTTTGCTTGTTTTTCTATTCCAACCCTTAACCTTTTATTTTTTCTAAATCCATTCTCAACATTTTCATACCATATCAAATTAGTCTTTCTGTTACTTTTGTTAACTATTTCGTTATTTTAATTTGAAGTGACATCTTTTAACAATAATTGTGTGACACATGGAGCCAAGTCAGCATCCATGTCATCATAAGAGAAAAATTATTTGATCTATTTTTTATTTTACCAAACCCATGTATGATCCAAATATGTCGTGACCAAATATGAACAAATATGCACAAAAGAAATGCAAAAAGAGAGAACACTCTAATATGTCGAAACCTTTACCTAATGAAATCTTTAAAAATACTCCCTTGCAAACCCTAAACTTAATAAATTCTTAGAATCAACACATAGGAGATCTAGTAAAAAATCCAAACCCTAATTGCAGAGCATTTTGTACCTTGCAAAACCTAATCAAAATTGGTTGTGGAACCTTAATTTGTAATTGATTGTTGGAATCAACACAAAGAAGATCCATTCATTTTGTTCTTGGAGTGTTCTAGTACGGTAGAAGTGAAAAAAGATTTTTTTTTTCTTGTCATACATAGTTATGTTCATCGGGCTTAACATTATGGGGTTATCTACTGTATTTAGACTCCCTTCTATATCTTCTTGTCCATGAGTTTTGATGCTTTCTTCTTATCAATCTTGACATATTTTTGAATTTTTCTATAGTAAAATTATAAAGTGGGTTAATTTAGGGTTAGAGTTTCCTTCAAATACAGATTTTCAATCGCATTCAAATGGAGAATATTAAGGCTTCACAACATAGACTTGAGAAGCACAATTAAGGTGAGGGTTTTTGCAATATGACGATTTGCCATTAATCTCTGCTTATTGATTATGGGTTTTTGTTTTGTTGTGTTAGGTTGTTTAATTTTGTTGGGTAATTAAGTCAAATTAAGACTTTTTTTGTGGTGAATGGTCAAATGAAGACTTATTGTGTAGTGAAGTAACTACTTACTTAGCTCCATGGCAAGAATTTAAATTAAAAAAAAAATTGATTAAAAAGCTAATTTGATATGGCATGAAAAGGTTAGGGACCAGTTAAAAAAAAAATAAAAGGTTAAGAACTAAAATAGAAAAACAAGTAAAGGTTATGGACTTTTTTTGACACTTTTCTCTACTAAATATATTATCTTAGTAACTTTTTTTTTTTCAATTTTCTAGATTTTATATTTTATTTTAATTTTTCCAATTTTTTTATAATCTTCATTATTCTAAACATTTCTTTATAATTTTTCAATACCTTAATTAATTTTAATATTTTTATTATATTATTAATTTAATAGAAATACACGAGCCAATAGAATGTTAGCATGTGTCAATATGTAAATAATAATTTAATACCACTAGTCACAAGGACAAATTTGTAAATTTTTGTAAACGTTGAAGACTCAAATGAAAAATTAAAAATATTAAGGACTGAAATAAAAAAAAGAAGTAAACATTATGGATTTTTTTAATTTAAAATATAACATTATCAGTTGAAAAAACTTATTTACAAACTTTTGTAGACATTGAGAACTTAAATAAAAATTTTGAAATTTTAAAAATTAAAAAAAAAAAAATGAGATAAACGTTAAAGAATTTTTTATACATTTTCTTTAATAAAATAAGAGTTTTTAATACATGTGAGACATCAAAGCCGTTAAAGGCTCTAGTATTATATACATACATATATATATACATAGACACTCATATATATATATATATATATATCTATTATCATATTTTATTATTATAGATAAGACTTATCAGCGGAGTACATGTTAATGTATAAAATATTGAAAAATTATAAGGCACCATATGATATTGTTTTATACATGATTTCAAGGTGAACATTATGTCTTGTTTTGCACTGCATCTATTTAGGTTCCAAAAATTTGATTTTGAAATCAATTCTATAACATATGATATCCCATCTTAGAATTACTCAACCACACTTGACCAAAAAAAAATAGTTACCAGTCCGTTCTTAATTTTAGTTTTTAATTTTTTTACCGGAAAGAGAAACTTGTGAATTACATCTAGTTATTATTGTTAAAAAAAAAAAAAGAAGTGGGAGAGTAGTACATTGGTTTATAAAGAGAAATAAAATCAGTACTACACCAACCGCCAAATAACAACCAATTGGTTAAAATTCAGTTAGTGGCCAATAACCATTCTTCTCTTATCCTTCACCTTCTTCCTTTACACGCTCCTCCCCACCCCGCTTCACCACCCCCCCTCCCCCACCTTCTCTCTCTCTCTCTCTCTCTCTACCACTAATCATGGCTGCTTCATTAACACCTCAGCTACAGAGATTCCTCCTCCTAACAAAACCAGCTCACACCGACTCCAACACCTGCAAGTTCAACAATAGGACTGCTACTAACACCGCCATTTCAATAAAGTCGAAAACCTGGTGTTGCTCCGCTATAGCTATCGATGCTCCGTCTTCGATCACCGGGGTGTCCGGGGTTCGATGGGGTTGCACGAGCTTGAAGGGTCTTAGGGAGGAAATGGAAGATGATGTTGTGGTCAGGTCTGATGGACTTGATGGTTTCTCTTTTGCCGCTGTTTTTGACGGCCATGGTGGCTTCAACTCTGTCAGTTTCTTGAGGTCATCAATAATGTTTTTATTTCTTTTTCTTAAATGTGTATTTATATACGGGTGTATTTTGATGAATTGATTGATTTGAATTGTATCATAATCTTATGGAAATATATATATATATATATATGGGTTATCTTTTGTAAATTGTCAAATTGGAAGGTTTTCAACACTATAAACAAGCTACAAAATAAACTAGGGTTTGCTTTGTTTCACATTGTCAGGTAATAAACATAAAACTTGCACTAGATTTATGAGTTTAAGTTTTTAGATAAGATAGCTGGCCAAATAACCTTCACATGGAATCAAACTAGGAGTCTTGGATTCAAATCCTACATTGTCGCCTGCAAGTGAGGAGACTATCAAGTAATAAATATTCCAAGCCATAAGTTATGAAGTGTCAAATAATGGATATAAAGGCTACCAAAAATATCTAAAACTTTGAAATCACCATCAAAGTTATTATCTTGGCTAAATTGTGTCAATATTCTGTTGACTTTCAAAATTACATTATTATCATATGGATCTAGTGACAGTCCTAAGTAAGCCACAGAGTAAAAGAAATAGGTAGGGTAAAAATAAATTAATATGTATAATTCTAAGACTATTTCAAATTTTTTAGGAGTAGATTGCAAAAAATTTTTCAAGTTAGGGAGAAAGTGCCTTCACCTCTATGGACTTGTGTTGAGCCAATGGCAAATATTTGAATTGAGTAAAATTAATCTAATTTCTGAATTGTATATTACATGAGTAAACAATGTGTATATAAGGATTTGTCAAGTCATATTATTCAACATCGGCAATAGTGGATCAAACAACTTAGATTACTCATATATTGTTGCACAAAAACATAGGCTATGTTTGGGTTTGAATTCTATATGCAATATAGAGAGTAGTTCTGAGAACTTTGAGGTAATTGCAAGACGATCTTATAGCAGTGACTAGATTGGTTTATGTTATTGAACTTGTATTCAAAGGTGAAATGTTTTGATTGATTTGGGCTTCTAATTGGTGATGCTTTCTTTACAGGGATGAATTGTTCAAAGAATGTGTCATGTCTTTACAGGGTGGTGTACTCTTAAGTAAAAACAATTTCAATGCCATTCGAGAAGCAGTGCAAGCAGCATTTGTAAATACTGATGAAAAATTGTTAAGCTGGTAAATTAAAGTCACTTCAATGTGAACATTTGTTCATCTTAGCAACATTTGTTTTATGGTGTTAGTCTAGATATGATTATCTATTTCAATATCATTGCATTGAAGGTTTAGCTGGTGTTAATTTTGTAAAGGCTTGAATCAATGGAAGACGATGATGAATCTGGTTCGACTGCCACTGCTGTGTTCCTTGGAAGTGATAAGATGTTCATAGCACATGTTGGCGACTCATCTGTGGTATACATCTATGTCTCGATAACAAATGTTGCAGGCCAGAAGTCACAAGTTAATTCAACTTAAGATAGAAAAGAAATTTTTACTGTATTATGGAGTATGGCAACATTTGAGATGAGTGTATGTTCAAAGTTGCTGCAATTTTTATCCTTTAGAAGGATATAAACTGCTTTTCCTTTCTGTATCTTCATGCAGGTTGTTTCCTGTTCCGGAAAACCAGAAGTTCTGACCAATCCTCATCGGCCTTATGGAAGCAACAGTGTTTCTCTACAAGAAATTAGAAGAGTGAGAGAAGCAGGAGGATGGGTGAGTTCTTCTTCTGTTGATTTTTCCCAAATTCTTTGTAACGGACCTTGTAGCCCCTGTGGTATCTGCTCAAAAATCCCTTGGAATTATTGCTTTTTAAAAGGAAGTTTCTACTGCCAAATAATATTAAGAATACCATAACTTGTGGTGGCTTCTATATCAGAGGATTAGTTATGTACAAGACATCCAGAGATAGTTCCCATGTTGCAATTGAATTAGTTGTTCCTCTTTATTACATGAGTTATTCATTTGCTTTTAAATTAGCTGCTGCTCTTGATAATGTCTACACGATGACCACATACCAAGCATGCAGCAAGCTGCCATTTGCTTTAAGTAACTTTTAGTGTATACAAATGATGTTTAGCTGGAAATAGGACCTATCAATGTATCTAGCTTTGCTGACGAATAGAATTGGCAAACTAATACTGGAACAACACTTCAATTATAATGGTGTCCCTTAAGAATACAACAAAGATCTTATGTCATGATGGAAGTAAAGAAGCCTGAGTCTCTTCAGCAAAACATTAAAAATTGAAAGCTTCTCGTAATCTTCTATTATTGTTCATGATTTCCTCTGAGCTATACTTGATTCTAGAATTCGTATTGACTCTTAGATCTCATGCTTACAGATCGTAAATGGAAGAATTTGTGGTGACATTGCGATTTCTCGAGCTTTTGGGGATCAACGTTACAAGACAAAGAAAAATGAGTTCGTCCCTTTCACTATCTTTTTCCTACCTAATTTCTTCAACTGAATCATAAGGTGGTCAAAAGAAACTTTAGTGCATAGTTTCCCTTCGTAATTTCTGATAGTTTTGTGGTTTTACATATGGCAAGAATGCTGAAGAAGGGAGTCGAGGACGGGAGATGGTCAGAGAAGCTTATTTCTCGGTATGTGGTTCCATATGCTATTCTGTTCGCCGACCTCTCCTTTCTAGTCATGTACCGATTGTAACTTCATCATGGTCCTATGAATTGGCATTTTGACTTATGGATAAGGTATATATCCTCATCAACTAAACGTATAAACAAATGCCAAACTGTGAGTGTAACTCTGAGTGACAGTACATTCAAAATCGGCTGTATCTTCTAATCGTGTTATGGATGGTGTCATCGTCTTTAGAAATAATAGTTTCACAAGCAAGTCATCTGTAATGAGATAGGATTAATACACATAACATGAGCTACAAGATTAAAATTTTCTTTCAGGCTTGGCAAGATTTTCTCATTGATAATGTATTTGCACATTGGCGAACATACCAGAAAAAGAATCTGATAACTTCTTATTCTTATATCACTTGGTGGTATTCAAAGATAACTAATTAGGTGCATTTGTTACAGCATTCAGTTCAGTGGTGATTTGTTGACTGCAAAACCAGATGTATATCAAGCAGCTCTTGGTTCAGATTCAGAGTTTGTAGTATTGGCATCTGATGGCCTATGGGACTACATCAACAGGTAATTCTGACCTGAGAACGTATTAGATAAGCAAGGAAGCTGTCGTATCGTTACCTTCTTTTTCATGTCAATCGTAAACAATTTTACTTGGTTGTCAATTCAAATTTCTCAGTTCAGATGCAATTGATTTTGTGAGAAATCAACTTCGTCAACACGGAGATGTTCAAGTAAGCTCGATAAAACCTATTTACAACCCTTTCTTTAGCTGCTATAGTTACTATGGGTATGGTGGAAAATAATTTTACATTTCCTCTGGTCCCCAGCTGGCTACTGAAGCTCTGGCACAGGCAGCCCTGGTAATCAAGAACCGAAGTCTTTCATAAATATGATGAACAAAGGAAAAAATTGTAATAACTATCAATTATGTCTATTTGCAGGATCGGGGCTCGCAAGATAATGTCAGCATTGTAATTGCAGATTTGGGGTATGAAAATCTTCGTTGAAGTTAATTTTCAGTCATTGGAATAATCGACATCTCTAATTGCATGTAATATGATTTCCATGCCACTAATGGGAGCATGTATGTTGGTGTGCGATAAATGTGTGGCTGGAATTACGTATTTAAGTTTATTTCCCACTTTTCTCCAGAATTAGGGATGGAAAACTGAAAGTTTTAATTAATTAAAGACATGCCAATGAGTAAACTCATGCTATATCTACTTGCAACGCATACATTTTTCCATTGATATAAAAGGGAATTGCACGACGTAAAGATGTTCAAGAAACATGTTATGGAATTATATTTCATGCAAACTTCGTTCTATGAATGTTTTGTCTCATTTGATAAAAAAAGTATTTAAGGTATGTTCATGTTTTTGAGAATCATTTTTGTTGCATAATAATTATATTAGTCCAAGTTATATTTAAAAGTTTAAGTTTTTAAATGAAACGGTGTAATATTACTTATAACTTTGGTATTAAAGTAGGTGATGAGCTTGAATTCCTACATTATCAATCAACTTTCATTTAATTAAATTATTCACTTAGTGATTTTAATCAATATCTCACTGATAAGTGAGAAAGAGTGTTATATAATAAATATATTAGTCCACATTATATCTACAAGCTTTTTAGATGAAATTGTTGTGTTACTATTTATAACAATGTTAAAGTTAAGGAAAATTAGCGATTTAGTATGTTTAACTTTTCCATTATGAATGTTTTTATGCATGATTTAGTGCTACTTATAACAATATTAAAGCCTGAAAATGTGTTGATCTTTACTCTCTCAACCGTCTCTTCCCATTATATCGTATGTATGCAGATGGACAGATTGGCAGAATGTGCCCCTCCAGCAGCAAAACATAATTTTTGAATTGGGTCAAGCCTTTGCTACTATTGGTATCGTGTCTCTGGGAATTTGGATGTCATCTCTGCTTTCTTCATGAAACTGAAATACCTTGAAATGTATATAAACTGAAAAGCAGTATAGATTTTTGAATTTTTCTGTTTACAAATAATTTGTATATGCTCACACATTTTCTACATATTAGTGGAATAAGAGTACTTCTCATTGCTGTTTTCATCTTGAAGTGCAATGGTCTTAGATACCCATTTTTCAGTGGCATTTGAATTTCTGTACGTGGCCTTACAGACAGGAGACCACAGCCTACTTGTATGCTTGTACCAGTGCCGTGGACTTCAACCTTTTATGAAGATTAAAAAAAGGGAGAATTACAAATTAAGCCTTCAACCTTTTGCAGTTTTTTTTTTTTTTTAGAATTCCTATTTGAATTCTCAATGTTTGCAAGTACTGTCAAACAAAGACTGCCGCTTAATGCTTTTAAGTTTTTCATCCATTTATGCGATTTGGCATATTTTGATTAGTATACTTTTTTTATTAAATAAATATTATAATAAAATATCTTTGAAATAAATAAAATAATATAAAACAAAAAGATTCAAAAAATTCCAAAAAAGGAAAATTTATTAAAAAAAAAGAAAAAACAAATAATAAACATATATACATATATATAATAAAAATATAAACATATACTTTTATTAAAATTACAATAAAATAAAATAATTAAAAGATTAAAAAAAAGAAACTAGAAAAATGAAAAAAATAAAAAATAAAAATTTGATTCCAACCACCTTTAGCCAACGGGGTAGCCAATGACTGTCTAAAGGGGTCATGCGATATCTCACAAGTTACATTGCTCCCCCTTTAGCCATAGGGTGATCAAAAAAGCGATAAAGTAACAATGGATCGCTATCTATTAAAAATGTGAGTCGTGCAACATAATAAAAAAGATGGGAGAGTAGGGAGTTGTGATGGTGGTAGTGATAGTGGTAGTAGTAGTAGTGGTGATTAGGGGAGGTGGTGTGTAAGGGTTGAAACCAATTGGGTTTCAAATGGGTTGTAAGGGTAGCTAGAATTTGTTTTTTAAATTTTTTATTTTGTTGTAATTTTAATGGATGTTGATATATTTATTAGTATATATATATGTTTATTATTTGTTTTTTTCCTTTTTTATAATTAATTTTTTTGAATTTTTTTACTTTTTTATTATTTTATCTATTTTTAAGATATTTTATTATAATATTTATTTAATAAAAAAAATGGACCAATCAAAATGTACTACATGATACAAATGGTTAGAAAACTTCACAGTATCAACAAAAGTCCTTATTTGAAAATACTTGTAAACATAGAAAATTTAAATAAAAATTTCGGAACGTTTATAACCCAAATAGAAAATGGTGCAAAAAGTTAAATCCTATATTTATAATTCTCATTTAAAGAAGAAAAAAAAGAAAAGAAAACTTTCTTTTCAGTCAATAGAACCGGCAAAGCAAGAAGATTGCCTGTGATTCCATGCTGTTTTAACCATAGGATCATAGGAGTCCTTTCTATCCATTAATTGGAAATATTTGCCTTATGATCTCTTACTGATGAAGTGAGCTTCCACCAAGGATAAAATTGGCAAACTTCACATTGATGCGGCAATGATGAATCATATCACGCTCAAGTAGCTGCCTGCTGCCATTGATGGTTCTCAATGAGACGGTTATAAGATGTTGATTAGAAACACAATTAAACTCATTATGGATATGTAAGGTTTTATCTGTTATATCACAAACCACTGTATTAGAGCAAGCTAATCTTGAAAAACTTGCATTTTTCATTTATTATAGATTCTGGGAGTACTTCCTAATTCTCATGGACTACTTCAACCAATCAAACTTTTAACCAGCAATGTATGTGAAAACGCGAGTTCATGATTCTTAGAACACGGTCATTACTTGTTAATAGTTGCTTTTAGATCTATCTAACAGTTTAACGTAGAGTGGAGCTCATGTCTTCTAAAATTCAAATACCAAGCCTCTCGCCTCATATAACAAGTTTGCATTATGTTGAGGAAGCACCATTTTGAGGTCTGTCCATATCTTTATAATTAAAAACCCTAAGCAGTCAAAATGAAATTGCTAACACTAACACCCTTAAAATTGCATTATTATAACAAGACGCTTGTCATCATAATGTATTGTGGATTGTTGATAAATCCCCTTGATATGTTGATTTTTTAGCATAGTTGGTCCTTGCTTTTTACTTATGCTCCTAAATCTTTTCTTATCAAGCAACTTCCCTTGCAGGAATAACAGGAACACAACTTTATTGTTATAACTTATGGAGGAAATCGATGGTGATCCACTCTAGAGAATGGATTACAACTGCATACATAGGAGTCCAATAAACTTTAACATCAAAACCATGAAAGTTTACTTAACTAAATGGACCAAGGGTTTTTATGTATGAACTTATTCCTCTAGACTTTATATATTGATGATCCCCGCGCATAATCAAAACCACAAGGAGTATTGGTTAGGAAGCAAATATTTAAAGGTTCTTGCAACCAGGTCTTCTCCTAGGATCATGCTTAGGGTTGGCACATACATCTTCATAGTCCAGCAGAGCATCCATTGCCAAAAGCTTCCTTGCTTTTATCCGAAAACCAACCTGCCCAACAGAAGCAAGGATTAAGAAAAGAAAGAAAGTGTGGTAGGGAAATGGAAGTGACTATAATGGAATGGTGACTAAGAGCTCTTTAATCTAGCTCCCAGCAAGTCCATGTTTTACTGATATTATTTGAGATGTGTTGTTTCTTCCAATATCATAATTTCATGCCCTTTTTCGATTTGTTGATAAGCTCTATCGTTAGACCAACATCTTTCTCACTAGTAGCTTACCATGTGAACAGAAGAATTGGGAAATGCAGCATCAATCTTTGCTTCTGGAGCACCTAAAAAAGAAACAGGCTGGCTGTTAGCTTTTACACAACTTATAGTTCAGATTCAATTGGGAGAAAATTAGTAATTTGTGAAGTAATAATTATACAATCTTATTCTATAAAACTAATCCTTTTAAGCTGATGGTTATGGAGCTAAAGTAAAAATGGAGTCGAAGCGTATAACCACTATTTGATTAAGTTGTCCACTTGATGGATTTCAATGAAAGAAAAGTCTTAGCCCACAAGTGAAAGAGAACTGACCATTTAGTAGAGAAGGAGATCTTAATTTTTATCAACTATGAACTCATTTCCCCCTTATTCAATTAGGATGATATACTTGATGGGTTTCAATCAAAGTCTTAACCCATAGTATAGTGTTGAACAATAAATGTAGAAGTACACTACATCTATAATATATCCATAAGTTTAAACTTTTATATCAAATAGTTACGGTGACTCAACATAAATAAAGTATAAATGGTTATTACCTAAACAAAATGTAGCGGTCAGTAAGAGGAAAACTAGAAGAAAGGTACTTAAAGCCCCACGAGACATCATTGTACTTTTCTCTCCTCTCTCTCTCTTTCTCTCTCTCTATTTTTTCTGCCCCCCTTTTGTTTTCTTCTTTGTTTAGATGAGAAATAAGGAGTTGCTTGAGAATGGCAAAGAGGAAGAGTCTGCATTTATATATATAGTGGACTGAGTAGGTACAAAAAGGGCCTTCATTAAAGCTGTAGTCATGGTGCTTCCCACTAAATATCTATTCAATGATGCCGAAACATTGCAATTATAATGTGCTTAAGCCACAAACCCCAAGTCAACGATACTATTTCATATGTTACATCAGAGGAAAACACTTAACTTTAATTGTATATGCATGAGAATAAACCAAAGAGTCCCTTGCATGGCTTTCAAACGCTTGTCTATATCTGCTTGGCTGCTTTCTGGAAACCAAACGAAGAGCACTAAACATTCTAGAGATTTCCACATTTCATTGCTGTTTACACGTTTAAGGTTTTAGGTTAGCCGGTTTTGAAGCTAAAATCAACAATGTATCGAAGAAGGAGATTAAGAATCCCAATCCTTATGCATTCATTATGTCCCAATTTAATTAAGTTATTCACTTGATAGGTTTTCATCAAAATCTCAGATATATAAGTGAAAGGAAGTGGTGAATGATATACTCGAAAGGCCACACTGTATCTAAAAGTTCAAATGTTTAGATCAATTCATCGTGGAGCTAAACAAAACAATACGAGAGATGGAGTTATGACATTAGTTAACAATTAAGGTTCATACACTAACATGACCACCTGCACAAAATCCTGGCCTTCTCTTTAAGGCCGCCCTTTTGGCTCAGTGCATCCTGGTGGATGGGTTCATAAGATTCATATGTTGTGCTCCTCCCTCAGGAAGTAATAAGATGACTGTATGTCAGAATTATTATAAATAGAGGAGGAAATGATCACATAGAGATTAAAGCTCATATTTTCTGCTTGGATACCTTATTATATTTATATTCACAACTACTAAAATTAGCATCACAAACATTTTATCAAAAAGTTTATATCTACATGAGTTTTCATTGGGGTCGAATGATGATACTAAATTTTACAAAGACCTATTACTTAGATACCACGTTGAGGTTAGCACCACAGTCATTTTATTTAAAAGTTTAAGCTTGTAAATATAATGTAGGTTATTACATTTATTAGTTTACAATAACGATTAATTTAAAAATTTAAACTTACAAATTTGACGTGATCTCATACTTATTATAGATACAATTTATTATGTCATTCTTATAGATTCACTGTGATTCTTTCCATTTTAGGAACTAATATTTAAAGAGAAGGCGTGTTTCCAAGAAAAATATAAGTAAGGGAAAAAATCTTCACAAACATCGTTAGCTTTCTTAATATAGCCTTATGCTTCTTGACCAAAAATTCAATAATATTCTAGCTTTTGTTTATAACTTCTAATCATTTAGCATAATGACTTCTTAAATCGATGGATCAACTGTCCAAGCTTGTAGTATATTACAATAGAAAAACAATCTTTACCATATTTTGAGCTTTTATTTGATATTAGAGCCGTAGATTATGAGTTGAAATCTCTGTACTTCAGTTAAAAAGTCACGGCACACAAGTAAGGGGAAGCATCTAGTAGTGAATTATAAAAGTCACATTGATTTATGGTATTACTTAATGAAGCCAATAACTGGCAAAAGTGCTAGCAGTGTCTTTTTAGTAATAGTACCAATTTCATATGGAAAAGAAAGGAATACTAATATGATGTTTTACCATATTACCATACCATTTGAAGTTGCAACAAAGAGCACTTTGGTAAATGGTATTGGTGCTTCAGTTCCTTTATGTTTTGGGCTTTCATGACTTTAAGGGATCAAAAAAAGTCCTGACAAACAAGGAAGTGGGCTACAGGTCAAATCCAATGTGAAAAAGGTTAAAGCAATTGGGAAGTTGGATTTCAGGAAACCATTATTAAGGGCACTGAGAAGGGGGAATGAGCAAAACTCTTAATTATTCCAATAGATTAATGAATATTAAGCTTTTTACTAAGAGCAAAAACCTTAAACTAATCATCCTGGTGAGACTATAATTGGTACTAATGGTGATTCTGGTGCAATACTTGACTAATAAAGAATGATATTTATTGCCATAGGTTGCCGAGCATATAATATTCCAGTTCTCTGTTGTCTCCACATTTTTAAGTGCATCCACCAGAACTATTTTAATATTATAGCCAATGCTTATAAACATAGTTTATGTTAAAGTTTGGTGTAACTTTAATGAACACAGCTATTAAGTGCCTTTAAAAAATGAACCATATATCCAAGTACTTATACTTATATTGTCACTTGCTGAAGCCCATTTGTGAGACAATTTCATGATGCCATGTTAAAGTAGGAACAAAGTCCAATATGAATATTATATGTGAATTACTTGATAATGTTTTGTTATTCCTGAGATAAATCTGATCACATAGGTGAAACCAAAAAATCTATGTTGTTTACTACTCATATTCATTGTTAAGGTAAGTTTTTGTTCAAACTCGCAAGTGATGAATTGTTAGTTTTATGAATATGGGATTAGTATTTGATCCTAAGGGAGATCTAAAGAAAATTTTATTGGTTGGGTCATCTGAAAATTGCACTAAGTTTGTTATGTCATAACTTTTAACTATATACTCAACTGATCTAAAAGCTTAACTTTGTAGATCAATGTTAGTTTTTACATTTTATACTTAACACTACCCATCACTCTCTTAGGATGAGACTTTTAAATTCCATCAAAGTAAACAACTTAAATTAAGGAAAGCGTTAACTCAATCTAATAAGTAAGTGAGAAGTTTTGGCCAAACATATGCTCACTCTACCACATGTACTTACTAAGGCTTTCAAACTCTTGTAACTCTTGTAGTAATCGTTTCCTATGTTGTCTTTTTCTTTTTCTTTTTTTTTTTTATTATTTTTAAGCTAAAACCTTCGGCCATCTAACATTATTCTTTCATTAATTAAGGATAAGATGACAGTGCAGTGATCAAAACTCAAATCTCTTACAACCGATACCATATTGAATTTAGCTATTTAAAAAGCTTAAACTCATAGATTATCATGAATTATTGAATTTTATTCTTAAAAAATGCCGAGGTCTAGACTCTAGGGTATAGAAAATGGCTCTTAAATCTGTTTGCCAATTATTCTGCACAAGAAATCTCTTTAACCCACTAGTGAAATTATGGATTAAGTAGTGGATCAAGCTCAGAAGAGCTGAATAATTTATAGTTGGGGATTTTTAAGCGGAAAATACCACGAATGTGATAAATTGAATTTCTCAGTGCTGATAGATCCTGATAAGTGGTGAGTGCTGTTCATTCTGGAATCTGCTTCTAGTCTTTTCTTAATTTCCTTTATCGGCCTATCCACACTCACACACACACATCATCTAACCATTCTTGTTTTTGTCAAATGCATTATGCTTGACTACAGTAGAAGTTCAGGTCACATGGAATATTGCCAGAAAGGGAACCAAAACGAGGAAGCCGATCCACCTCCATAAGGATGGTGGATGTCAATATCACAAAAGGGGGCACGGCACCTTCTCTGAACTACCTTAAAAGTAAGAAACCAACATTTGCACTTCCTTCTTGTTCTCTGGCAACAGTCAGAGGTGCAATTTCAATGAAAATAGTGGTGCTATAGCAGAAAGAGGAGCACTTACTTACTGCTATTAGGAAACTTTCCTGGCAATCAGCCATTTTCAGCCATGACTTCTAATGTGCTGATTTCTAGACACACCTCTTCGTGCTTATGAAAGCAAACCTTTCTATTAATTGGTAGGAGCATAAGGATTTTGATTCGGGAATCTCCCGCTCCGATCTCAGGCTAAGTTTCGCTTCACAACCAACTGATACAATAATTTGAACTTACAGATATGTGAGTTTTCTTTTTTTCCTTTTCAGATTTTGTGTCATAACAAATAAAAAGGAGACAAATTCAATCTTCTAATAAACCTTAACTACATGTAACTCCCATCAAAATCTAACTCCATTACTCAAAAGGAAGCCAAAATACATAGCACCTGCAAAGGTCGATTCTCTAATGGTTTATTTCACCCGGTTAAATCAAATCATCCACTTGATAAGCGTCAATGAAAGTCTCAACTTATAAATAAGAGGGAGATTTAAGTTATAAATGCAAAAACCATATCATTTTTACGGTCTTATAATTTTAACTCTCCGGTTATATAAACCAAATTTAATATGCTATTATATATAGATCAAAATCTCACGGATTCTATGCATACCAAATACTCTAACCATAAAAAAAAAAAAAAAAAAAAATGAGCCAAAAGATTGCATATGCATATACATTCCACTAAATACATGTTTGTTTTTGGTTTATGGGGTAAATTAATAAATTAATAACGGTTGCATTGTCTATGCCCTAGCCCTTCTCCACAAAAGCTGGTAGGCCATTGAATGTAGTGTTCACCCACTATTCTTACCTTGTCATTCTTCTTTTATGTCACCCTGTTCTTGTACCTAACGCCACTAACCGTACAGTGGTACCACTGTATTGACCACAAAGTGAAATACCAAAAAGATAGTACAGGTTTTGAATAAATAAAAGAAATGGATTGTACTACGATGTTCATCATGGATATTAAGAAATTTCTAAAAGTCAAATATCATAAGAGCAATGACATATTTACAGGTGGGTGATTTGCATGGCCCAATCAGCACATAAGAACGCGACAATGCTTAAATCGAGTACCGTCAATGGGTGTCCACGAGTACTCGTTGGTAAATTATAAAAAAAAAAAAAAAAAAAAAAAACCCCGACTATACATTTTACGACAAATAGATAAATGGAAAGATATAATTTGTGATCATGAGTATCCTTTTTAATATTTTTCCAATTGATTTATCCAAAAATTTAAATTTATTTAGACACACTCCAATCCTTTTCTTCAAAACAACCTTTTTTTTTTTTTTTTTTTAAGGCTTGCAAATTAGATTGAGTTTATTGGCATGAAATATAATACCTCAAACCCCTAAATGAGCATTATAACTCATCACATATTCTAACTAGCTTGGAATATGTTAAGACTTCTAAGACCACCAATCAATAACATAATAAAGAGATATCACCAATTATTACATATAAATCATAAGAAGTGGTAACTATATCCACTTATAATCTTCATAAAAACCAAAAATATCCAACAAAGTTCAAAATTATATTGACTCACAACTATGTGACATAAGATAGAACAAGATGGTTATAAGTCCTCAAGTATCACATAAAAGAAATCTATCTCCTCGATAAGACAAGACTCTAAACATAACATAACTCATCTCTAGCAAAAACAAAACCCAACTCCACCTTACTCATCATAATAACAAAGATACTCAACACCTTTTTTATCTTAGATATTGTCAACAAAAGTCTCCTTGTATATGAGACGATCCTCTAATCCTATGCCTAAAATAAAAATAAGGAATGAGTTGAAACTTAGTATGGGTGCACAAAACATATACAAATGTCAAGCTCATTCAGTTACATGTAGATAATGTAAGTATAACAAAATATAAGCAAACAATATTTTGATCATCTTTACATTAGGCCAACAAACAATAAAGGAGTATTTATAACCTTGCCACATATGATATTTATCTACATATATAAGTTTTTAGAAACCTAATATTTTAGTTGCATTGTCCCATATGAAAATTCACTAGGAAAACCTCGCACATAAGTAGCAATTGCTTCTCTAGGGATGGCAGGGATTTGTCATTGTAGGCCCCTAGAGCGAGTAGGTCTAGCGAAATCAGCAAATCATTAATTTAGGTTGGATATAGAATAATTTAGTTAAATTTTGTCTATCCTAACAAGCACAACTATATAAACAAGTACCACGTACATAGAATCGCTTCACAAACAACTAACAAAACTCCAAACTCACAACCTGAATAAAAAGCTCAAACCTTAACAAAAAATTTAACAATCACCATGAATATATTTGAAAAACAAGCATAAATCAAAAATAGAAATTAAAAATAATATAAATACATAATACGATAAAACAAAAAGTCGACATATTTATATAACATTATTTAATTACTCTAAATCGTAAAGCATAATATATATATATATATAAGGGAAAAATATAAGATGAATGGAACACTTCATAACCTTGACTTTGTAGCTTTTCAATAGTTTATATCCTTTATAGAAAAATATATACATATAAGTCAGGTCAAAAAGTATAAAACGGTTTATACTATATTTACTAGTGATACAAAATAATATATAAAAATAATTTATATTTATTTACTACAATAAAATACATACCTGTAAATTAATAAAATCTTGTATAGGTATCGAAATGTCGAAATTACACCTAGATTGAGATAGACAATTATTAATGAAATAATTGAAAATTTTGATACTTCAAATATGCTCTATTAAAATAATGAATTATAACAACATTTTTGAAATTAAGTTAAATCCTTAAGACTAGATAATAAAAAGAATTAATTAAAAGAAATAATTGTATAGCTTTAATATTTTAAATTACTCTCATTTATACATAATTTTCTTAGAAGTATCAAGTTTAATCACTATAATATAGGGTTTCATAATTTTAAATATAACTTATGATAAATCTTTTAAAATCAATTACATGATTTTAATAATCAATGTCAACAAGCAAAAGTATATGAAGGATATATATAAATAAGTTTCAAATAATTAATGAGACTTAACTACATATTGTATGTTACTAATATTTTTACTAATAATTACGTTAAAATTTACTCGAAATAACAATATGTGAAAGAACAAAATTACAACTATGAATTATTATTTTTTTTAAGTAATGGTGGTTAAAAAAAATGAAATATTCTTTGAATATTTTAAAATTTAGGATGAATATTAATTAAACTATAATATATAATATAGCTAAAAAAAATAAATATAATCATATCACTGTCATTTGCTATGGTGGTGAAAATTGCATAAAGCAATTTGTTGGTTCAACCAATGGAAAAAGATAAACAGAGAGGGGGTGAGAGAATTTGAGAGCAAGGAAGAAGGAAAGAGGGAAAGAGAGAAATAGAAAGAGAGAAGAAGAAAGAGGGGAAGAGAGGGAGAGAGAAGAAAAGAAGGAGAGGAGAAAAAAGAAAAGAAGAAAAAATTGAAAAATCAATTTTTTTTTGTTTACTATTTTCAGATAACCTCATTTCTATAATTATAAATGTTATCTTTTAATTGATATTTGATGGTTATAGGTAACATATATTCGTAATTTCATTATTTCCTTAAATAAAGTATTTTATCCATACCATTTCGTTTTTTTTTTAACTATAAATTTAGAATATTGATAGTTGTAAAACTTATATACTATTAGCACCAACTCTTAAAATGAGTTAATCTTTAGTAATAATCATTTACTAGAAGTATTAAAATCGAACTTTATATTCTTACAAATTTAAAATCATAATTTCCATAAAATTTGAGTATATAGAATTTATTATATTTTGTTACAAAATTGTATGAAAATATATTTTACGGTATTAATATAATATCGGTTACTATATAGCTTTATTTATATACTAAAATTAGAAATACTCTTTAAAGATAATCTTTAAACAAAATACGTAACACGTATAGTTGAGTTTATACAAATTTTATGATATTGACCTTACTAAAATTGAATAACTTTTGGTAATAAAGCAGTTTTTTTTTTTTTTTTTGTTGTAATACTACAAAAAATATCATCCGATAATGATCTTTCCATAACTAAAATGTAATATAAACAATAAAAATATGTTTTGATACAATCAAAACGATATAGTATAAGTAGTAGTAAAACTGCATCTATTAGATAATATTAAATAAATTGTTATAACCTATATGATAAAATAAAATGCTTAAAATATATATTTGTATATATATAAAGTGTATGTATATAAATATATATATACAGAACTCTACTAAATAACTATATAAATAATATCTTAACTAAATACTAAATAAAACCCTAATGTTTTCATAAATCTTACAAAAACTGAATATGAGTTTTGATATATATAAAACTTTCAAGTGAGTGAAGCTTTGACATCCCAAATCTGTAGCTTTAATACAAGTAAGTAGGATCAATATTTCACAGTATTTTAAGGTATTATTTTAGAATTTCTAGAGATTTTGGTATATATTTGCTTGTGATTGTAGTTAGCTATTTATGCGTCTGCAGCGCTTATGATTCAGTTTCGATTCGTTGTGATGAGAGCTAAGCTTCATGTTATGGTTGTTCTATAAATATTAATATGCTTGAATTGTTTAAACTTAGTTGATCACCTTAAAAATTAACTAACTCAAGCTCGACTTAATACTTAACCTGATGTACATCACAACCTATTAGAGGTAACGATTAAGATTTTTAAACCAAATACAAACTCCTTTTGATGAGAATAGTTGAAATAGTTATTTCCCTACCTTTAGCTGAATTAAGTGACAGGAGAAGAGGTTGCAATAAGGTTGGGGGCCGTGGTTCAAAGGTGGTCATGAAAGGAAGGTGTTCTCCATTGCATAAGCTCTAGTTTGGTTTTAATTCATAAGTGCACGACGCCAATCTCCTCAACTCGAAGTAGAGCCAACGTAATTTCTCTTATCTCACGATAGATTGGATAATGTCATACGATAGCATTTACTTGTACATGCCTTGCATTTAACTAACTTGGTTGAAAACCATGCTTATGATGTACTAAATATATACTTCTATCTCCGCCCCACTTACTGAGCAAATTCTCGCCTATTCTCCCATAGTTTGTTTTGTAAGTTCTAAATAAATTACAAGTATCTACCCAAAACCAAAGCATTAGCAAACTGAGATGGAAAGTGAGGCGTAACAAGGAATAGCTAGTTATGGTCCTTAGTATTGACTTTCTTAATTTTTAAGGAAAACTACATAAGTCTCCTCAAGGGGTTTAGTAGTTTTTATTACTCTAGTTTGTATATGAAATTATAAGTACCTATAGGATCTATTACTACTCTTTTACAAAGTCGAATTTCGAGTTTATTTTTAAAGATTATTCCGTAAGTTTATATCAAATAAGTATCAAATTAAATGCTTCAAAGGAGTAGAGTTGAGTACGCTTGGTGTGAACTAAGTCTAAGATAGCAGCTGTAAGGTCATTTTCTATTTTAGGATAACTTATACGGCAGGATTGTTATGACTCCACCTTTTTGGGGCATAATAATGAACACATTATGAAGATGTTCAAATATATAATTTTACTAATCAATATACTAAAAGAATACATATTTAATCTATCAATTCTATAATTTATAGAAATACATGGAGAATGACATATTAATAATTGGAATTCAAAATGGACATACTTTATGAATAATATAATATATTATATAATCATAATAATTATTGTAATAGAAATACTTAAATCGAAATGTCATTAATATTAATAATGTGGGATAACAATAGAAAATAGTATCATCGTAAACCAAATCGACACTTGAAAACTTATGTATAAAATATAAGCATTACTGTAACTCTATACTTATCCAAAAAATAGCGACCCAACGTCAAATATAACAAGAAATAGAAATCCGACTTCATAAAACATATACGCATAATATAATAGAGTAAAAGGTTGACTTATTACTTAATTATTCATATTGTAAGGATACCACATATAAAAGGAGAATATAAGGTAAACATATAATGATGATATTAAAATATTTTACTAGCTAAAGTAATAAAAGGATACGTATATTAGTAAATAATACCTAAGTCCATAGAAATACGTAAAAATAAATATAAGCGAAAATGGACGTACTAACAATTACTACCATATACTTCATGATAATAATCATAATAAGAGTAATATAATGATAATGTTATCAATAATAATTTCAAAGAATAACATAAAAGAATGGAGTCATCATAAGCCAATTTAATAATTAAAATAATACATATACGATACAAGTATCAACGTAACTCCACATCTAAAATAAAATAGTAATCCAACTCCATAACTAAACATATATACAATAATTTGATATGCAAAACAATTTATAATAACTTTTATAAAAAATAATAGTATAATATACTAGATAATTCAATTTATATAAGAAATCTATTTATTAGAAGAATAATTAGTTTTTACAATAATCTAGGAAAATAAAAATAATATATTACGTACATGATATCAAAAATATAATTGAATCGACTCGTGGAATAAAACGCCGAGATGAGAATATCAGTTGAACACCAAATTGTCATCGAATACAAACCTATTAGACACAAAAATATAAGAATTACTTTTTATTTAAATAAATACTCAAATAATTAATGAATAAAAGTTTACCGAAATAGCTTAACACATGTGGAGTTGAATTGCAGGAAGTTGTCCGCAATAACATTTGCAAGAGAGAGAATGGACAATAGGAAATCAAGGTAAGTCCAACGAGCTAGAAATTAGGTGAGCAAGAAGAGAGGATTATGGGTAGGGGGCAAGGGGTAGGGGTGGTGTCTGTACACATCAAGAACTTGGGAGAAGAGGCAAGCATAAAAGCGAGAGATTGAGGGGAGTGTAAGGCTTGGAGGTGGGGTTCATATGTTAGGGAAATGGCAACTACAGTAAATGAGTTTAGAGGGTTAAGTGTGAGAAGAAGAGAGATTGGATTTAGGGGGAGGGGGTTTGTGTTTAGCGCATAAGGTTGGGGAGAGGATTGAAAGAATGTGAGAAGGAAGATGACAATAGAGTGAGGGGGTTAGAAAGAGAGAAGATGACGAAAGGGTGAAGGGGACATGTTAGGTAAGTGAGTGAGAGACGAGAGGAGAGTATGTGGGGGTTCGGCATTGATTGCCAAGAGAGAAGAAAAAATTGAGCTGAGAGAGCAAAAAGAAAACGAATTGAGGGAGAAAAGAAGAGGAAGATTGCAGTTGAGGAGAATTGGGGTTGGGTTTAGGATAGGGTTTTAAGAGTAAAGTCTAGATTATTCTAGAACCATTAAGAATATAAGGTGGGTTTATAATAAAGATAGGGAAATAAAGAATTAGTTAAAAAGAGAATAAATAGCATTTATGAAAATAAATCATGTATAAAATGTAGCAACATATATAGTTAATACTAATAAAATATTTATACTTTGTACGTAAAATAAAATTTAATCTATTTACTGAGTACATAAAAATAAGAGTTTTGAAAAAATAAAATCGAAACCATAAATTAAACATTTATTCAATATGATTCACTTTAAACTACGTTTGAATCTACTTAAAGATTAATAAATTCAGAACTTTTCTACTAGAATGCGGTTTCTAGTGATACGAGCTAAAAGAATTTTTACAATTTAAAAAAACTACTAACTTGACTAAGGTATTTTATTCTTCCCCCTTAAAGAACACATTCATCCAAAAAGTTTACCTTAACTTGAGAATAGGTATAGATACTTTTGCCTCACAATGTCTTCTAATTCCCAAGTAACCTGACGCTTTAAGTGGTTCTCCTATTGGACCTTCACAAAGGGAAGTAATCTCCACCGTAGTTGGCGAGCTTTTTTGTTAACAATCCTATGAGATCTCTCCTCTACTATGAAATCAGGCTATAAGTTTGAGGATTCTAACTCTTCTATCGATACTAACCAATCTTCCTATCCTTCATTTTAATTAGCCACAAACTTCATCAATAGTGATACGTAGAAAACATCATGTACTCCTTCCAACACTGTTGGCAAAGCTAACCTATAAGCTACCTTTTCAATTCATTCTAGCACTTCAAAAGGACCAATAAACTTGGGGCTTAACTTCCCTTTCATTCCGAACCTTGCTACTCCCTTTATTGGAGAAACCTTAGTAAGACTTGATCGCCAACTTGAAACTCTAAAGGCCTTCTTCCTTGATCTACATAACTTTTCTATTTGTTATGAGTTGTTAGCATCCCTTGCTGAATGATCTGAGCTTGTCAATAGTTTTCTGCACCAAAATTTGGACCCAATAACTATCTTTCTCCTAGTTTGTTCTAATTAATAGGTGATCTGCACTTCTTCCCATACAAGGCCTCATAGGGCGCCATCTGAATCGTCGTTTGATAGCTATTATTGTAGGAAAACACAACCAAAGGAAGGTGTTCGTCTTAATTTCCCACAAAGTCCAAAACATAAGATCTCAACATGTCCTCAAGAATTTGAATAGTTCGTTCGAACTAACCATCAGTCTAAGGATGGAAAGCTCTACTAAACTGAAGCTTAGTACCCAATTCTTTCTGTAAACTCTTCCAAAACTTACTCACAAACCGAGCATCCCTATCCGAATTTTCGTCATTAGTACTCCATAAAGTAGTACTATGTGCCGAATGTAATCCTTAGCCAGCCTAACTAAAGTATAACTCATATTAACTATAATAAAATGGGCTGATTTAGTCAATCTATCAACTATCACTCAAATTGTATCATGTTTTTCCTTAGTTCTTGGAAAGTAGGTGACAAAATCTATAGTAATGTGTTCTCACTTCTACTCGGGTACTGGTAGGGGTTATAATTCTCCTGTTGACCTCTTATGCTCAAACTTAACCCTCTAATAAGTAGAATGTTGTAAGGCAAACTCTGCTATACCACGCTTCATGTTTCTTAACTAGTAGTCACACTTTAAATCCTTATACATCCTAGTGCTCCCAAGGTGAACTAAATATGCCGAATAGTGAGCCTCTTGCATCACTTCCTTGTTCACCTCTAAATTCCTTAGCAAAAACATTCCTATCCCATACCTCAAAATCCCATTAGTATCTAACCTGAACTTAAGTGCTAAACCAAGCTCTACTTTTCCTTTTAAGTCTTGGATCTCCTAATCCTTCATTTATACTACCTTTGATCCAGTCCTCTAAAGTTGGTTGGATGTACAAACTTGCCAATCTTGCCCTAACTTCACTGGTCACAACCTCTAAATCCAACTTGCGCAAATCCTCTAGGAAATGCTTCTAAGTAGTTAACAAGGTAGCAATGTGACTACGCTTCTTCAGACTAAGTGCTTCTACTACTACATTCACTTTTCCAAGATGGTACTGGATATCTATATCATAGTCTTTAATTAACTCCAACCACCTGCGCTATCTTATGTTCAACTCTTTTCAGGTGAAGATGTACTTCAAGCTCTTATGATTTGTGAAAGTTTTACACTTTTCACCTTACAAATAATATTTCCACAACTTAAATGCCAAAACAACATATGCTAACTCCAAATCATAAGTCAGGTAGTTCTTCTCATAAGGTTTCAATTGCCTAGAAGCATAAGCAATTACCTTTCTGATAAGGATCAAAGAAGAAATGACAATGGATCTCGCACAAACATGAATGGATATTCGAAAGAAAATGGGTATGAAGAACAGGAAGGTTTTATGGTGAATGTGAATAGATATAACTCACCAAGACACAAACACAATCAGGGGTTTTGGGCTCGAATTAGATTTCGATACGACTTACAAGCACTAAATGTTGCTTAGGGTTTCAAATGAAGGTTAGATGCAACTCACTAACCAATTTAAATAAAGGGGTTCACCACAATCTGAGAACAAGATTGATAAGAACGCGAGGACGATTAAAAAGTCTAATCAATACTCGATAATACGGTAAATGCTAACTCAAGTATAGCCTTGCTCGAAAGAGGAAAGATTTGACTCTGTCTGGGAATATCTTATGTATTTGTATATATCTGTCTAGGTCTGTTTATCAATATAAATGTTACTATTTATAACAAGTCCTAGACCCTAGTGGCAAGACTATAAATAATGTACAAGGCATTAAACCCTAAAGAATTAGGGTTATAAATAAAATAAAGAGAAAACATGTACAAGAATACAAAACTGTACATTTTACAGAACTCGGCATGAAATGATTCGGTTTATCCTGGGAGGAATAGTATCCAAATTGGATGAAGTCGACAGTTGGATGTACGAGTTCAGGAGGAGTCCCTAATGTCTTGCATGGCTTAGCCAATACACCAAAGAGGTTGACCTATAATTGCCGAGTACTGGAATTAGTCAGCCCTAGTCTCTCGGGGTCGTGCTAAGTGGTTCTTTAGTCTCGAGTCCTCGACTGTATGATCTCCCATTTTCTCGATAGACAATAGACTTGTTGCTGAGTGACTCCTTTTCTTCCCTTCGGCCTTCTGTCATTTGCTCGACCTCGACAAAAGCTGTTCAGCCTTGGCCTTGAACTGTTCAGCCTCGAGTTAGAATAGGTCGGCATCTTCTTTTGGAGGGTCAACGTCGACTTCGGACAAGTTAACCTCGGCTTGGACATAGTCGGAGGTTGATTCCCATCACTTTCCATCCTGTATCAATATGTAACCTAAGCCTTAGCCCGAAGTGTCGCTGAAGATAGTAAACTCTTCCCAACTCTTAAGCAAAGTCAACACTAGAGCAGTACACAACTTTTCCTTCAACTTTAGAAAACTAGCTTCACAATAGTCATCCCACTTAAACTTTACACCCTTTTGAGTTAGCCTCATGAGTGGTGGTGCTATCCTAGAGAAACCCTCCCACAAACCTTCAATAATATCCTGCTAAGCCTAAAAAGCTTTTGATCTTAATTAGTGACTTTAGTTTTTGCCAATCTACCATTCAATATACCTTTTCTAGATCTACAAATATCCCACCACTGCATAACCCAAAAACACCATGCATTCAAGCTAAAACTCACACTTGGAGAACTTTGCAAACAATCATTCTTCCTTTAACCGGCTCAAAACTAACCTTAAGTGCTCCTCTTGCTCTTCCTTACTTTTAGAATAAATCAATATATCATCTATAAACACAATAATGAACCTCTCCAAAAAGTCTTTGAAGACTTGGTTCATCAAATCCATAAAGGCCGTTGGGGCATTAGTTAGCCTAAAGGGCATCACAAGAAACTCAAAGTGTCCATGTCTTGTCTTGAAGGTGGTCTTTTGGACCTTTAACTGATGGTAACTCGATCTCAAGTCGATCTTAAAAAACACTTAAGTTCCCTGTAACTGGTTAAATAAATCATCAATCCTAGGAAAGGATACTTGTTATTAATAGTGACTCAGTTTAAATCCCAATAATCAATACAAAGCCTCATATTGCTATCCTTCTTCTTAACAAACAAAACCGGAGCTCCCTAAGGAGAGGTGCTTTGCTTGATAAACCCTTTTTCTTGCAAATCCTGTAACTGCTTCTTCAATTCTGCTAATTCAACTGGAGCCATCCTATATACTTACTTTAAAATAGGAGCAGTTTCAAGCACTAAGTCAATGCTGAACTTGATCTCCCTCTTAGGTGGCAATCTTGGTGACTCATTAGAAAATACTTTAGTAAACTCATTTACTACAAGGTTATGCTCCAACTTTCCTGGTTCCTTACTTCCTAAAGATAAAGCTACAATCCTCCCATTTTCCTACAATTCATAAGTAGGCAACTTAACTAGCCTCTGAGCATCCAGTTTAAAGCTGAACTCACTCCCATCATCTAGTGAGAAGTACACCATCATACCGCCACAATCTATGATAGCTCGGTATCTAGCCAACCAATCCATACCCAAAATCAAATCAAATTCAGACATATTCAAAACCGGAAAATCTGTTGGCAAAACTCTACCTTTAGTCTCTACACTGACTCCTCTGCAGTTCCTTTCTAAGGCTTTCCCAACTCCTAAAGGTGTACAAACATTCAAGGACCCAACCAAAGACTCAGGAATCAAACTACAAGTACACATGAACATTTCAAAAATACAAGAATCTATGGCACCTGTATCAAATAACGCATAAGCATT
Source organism: Lumnitzera littorea (assembly GCA_024138015.1). Lineage (NCBI taxonomy): Eukaryota > Viridiplantae > Streptophyta > Magnoliopsida > Myrtales > Combretaceae > Lumnitzera > Lumnitzera littorea. The sequence goes on along the minus strand of JAMXBB010000003.1, from coordinate 116,726,284 downwards.
GTAGGAAAGGACCAATAGCATACTTGTAGTGGTATCCTCATCAGGTAGATCCTAATGCTGCTGGTGAAGTGCAAACAACTTCGCTAGGGCCCTTTGTCTCAGTTCCCTTGTCAACTATTGCCCAGTTTGAGCTATAGCTAGAGGCTTAGCAATTTGTTGTCTTGCTTTAATCTGAGCCTCTGTAGGTCTCTCAGTATAATTTGTAATAAAGTATCCCCTATGAATGTAGATATGACAAAAAGGGTGTGGCATAAACTTGTTGGTGCAGTCTTTACTAAAGTGACTAGTCTTCCCACATAAAAAACAAGCACCCTTTGGCCATTTACAAGACCCTATCTCATATGGTCCATAACATTTAGGACACTTAACAACTGAAGGTACATGTACCATAGGAGCTGGGGGTGAGGCTCCTATATGAACATGCGGGAGTGTCTGACTCATTGATTTAGTCATCATTTGAGGCTTCTTTCCACTTCCTTGAACCATATCTCTGAAAGCAAGCCTTTTTGCAATCATAGAACTTGATCGAGCTATTAGGGTATCCTTCTTTTTCTTCAAATTCCTTTCCATATGCTCCACTTTCATAACAATCTTTACATAAGTCTCTAACTCAAAAGCATCAATCATACTCTGCAACTCTAGCTCTAAACCAGCCAAGAATCTACGAGCCTTAGCCTCATCATCTACTCTCATAGCTAGTGGTAAAAACTTGAATAAACAGCTCATCCCGGCCTCATACTCCTCAACTGACCTACAACCCTACTAACAATTGAAATAAGCATCCTGTAAACAATTCCTTACATTAGTAAGGAAAAACTTAGCATAAAACAAATTCTTAAACTTTGGCCAAGTAAGTAGCCTCTCTATCCTCTTGGGCTCACTGGCCCACCAAGTAGCAATAATTGATGGACTGTCAACCATTGGTCCTCTCACTTGTATACGCCTTTAAAGCCTTTAGTCACTCACCCAAAGAATTCTCTCTGATTAGCTTGTCAATGACAACGCACAGTTTACAAGAAAATTATGGAAGAACTCCTTGAGGGTTCATCTCGGCCATACACTGCTTTGTTAGGCTCTAAGTGCTAAACATTATTCTCTAAGTGCTAAGGTCGACTAACCGAGTGCCAAGGCTGAGGACATTAGCCATACGGCACTACACCTATCTCTCAACCCTCTTTTGTGCCAAGGTCGAGGTACCGAATGTTAAAGCCCACTTGCCGAGTGATGAGATCCCCTTTATGTCAGCCCCTACTCTTTAACATACTATCTTTATTACTTTTACATGGTGATACTTCATTTACTGTCAGTACGGAACCAATATCTCACTGCTACCTATCCTTCCTCTTGACATTACTATTTTTCCCTTCTTCTTTTTTTGTCCTATTTACCCCTTTTTATATGTGCTAGGAGTCTCTTTTCATGAATACCTTTTTGTAATTTTATTTATTTGTAATGTTGCCCTACCAGAATAGATATTACATTCCAAAAACATTTTAAATATACTTGGTCCTTACAAGACTTTCCTTTCTAAGTCAATTTCCATACACTTTTATCTAATCTTGTTGAGTAGCTCAAGATTAATGGCGGGTGGACCTTCGTATTAGCTCGTGCATTACATTAAGTGAAGTGCTAAGTTATGTTGTGTTTGTAGGTAAGTCATATTCTCTAAGTAGCTTCACGCCAGCAACTACATTCAATTCATTGACCTTACCCTCTTATTTTCTCTGATACTTCAAATGACCATTTGGTTGTCATCTCCCTACCTATAGTACACCTTAGTGACAACTAAACTCCTAGGCATATCAACAACCCCCTTAAGTTTATATGCAACATAATCAACCTTCCTATCATCTGGCACATGGAAGGTAGTGAAGGTGCTCTCCAAATCATCCATCCATTTATCAATAGCTAGAAAGCCCTCACCCCTCGGGTTAAAATTGCTAACCTACTGAGCAAATTTATCCAAGCTAATGACTCTCTCCCTAAGAGCAATTTGCTGAGCCAACATCTCGATAAGATAATTCATAGTCTTAAGCAACATAGCTGTGGTGTCGATGGCATGAGTCTTCCTAAGTCGATCTCTCTGATCTCTAGTACCTCTTTGAGAACTTGAACCAATTTGTACACCAACACTTTTTGAACACGACGACCTAGGAGGAAAAGCTTCAAGTAGGGTATCCTATGCCCCCTATGAAGAAGAACCCGAACCAGCGACACGTTTAAGAGGCATACTACAAGAAATAAATAGGAAATAATAGACAACGTAAGGAAGCTAGTTGAAGAAGGATAAATTACTTAGAAACTTAGTAAAAGACAACCAAAAAGACATCTACAAACAACATAAGAATCTTTAGAAACCACAAACCAAACTTTAGCAAATTTAACTTCATAGATAAATTCTTAGTCTACTACAATTCACACTTATTTAGTAATCAAGTCCATTCTTAACCCTTCTAGGGTTCCCCAACCGTTAGCTTTGATACCACCCAAAGTTGTAATGCCTCGAGACCCTAAATGAGCATTACAACTCGCCATATATTCCATCTAGCTCGAAATATGTTAAGGCTTCTAAGACCATCAATCAATAACATAATAAAAACACATCACCAATTATTACATATAAACTACAAGGAGTGGTAACTATATTTACTCATAATCCTCATAAAAACCATAAATATCCAATAGAGTTCAAAATTGTATTGACTCACAACCATGCGACATAAGATAGAACAAGATGGTCATAAATCCTCAAGTATCACAAAAAAGAAATCTATCTCCTCGATAAAGCAAGACTTTAAACATAACATAACTCATCTCCAACAAAAATAGAACCCAACTCTACCCTAGTCATCATAATAAGATAGATACTCGACACCTTCCTCCTTATAGATATCGTCAACAAAAGTCTCCTCGTATATGAGACAATCCTCTAATCTTATGCCCCAAAAAAATAAAGAATGAGTTGAAGCCTAGTACGGGTGCACAAAACACATACAAATGTCAAGCCCAATCTATCACATGCAAATAATGCAAGTATAATAGAATATAAGCAAACAATATTTTGATAATCTTTACATTAGGCTAACAAATAGCAGAAGGGTATTCATATCCCCACCACATTTGATCTCTGTCCACATACATAGATAGATATAGTATAAGTTTTCTTTTAAATCCTTTAAGCCCAAAGTTTGGAGTCTAGAAACCTAATATTTTAGGTACACTATCCCATATGAAAGTCCACTAAAGAAATCTTGCACATAATCAGTAGTTGCCCTTTAGGGATCTACCATTGCAAGCCCTTAAAGCGAGTGTATTGCTAACCGTGATTGTGAACAGATATGGCCGGTCATTGGGTGGATTCAAGCTTATAGAAAGCTTAAAAGGAATATTGGGGAAGGTCGTGAAAAATGACAAATGCAAATAAAGGGTAAGCAAAAACCCACAAACAACTCTAAAGGATATGACATGCCAATAGAACTTTCAAGGACTCACGTTACAATCTAATATGATGCACGAATCGATCTGGTGAGGTTACTCGCCACTTAGCCTTATTCAAGGGTTAGAATAAGAGTAAAGCCTAGAGTAAACAAGCAGTATTTATACAAGAAATAAAATAATCAAGTGTATTAAGGATAATATGTTTGTTATAGCTATAATTATAAAGGTATTTATATCCATAAGTTAGGACAACTTGCCCAAAAAGGAAAAGACAAAAAGGACATTTGTTAAGGAAGTAATGTATAAGATATAAAAGGATAAAAATGAATATACAAAAAAAGCAATCATTAGTGTAATGGATTTTACACACAATACTGTATACGTGATGATACTGTATTGGTGATGTTGTTAGAAGATGTAGATAAAAAGTATGGATAGGTTGCTTGTCCAAGCAGGAGTGGCTTGATTAGTCCAGACACTTTCTCTCGACATTTCGATAGGGGTGCAACCGAGTAAATATTTGACCAAGTGTGTGTGTGAATGAAGATAGGATGTTGTCTCGACCTTTTACTTCTTGGCATACAACATACAAGAAACAAGTAGTCACTCGACTCAGCAAGCAGAATGGGTTGGTAAGGAGATACTCGGCCTCCGCATGAGTTGGTTGAAACAGGAGGATTCGTCTTACCAGTCCCTTTAGTCTTTAGGCTCAGCTTCGGGTTAGTGATCCGATAGCCTGATTCCCATCAAAGTAGGTCTAATAAACCAACAAAACATTAATTTAAGCTGAATATAGATTAGTCCAATTAAATCTTATCTATCCTAGTAAGCACAATCATACAAACAAGCACTACATACTTAGAATCGCTTCACAACAGTTAATAAAACTCCAAACTCACAACCCGAATAAAAAGCTTAGATCTCAATAAGGAATCTGACAACTATCACGAATTTATTTGAAAAACAAGCAATATGTTAACCTTCGATACTCGATGACTAAGTTTTTCCTAAAAATTACTTATAAACCTATAAATTATCTAATTAAAGGTTTCGAAAGAAAATAATCAAATTTAATCATAAATCAATAATAAAAATTGAAGATAATATAAATACATTATGATAAAGCAAAAAGTTGACATATTTATATAATATTATTTAATTACTCTAAATAGTAAAGTATAAAAAATATATATAAGCGAAAAATATAAGATGAACACATTATGAGGATGTTAAAAAATATAATTTTACTAATTAATATACTAAAAGAATAAGTATTTAATTTGTCAAAACTATAATTTATAGAAATACAAGGAGAATGACATATTAATAATCGAAATTCAAAATGGACTTACTCTGCAAATAATATTATATATGACATATTAATAATTGAAATTCAAAATGGACTTACTCTTCAAATAATATTACATACTATATAATCATAATAACTATCATAATAAAAATACTTAAATCGTAATACTATAAATATTAATAATGAGGCATAACAATAGCAAATAATATCATTATAAACCAAATCGACACTCGAAAACTTATGTATAAGATATGAGCATTACTATAACTTTATACTTAGCCAGAAAATAGTGACCCAACATCAAATATAACATGAAATTAGAAATCTGACTTCATAAATAGACATATACACATGATATGATAGAATCAAAAGTTGACTTATTAGTTAATTATTCATATTGTAAAGATACCACATATAGAAGGAGAATATAAGATAAACATATAATAATGATATTAAAATATAGGTTTACTAGCTAAATTAATAAAAGGATTATATATTAGTAAATAATACTTAAGTCTATAGAAATATGTATAAATAAATAGAAGTGAAAACGAACGTACTAATAATTACTACCATATACTTCGTGATAATAATTGTAATAAGAGTGATATAATGATTATGTTATCAATAATAATTTCAATGTATAACATAAAAGAATAGACTCATCATAAACCTATTTAATAATTAAAATAATACATATATGATATAAGTATCTATTAGATATCTCTTATGGTCATGGATTTTGATGATAACAAAAAGATAAGAATACTAATAAATTAACAAATGTGCAGGCATTCAAAAGAATTCTCAAAAAGTTTAATTTCACAAAACTAAATTGTATTCAAAAGCTTATTCAGAAGGTCTGACTTGACTGAAAAAGGGAATAGTTTAGAAAATCTTCAGAAAATATTTCAAAAGTTTTTATAAAAAGAATTAGTATAGCACTTTACAAGCTTATTCAAAAATTTTAGAAACAAAAGACTAATATTCTTCGAAAGATTGTTTAGAAAGTAAGTTTAGAAATATAACGTTAAAAATAGCTTTAAATCATATTCAAATTAATTAAGCCTTAGCTCCACTACATTGAGTATATTAGGAAAATACATTTAATCCTATTTCACTCAAGATGGAATTAAGATCCATAAGAATTTATTTTTTAAGTGAAAACATATTTGGTTAAATCAAGATATATATAAAAATGGATAAGGGTAAGGTTGATTCAGATTTTATGGAATTATAAATTTTAAACATGAGGCTTATCTAGAAGTCTAACAAACGCATATCTTTTCAAATTCAAAACAGAAGCTTATTTAGTAGCTAAAGATTGATAAATATCTTATTTAAACAAGATAAGGAAAGTTGTTTTTTAATTTCAAATTATCGAGATCCTCTCAAAATATCTAATGATTATCTTCAGCAATCAACAGTTGGATAAATATGAAAATAAAGATAATCTTCATCAAATTAGCCATTGGAAAATTTCTATATAAAAAAAAAAGAAAGGATTGAAAATGTCATCGACAACTCTGAAGAAAAAAGTATTATCATTATTCAAAAAATTTTTGATCAATTTTTACCTTCTAAAATGTTTCAAAAAGTCATTCAGATACTTTTTTAAAAAGCTACACCGAATCAAAGTTTTACAACAAGCGTTATTTTTTTCAAGTGCAAAAATTATTTGAGACTTATATTTTTGTTCTCACTTGTAATCTCTATACTTTATTGTAAAGAAAATATAGTTTGTATTCTATAAATCTGTATTAGCCTAGATTGTAGAGAAGCTAGATAGACAAAGCAGTATGTTGTAAAGTTATTGTGATAAATATTTGTAATATGTTTGTGATATGTTTGTGATTTGATCTAGTAGGTCAAGTGAAATGGTACCGTTGGAGTAGACCGAGTCCTCAGCAATGGAACTGGAAAAAAGTAATAGGTAGAAAGCTAGATCTCTATAGAATCTCTACCTGATATTCTCCTTCCCTAACTTTTTTAATTTGTGTTATTTAACTGTTGTTTAATTGTGTATTGAAACACCACTATGCACCAAATTAAGTTATTAAGAGGAGTGATTTTATTTTTATATCGAAAAGTTTTCAAAAGTTTAAAAATATTAATTATATAAAATAGTAATCTAACTTGATATCTTATATAGGACCAACAGTATCGACATAACTCTTCATCTAATATAAAATAGTAATCCAACTCCACAAACAAAAGAAAATAACAACCCAACTCCATAACTATACATATATACAATAATTCAATATGTGGCACAATTTATAATAACAACTTTTATATAAAATAATAGTATAATATACTAAATAATTCAATTTCTATAAGAAATCAATTTACTAAAAGAATAATTGCTTTTTACAAGAATCTCAAAAAATATAATAATATACTACGTACACGATACCAAAAATATAACTAAGTCAACTTATGGAATAAAACGCTGAGACGAGAATATCAGTTGAACACCGAATCATCATCAAATACAAACCTATCAAACACAAAAATACAGGAATTACTTTTTATTTAAATAAATACCTAAATAATTAATGAATAAAAGTTTACTGAAGTGGCTTGACACATGTGGAATTGGATTGCGGGAAGTTGTCTGTAATAACGTCTATGAGAGAGAGAATGGGCAAATAGGAAATTAAGGTAAGTTCGACGAGCTAGAAATCAAGCGAGTGAGAAGAAAAGATGTTGGGGTAGGGGTAGTGTCCACACATGTTAGGAACTTAGGAGAAAAGGCAAGTGTGAGACCAAGAGATTGGAGGGAGTATAGGGCTTAGGGGTGGGGTTCGTATATTAGGGAAATGGCAACTAGAGTAAATGAGTTTGGTAGGCCGAGTGTGAGAAGACAAGAGATTGGATTGGGGGGTTTTGCACGTAGGGTTGGGGAAAAGATTGAGAGAGAGTGAGAGGGAAGATGACAAGAGAGTGAAGGGGTTAGAGAGAGAGAAGATAACGAAAGGGTGAAGGGGACATATTAAGTGAATGAGCAACAGACAAGAGGAGGGTGGGTGGGGTTCGACATTAAGTACCAAGAGAGAAAAAAAAAAAGCGAACTAGAAGAGGAAAAAGAAAACGAGCTGAAAGAGATAAAAAAGAGGAAGATTATGGTTGAGGAGAATTAAGGTAGGGTTTAGGATATGGTTTTAAGAGTATAGTCTAGATTATTCTAGAACCTTCAAGAATATAGGACAGGTTTATAATAAAGATTGAGAAATAAAGAATTAGCTAAAAAGAGAATAAATAACATTTATAAAAATAAATCATGTATAAACTATAGCAATATATATAGTTAATATTAATAAAATATTTATACTTTATACGTAAAATAAAATTTAATCTATTTATTGAGTACGTAAAAATAAGGTTTTAAAAAAATAAAATCAAAACCTTAAATTAGATATCTATTCAATAAGATATATTTTAAACTAAGTTTAGATCTACTTAGAGATTAATAAATTGAGAAATTTTTTACTAGAACATGATTTCTAGTGACATGAGTTAAATAAATTTTTTAAATAAATTGCTAATATGACTAAAGTGTTCTACAAAATATTATCAAAACCCAAAAAAAGATAAGACAGAAGTAAGAATGTAAAGGAGTCATACCCCTTTGGAAAAGGTTTCATTGGCATTAACATGTTATGAATAAATGGGAAACAAAATACGAATGATATTTAAATGTACGGTAATGACATTTATTGCGTAAACATCATTGGATGCTAAAATTCTCCTAATATTTGCCCGCCACTTTTCAATCCGTCTACTCGATTTCTATGTACAAAATATTGTTCCTTGCTTCCACGAAGAGCAACTAATGTTCGAAAACTTCCTACCTTTATAACTGAGAGAAATAACTTGTCTGTTACACAAGTTCCCAAAGATAAATATAAGGTAAAAAAAAAAAAAAAAATTATGCTAAAGTGGGCAAATTCAGTGGAGGTTTCCACTTAAATAACACCAACTGTGAATCGTCCATAAAAATGAATTCGCAGGGCATATTCTCATCTTCAATTTCGTATCTGTTGCACTAAATCCAATCAATATTTGCATTTTCCATAACCTGGAAATTTTTTTTTTTTGAAAAAAAAGAACACATTAGGTAAGTGTAAGTATTATTCATGATAATGAATAATTCAGAAAAAGAGTGAATAGGATCCAAAATTATCAAGAAATTACACTTATTATTCTAACACGATCATCAACTTTTAAATTTAAAATGGGAGAAACTAAAAGAAATGAGTAACTTTAAAATACAATTTCAACTCAATTTGGTTTAAATTTGATTAATCGGATGATATCTTATTTGAGTTAAAACAATCTGTAATTTTATCCAATAGTATATCATCGAATATATACATACATACATATATATATATCTTAATTCCAGTTAAGAACTTACTTGGATCCACAGTAGTAATTGTACCAGTATCTTCAAAATCACAATCATAATCCTTTCTTCCAGTACTTTGATAATACAGGTTCATGGCATATGCTGCATGGGCTTGGACCGTATTAGGCAAGAAGCACGGCCCACCTTCCTGGATCGGTCCACAATCCAATCCCAAACCGCAAACGTAATCGATATTCTTCTGTAGCAAATGGGAGTCCGCTCCGGTTTTCGGAAGACACCAACTTTTATTGGGCTTGTTGGACGGACCATCCGGAGTCTTAGGTGCAGCCACAGGCACGGGGATCGGATTCGTTGGGTTAGTCGATCTAGCCTGCCAGAACCAAGTGCACAAACCAATCAATCACATAAACAAACGTCACTAACAACAACGTACCATGGCAATTACTAGCCCCAGCCCGTACCGTGGGCCGCAAGATCCCGATGTTGTAAACCGGGGTCATATCCGGTTCGAACAGACCGAAGTTCCTCTCGTAAGTCGGTCCCGGCTTAAGATCTTCATTAAACAGAGCAAATATATAAGTCTCGAAGGTCCGGTCCGGCATCAATGGCGTGCCGGTACCGGAATTAACATGCCGAATCAAATTCGCGTTGTATTCGGCCGCGGTTTTCGCATCAACACCGACTTGGGACGAATCTCCCTTCGAAGGCCACCCGGTTTCGGCTATTATGATGTCAATGTCAGTGAACCCTAGGACTTTCATTGCGGTATAGACCGCATCTAACTGACCATCCAACATGTTTGTGTACGTTAGCTTCGTATTTTCGTCGAAAGCACCCGAATTCGGTCGAAACAATGCGTAATCCAGAGTCTCCTCGGAGCATCCGAAGAACGGATAAGCATTCACCATGAAAGGAGAATCAGTTGCTCTGTGGAAACTAAGCAATGGCTTGATCACATTGGTATCATAGCCTTGTCGAAATTTCCCGCTCGACGGAGGTGTCGAATTCGACAAGATTCCTAAAGAATGTGTGGTCGAAATCTTGATCCTTCGGTCTAGGGATGCATCAACAAGGGCCGTGTGCAGTGTCTGCATTGCATCCATGAGGCTTCCTATCAATAACTTATTCGCGGTTGACAGAACTTCGTTTCCAACCAAAATTCGAACTATATTAGTGGCAGAGGTGTAGGGTGCGACATTGCTTTTCACCCACTGTTGGGCAAAACTGAATTTAGTAAGCTGGGGGATCAGATCATTAGGGACGGTGATCGTTAACGCGATTCCTGTATGCGCGAAGGCTTTCAGGATTTCCGGGTTCGCATTGAATAGCCTAACCCGATTGATGATCGTGGATTCTAAGAGGAAATGTGCAACTTGCGATGGTGGAGGAAGGTTGTTTGCCACCGTGCCGTAGTTTACACCGATGGCAGCTTCAGCACCTGAAAAGAAAGAATACCAAATTGCGGTGATTACGTATTGGTAGTAGCTAAACCTCTAACCATTAAAACACAATGTGAAATCCCTAGCAATGTTTCTTGTTATTTACTAAACAACCAAATGAATAATTTCAAATTACAAGAAGATATGTGCATACCTTGTGGGAAGATTAAAGCCAAAGCTAGAAAAATAACGCATATATATTTGGTGAATAATAAGGTGGTAACCTCTCTCTCCATAATCAGTTTTTTGTGGGATTGTTTGGATTAATGAATTGTGTGTAGGTGGTGTTATGTTCATGTCTATGGTGTTGTTGAAGTACATTTTAGATACTTTTCTTTGTCTTGAGGGATGTTGGTGCTTTTTGCTTACAAAGAGTAACAACAAAGACAAATTATTATACGAGCTTAGCTTCAAATGAACCTTTGATTTTTTGCCCTTTGCTCTCAAGTTGTTCTAAATCAAATCTTATATGAAAATTTAACAAGTACGTCTCTCACATTTTTGATATATGAACTCTAGTGCTATCTCAAAATTACATACAACACCATTTTATAGAGTGGAAGAATCGTAAAGCTTTTGCCAATCCAACTTGCATGTCTAATTGGAGTCAAAACTTGGACCTTTAACGTTTGGTTTGATTAACAGTTTTACTCGGGATAGGTTTACGGTTTGATTTTTTTTAGATCGTTGAATCGAAAATTTTCCTCTTGGGGAAGGGGAAAAAAAGGGGAATTAAACTAAAAATTTCATAGTTTTGCATTTGGTTAGGTTGAAATCCTCATCATTTTACTACTTGTCTATATTCTTTATGGTTCAATTTGGTTGAGACACAGATTATTCGAATTATAACTGTGGAAGTGTAGGTACAGACATAAGAGTTACGTACGTATTGCATGAGAAGTCACACTACATATATATAGGGAAATTACTTAAGTAACTCATATGGGATGATCAAGAAAGTAGTGTAGGGAAGGGGAGTAGACAATCTTGATGAGGGTCTAATACATATGATGATAGGTAGAATAGTGCGATAGCTTCAAACTCCAAAATTAATGAAGAACAGGGTAGAGTTCTTAAAGTGTTTCAATGTTTGATCTTTAAGACAAGGTTTTGGTAAAGTAACGGCATTAATAGAGGTTTTTTTTTTTTTTTTTTTAAATGAGAATGTAAATAACGTATTTATAGGAAATAGTAGTTGATCATATCCATCAGATTATGACAATAATCGATGACTAAGATCGAAACATTTTATTAATGGATCTTAAATGGGCTATTTTCATGAGTTTAAATCTACATAAAGACTTTATTTATTATTTTAATATGAGTCAAACAAGCCTTACTCCAATCCTACCAAGCCAAAACTCCCCCAATCATTTCGGTAATTTATGAGCTTGGTTTCTCGAGTCCTATTACTTTAGCCTAAAGAGTCAAATCCATTTAATAAATGAGCTTAAAGCCCAATAAATTAGGCCCTTTATGGTAACCAATACCACTAGTGGCATGTAACCTTAAATCTCCTGCTATTATTAAATTGTAATATGCATGTCTCATATTTGGATATTTCTAGGTCAATCAAGTTTTATTGATGATAGACACACGTTATGAATAAAGGAAGACATGTATATGCACGTGTGCGCATACACATTTATTCAACGTGATTTGATTTTATAATATTTACATGATTTTCTAAAAACAAAACCACAACAAATCAACAATTTGTAAGGCTCGTTGATTTTATATCTATTTTTTGTTTATTTCTTCTTTTCAATTTGGTTTGATGATGGGAATCTGTTCTCTAGACCCCTTATGTGTGTGCATCATTAAGGCATATAAAACTTAACATAAAGGGTTTTGAACGACCAATTAGCCGAGGATGAGTCACTTCCCTTCGAAACTTCCTTCTACTTAAGCTGCCAATCTATTTCGATATACTCTCTATTGTCGAAGTTATTGAAATATTATGAGACGTGACTTGAAATAATGTGATTTCCTACTCATTAGGCCCTAATAGCTTAGAGCCACCTATTAGGATGATCACCAACCTACTTTGAGTTTAACAAAGTTATTTCCCAAACTATTTATTTCTTTGTGTTTATCACTAACTTGGGCTATCCGACATTGCCTTCACACATTCTACCTCACTAAAGTACTCTTTAGTTTTCAATCAACATGTGTCCATTGATACAGTTTTATTAGAAAATATTCCTTTTTTTATGTTATCATTTTTATCCTTTTTGAGTAATCTTAGGTAGTGCCTTTTTTAATGTAACTGTTTTGTAATTTCCTTTCCCTTTTTACCTTAGAAAGGCTTGCTATAGATAGCCTCCTTTAGATGTAAGCCACATCATGATCCTTTTGAATATGAATATACTCTTTTGTTTTTGTTTTTTTTTTTTTTTTTTGAGTTCCAAAGCTCCAAGTTACTCCTTTCTCTTATGAAATCCCTTTAAGTAGGGATTTATGGAGAGAGCCCCTAAATCATTGCTTGTGACAATTTCAAGTTAGTGATTTAGGTCTTGTAATGCTCATTTGATAAGTCATATCCACTTGAGGAGTTCATGGTTGCTAAAATCCAACCTTAAACTTATTTTATTTCTTTAATATCTCAAAGGACCAACCCCTTTACTTGAAGTCTTAATATAACTTATCTATTATACACAACACTTGATTCTTTTTGCATTTCAAAGTACGTGCATATTGAAGTAATTAGGCATGTTAATTGACAATAAAATGGAAAAGATGCTAAGATAAAATATATTCTCCTTTTCTTCCTTTGATCTGTCCATCTTTACTATAACCAACTACATTCTATGTATATGATATAATAAATAAGAAACAAAACATTTTAAAAGTAGAATTTATGTTAAATTTTATCATGTCACAACATGCAATTGGTTAGGAATTCAATGATCGTCATTAAAAAGTGACAATATAGTGTAATTACTTTAAATTATAGTAAATAAGGTTCATTTACATTAAAAATAAACCTATCGACTATTTTTCACGAGACCATCAACAATTATATTTTCACTATCGATAGGTTTATTTTTATTGTCAACAGTTTCATTTTTATAGTCGACAATTTCATTTTTACCATAAATGGGTCTTATTTGCTATAAACAATAGTGATTTACTGTAATTAAGAAGTGATTATACTATATAGTTAATTTTAAGTAACTAAATTGTTGAATTGTTTGTGATTGATAGGAATATAAATTAATACATCGAATAAGGATGGGAAATATTTCTAGTATATATAATTCTTTGTTAGAAAAAACATAAAATAATCATCTTATGTCTTTACCTTTTGATTTTTATATTTAAATCTTCCATTTTTTATTGCTTTTCTATCTGACTTCTACTTATTTTTAATTTTTTTTCTTTGTTTTTTTGTTTGAATTATCCATCATTTGAGATTGATTTAAAAAATCCTTTTGCCATGTACTATCATACTAGCACAGATCGATATAAGCTAGATAAATGTCTCTTTTATTAATAAAAAAGAAACCCCGTAAAAAGATGTTTTAATGAATTTATTAAAAGCTTCAATAAAGGAGAGGTCTAGTAGTCTAAGAAAAAAATGTTGAGGACTTCAACTAAAAAGTTAAAAGAAATGAATAATTTATGGAGCTATATTTTCAAAATTGACATTTTGGCCTCATGAAAATATTTCAGCATAGTATAAGAGCTTAGGGAATCGAACCCAATTCATAAATGTCTTACGGATATCTAACTAAGTAAGCTTTGGAGATTTTTGGATTAATTTGCCTTCATGCCCTTGCTTTTTCTTCTTGTGCGCAAAAACAATACGCTAGAACGGAGGTCTTTTTAAAGTCCTGTTAGGCATCTGAAAGCATAAGCTTCTAATAAAAGCCTTGGCCTAATCCTTTTAAAGAAGTTGGGCATATATTATACAAAGAGGATTTGGCTTCTCTTTAAGCATTATAAAGCCTTGGCCTAACCCCAATTTAAAGCCCATGGAATCATAAAATGAACACTTCAATCTAGATCGTCGATTCTCAAAAATCAAACCAATGGTCTTATCAATAGCTTATTTAATCTATCCATTTCAAATCATCCAATGATCGAAATTAGAGCATGAAATCTATGAGTAAGAGTTTTTTCCTTCTCATCTGAAACATTTGAGGTTAAGGTAAGTTTTAAAGAAATAACATTACTTTGATCTATCAAAATCACATTGATATATGGAAACCACTCTCTATTGGAAAGTCAAATTAATTAATTCTACAAAAATGAATAAAAAATTATCAGGAATGCTAGATTTGATTCGCTATCACACAAACGTTCTGAAAAATTAAGTTTTATTGTTCCTTCTCCCACGTTGCTTTTTAATGACATCTTTCCAGATAACATCACCTCGAGACCTCTTCGGATCAATTATTTAGTATATCGCACATAAGTGATCATCTATAGTAAACTTATCAAACAAGACTACAGAAGGTAGAAAAATATTGAGATTTTAAGTAGAAACGTTAAATAACTAAGAACTCAAATATAAAGTAGACAAAAATAAAGAATTATTTTCGTAATTTTATTTTAATTTTTTATTGATGAGAATATTTTTTATGACTCTCTTAGGAAGTTTCTTATTTCTGCCAAACATGGGAAAGAATCTCCTAAGGAATGACCAATGAAAAGAAACAGGAAACAACTGACAATTAACGTAAAAAATACGAAGAATAAAATCTCACATCGTGCTATTTTAAATTGCTATGGCAACGTGAAAGGGATCATGACGAAATTGAATTTAAATCATATGCATATACACGTCTCCCACATACACAAAACTTCTTTACCAAACCCTAGAACCCTGTAACTGCACTAACATCCAAACATAGAACCACCACTATCGATTTCAGCATTCACAAATTCCATTTTTTTCTTTAATAATAATTCTTTCATCTGTTATTTTTATAATTTCTACCATCATTGATCCAGCGTATAAGTCTACTTTTACAAATTGATCAACCTAAAGAGACTATGGCAATCGAGATATTAATTTGTTGGTCGTATTTGAATAAGCGAATTCATTTAATATGTTTGTTGTTTTTTCTTATTAACTCTTTATTGCCATCCCTTACGTGGTATTGTATCATACTTTTTTACAGAATTTTTGGTACTCACCAGTTGGGTGGGTTTTGTTTGTGTGGAAGAAATCATATCATACCCTCCATAACTTCAATTCTTCATTCATTTGTCCTATTATATCCATTGATTCAATTGATATAATATTCTCAGATCGGATCAAATTTATCTTTATTGTTTAAAAAAAAAAAAGAAGGGATAATTTGTAATTAAAAGTTACAATATGCTTTCCACTTGATAATATTAATTGGCACAAAAAGCAATAAATTTGTTACATGTACATGTTGGATTGAAGATAATAACTAATGTAAAAGAACATAAGAAACAAATTAAGACTTTGGTTGTTTTCCCTTAATAAGATTCAAGGCATCCACCTTAATATCAATTTTAATAAAATTTAACGGGGATAAAAAATATAGATGCAAAACTGTGATTCAATGCTTCACCTGTCCTTATAATGAAATATTGATAATCTTTTTATCAATATAAAATTTCATATATATAACTAGAAAATTTTCACATTTCTCATTACAATCCTTTCATGCTCACCAAATTTTCACAAAGAACAATAACAAAATCAATTCCATGAAGCATATTACATAGATTGGAAACAATCGGATGAGAGCGAGATACATTTTACCTTAAAGTTATAAGTTTAATTACAGGTGAAGGCCTAATTGCGGAAAAGCACTTTTGATATTTTTCTTTTCCTTTCCCCACGAAAAACTAAGATTTCATTTACCATGGTAAAAACGAACATTACAACTTGAAGAGATCTCAGAAACACAAGACAAACCAAAATCCTTCACAAGTGGCGTAAGGAGGGGGAATGGGGGTGTTAAGCAACCAAGTCAAAGGGCGCCCTTCCCTAGTATTACGGGCACCTAATCTACTATTCTATTTGCAGTTCTAGAAATATATATATATATATATAATCTAAATGTTGTTTTATTTCTTCCATTAGGGGCCTATGACTCTAATGAACTGCAAGAATTGGCTCATTTATTGACTTCACTATATTTGTAGTAAAAAATTTAAAAGTAAAGGATTGATAACTATTCTCACCGGCTATGTTCAATTCAATTTCGATAGCCAGCCATACATTATAGCATTTTTGCATCCAACCCATTAAATTTAACACCAAAACCCCTCAATAGCAATCTCATTATTGTCTCTAACCTTTCCACCCACTCCACCCTTTTTTATCGGTTTGCACCTAAGAGGCACCAACATTTGTTTTTAACTCATTTCGAGCTGGTGGGGCCCACTGATTAAACATATCCGTCATAATCCTACGTCCTCAAACGACTCCCTACATTACCGTTCATATTGTTGACCTTACCAAACTTCTTCCATCTCTCTTATACATCCCAAAAGACTGTAAACTCCGTGCACCAAACATTGACCAAACCTTATAGCTTAGTTGATTCAACGATGATAACCATAGAGGATGTTCTTAGACACAAATTTGGTATATCTCGTGGGTTGGTGTATGGAGAATAGTTCCTACCTTTGCAGCGACAGTGCCGCCTTACGGCCTCTTCTCGTTTGAAAAATATATAGCATGCACCAACTCCTTACGTGGCATATCTATCTATGGTTGCCCTATCCATGACCACCTTCATTCTATTAGCCAAGTGGCAAGTCAACACAACAGTTTACCCCTATATCATATCCCTAGCCCCTGTATCCATAGCCATCGTCCTCTTCTTCCCGAGGTGGCTAGTCGCGGCATCAACCTACCCCCATGAAATATCCATAGCCTTACCTACTCACATCCGCAGCTTCCCTAACAAACTTCTCATAATAGCAGCCGTAACAATATCCATTGCCGTTCCTTGTCAGGTTCTCATTGCTATCTTTTATGAAATTTTCCAACAGGTGTGTCATAATGCAAATCAAGTTTGAGATCTTACATTGCGACCGGCATCGTAGATTTATTTATGTCTATTATGGTCTAGTTGTATTTTAGTACCTACGATATATTATGTGCGTGAACTTCATCAGACATATGACACTATCGAATTCACAATTTCTCTCTATTACTTTTAAATACAATAAATTAAATTTAGCAATTAAGTCGTATTATTATTATTATTATTATTATTATGTTTGAAAATTGTTGATTTAAATTTACAAATTATAATAGATATAATTATTATCACACCCTAAATATGCGAATCATGACAATCCTCTATATAAATCGTCTTAAGACAAAAGCTGACCTTACTGTTATTATAAATTTGGTTCATATAAGGTATATTTGACTCAGTTGCTTTGAAGCATTTAGATTAGTACTTATTTTAGTATTAAATCCATAAAATAGTTCTTCCTCAACTGCTTTAAAGCATTCACATAAATACATGTTTTATTATTAAACTTGTAAAATAGTTCTCCTATTGCTCTTATATATTACCTAAAAACCTACCTCCAACACATAGCAATATGTACAATACTTATATTCACAAGATAAGCTTTGCAGATTCACAGGCTTTGCTTTTATAATGAATAGTAGACTATTACCTAAAACTATTAGGTCACCTAAGGTGGCCCAATTAGTTTCACAACAAATCAAAAGTGACTACAAAAGAGGCAAAAATTCAATTTAATCCTCCATTAAGCCTCACTCCCTAGCCTTGATTGTTACGAACCTAAGGATACGTATAATGCTACATCTTTAGTTAAAACCTGCAAAAGAATTTATAAAGATGTGAGCAATTTGTAACTAAATAAGAGAAAAAGGGACACAAGAGTACAAACAAAACACTACTAAGTTTATAAGTCATTAAGTCCAATGCAATGCAATGCAATAATGAAATGCCAACATACGACGTTGTTCAATCTATTATGAGATTAGAGAAACAGTACTTACTATATTCTAGATTAAGGAGTTTACTCACTATAGCGTGATGACACAAATTAGGGGCAAATTCAAACTTATGCAATGGAGACCTTACTCCTCCCATAATTACCTTGGAACTAAAGACTCCAATCTTACCATGACCTCCTCTCTTATTATTTAGTTCGACTAAGGGTGATTTCTTTCAAATGGATCGGTATTTGGCCCAATAGTCCTAGTCATTCAATTGCAATGTGTGCTAAGTTAGCTCGTAGGTCAGGTTTTCATTAATTCCAATTAAGAGTAACCATCCAATCTCAATCAATCTAACTAAGACAATAGATAGACATCATATGAAGTTCAACTCCTAAACAACATTGCAATTTTAGAGACATACAGCACATGCCCACAAACAAATGTACTTTTAAACTTATAAGTACTTTAAGATAGTACTCTAAAATACCATGGCTTATTGATGTCAACTTACCAGGAATATTTACTACTCATTCATTATAATCGTCGAGCTTGATTTCCTTAAAAGTTTCTATACCCTGTTTAACGTCTTTACTACTCAATTATGTGGTCAAAGTAATAGTAATCTACTTATTTTTCTTATAATTAAGTTTGTTATCTCTAATTCAAGAAGTAATTTTACTTAAAGAGTTTAGGTTCCAGGGTTATTTTAGATTATCATATGCTTATGTTATCCTCTAATTCATCCTCTAAATTACCCTCTAAAGCATTCTCTAGGTCTAATTAACTTAAAATCCTAAAAAATATTCTTTGAGTTACTCTTTCAATTTATTATAGTTGTAACCCATACATAGATATCCTTTGGCTTATTAGCTTCTAAGTGAGTGTTTATTATAATATCTACATAGCGAATCTTCTAAGACCCTTTGACCTTACTTAAATCCTTCATATTCAACTAAATTTTTACAGATTCACCTTACTTTAGTAAGAAACGAGCAACCAACTTCTACTCTATCCATTGTTGATCAACACTTTCATGGAATCCCCATTTAGATGAAATAACAAGGTTACATATTAGAAAATCTTAAAATTTTAGCCATCAAACTTGCACATTCTTAAAATCCACCACTTCCAATTATCAAATTCTTTCCGACATTACAATTTATCATTAAATTACATCTAAAAGCAACTAAAGTTACGATTCAAGTAAATTTCTTGAAGAAAATCAAGTATAATCCCATGAATTCCACTTTAATCATGATTTGTGAGCTCAAAAATTAACAAAATAATAGAATATGTTTTTGAAAAAGAACTTTGTATATAGCATTATTCTAAATATCACAGATAAGTTAAAGAAAATTTTTGAAATCAAAACTATATCATTTGAAATTCGCTCGGTTTTAGCCATTTATTATAAGGTACATATATAGCTACTTAATTTCCAAAAAAATTCTATGAAGCTACATACAAAATAACACTAAAATAGAATTTCATAAAGTTTTCTAACTTAGTTTAGTATTTTTAGAAATTTATTGAAAATCGGAGTAAATTAGAGGACTCACAGATGATTAAGGTTTCGGCCATTGGCCAAGGAAGAGGGGGTGTCAAACCATTTTTCCGGGTTGTGCTCCTTTGATCTTCAATAGTGGTTCATTTCTAGAAGTTGTTTGATTCTTTGAAATCTAAATCATTCTATTTTTACCCGATTTTTGTATATTTATTCCTAATTTTGCATAGAAAAAATAAACAAAGAAGAAGATTCAAATCATAAAACAAGTGACAATTTAGAAAAATAAGTATGTTTAATTAATTTGATTTTTCTAGCTTTAGAGTTTTTTTTTTTTGGGTGGTGGTGAGGGTGGTGGGTTGTAAGATAATGTTGATCGATTAAAGATTATATGTTGCTAACAAAATAAGAGAAGGAAATGTACGTACCTAAAAGCCTTGCACAAAGATAGATGGAGATTATAACGTCTTAATCTTGCTTATAAAGGAAACTGTGACTGAAATATCAAAACTGATATGCGACAGCTAATCAAAAATACATCCCAAAAGTTCCTCTTTCATCATGGACAATTCCAACTACTTTTAGATCACAAATCTCAAGCTCGCGGCCCTCACGCACCTGTGTATAAATAGATAGATAGATATTCAATCTAAAGCAAGAATTAAAAAATAAAATAAGACCAACATATCTCAACAAATAATCCAAGGTTGCGTTTGACATAACCAAAAACCCTCCTCCAAAATAATATTTCTTGCTCAAATGAGTATCGCATAATCACGAGCCAGAAACCATAAAAATAAATATATGCACAATGGTTTCTCAATAATGTCATGGAATACTCATTTGAGCAAGAAAAATTACAAGGAGAGGACGTACTCATGCAAGAAAGGTTCTTCTCCTCCCTTCAGCTAATGTATAATGAGCGTTCCATATAGGCAGACCTCATGAGCTATAAATAGAAGGCTGCACATTGTAGATAAGTAAGGCTAAGATGGAAAAAGATTCGTGAGTTATTAATGCCACGATACGTTTATGCGTGCCACATAAGTATTAATAAAACTTACGCATGCATGACAGTAGAAGAAGGAAAAAGATTCAATATATATAGTACATATTATATATAAATATATATAATATAACTATTAATTATATTTAAATATTTAATAATATGGATAATAAGATTTTAGGTAATTATCAATTTACGTATTTGAATTCGATTGATATACATTATATATATTTTTACATAGTATATGCTATTCCTTGAATCCCTTTTTGTAAAATAGATAGTTTTTAAAATAATTACTATTCAAACTTTATATATATTATATATATCAAAATTGTATTAATATTTATATATTATAAATATATAAAATATGACGAATAACACTAATTATTATTATTATTTTTTTTTTTTTTGGATGGAGGTGGACTTATCAATTATCAATATAGGGCACAGTTTTATGTAGGGCAGTTGGATAAAGACAGTACAAACTGGGTGTTAAGTATAGTACTGTTACTATACCCCACTTCCGCACCGTGCTGTACACGTGTCGAGTAGTTCTCTATTTTTCACCGGCTTATCTACCAATCAAAATAACTAACCCGCCTTTTTAGAATATAAGTTAAATGCATGCACATGGCCAGGGCATCTTTATCGCCCGTTTCTTGCAACCTTTACTAGGCTATATTACATTTCTTGAGGGATAAATTGCGTCTTCTGGCAAGGACATGTTTTCTTACAGAGGGATGGGTAAAAGTAACAATTTTTTTTTTTTTTTAAATGAAGTTATGAAAATAATTTCTCTTTTTAAAAATGAAAAATAATTTTCCTATGTTCTTCCTCTAACATCGTTCATGATGATTAAAACATCACTACCAGTCATTTGCTATCCTTGCATTTTCTACAATTACTTGCCATTAAAACTAGTACAAACTGAAGTGTTGTGATATTATCATAATAATGTTTAATAATTCTAATATCTTTACTATAATAAATATTGAATAAAGTTAAGAAAGAAAAACCATTTTTTCCGGAACCGGTAGAGAGGTAGATAATAAGTTTGGTTTATCATATTGCATATATTTTGTTCTATCATGTGGGGCTGCCTTGAAAATATGTGGTCTATGTTTTTCTTCCTCACACCAACTCTCAATTTATTTATTTCCACATGATGTATCTTATTGTTTATTTTATAGGGTTTATAAGTGTTTGAATTGTAAATATATAGAAATTTTCATACTTGTCCACAGTGAAAGA
This sequence comes from Lumnitzera littorea, assembly GCA_024138015.1. Classification (NCBI taxonomy): domain Eukaryota; kingdom Viridiplantae; phylum Streptophyta; class Magnoliopsida; order Myrtales; family Combretaceae; genus Lumnitzera; species Lumnitzera littorea. The sequence continues at coordinate 116,704,044 of JAMXBB010000003.1, read as the reverse complement.
TTCGCTGTCGGCTCCCTTTTTGGATAAAACTGAAAACAAAGCATTTTCCCCGATGTCTTGGATCATATTTATAACAAATGCAAAACCTTACGTTAAGAATGTCGGTTAGACCTACGAGTATAACTTGTGCAATTCGGAGTTTGTTGGAACAAATTTAAGTTAAATTATTTAAGCATTAAATCCTGAAGGAGGGATAATGTGCCTCCACTATGAAAAATCAACCAAATAGTTGGGAGAAACTATCTTGTACATATAGAGAAAAAAAAAATTCATCAATACTAATATATCAGCTATTTTGATAGCAGCAACAAAACAATGTTTTTGCTATGTTTATGATAATTGGTGTAAATTGGAGTTTGTTAAAACAAATTGGAGTCAAAAACATTTAAGCATCAATTACTGAAGAAGGATAACCTGCCCTTCTCAATGAAAACTGAGCAAGTAGTTAGGAGAAATCCTCTTGTATGTGGAAAAAAAAATTCATCAATATTAACATACCGTATATTATGATAATGATAGGTAAATATAAATAATATTTAAGCATATATTGATGAGAACGGGTTTATCGATTTATATGTTTACTCATCATAATAGATAACATGTTATCAGTACCATTGACATCTTTATCATAGATAGAGCATGTTGAAAGTTTAAATGAGATGATACCCCATAGTTAGGAGAAGTCTCACATGAATTGTGAGAGTAATTGGTACTAATTTATAAGATCATGATGTTAAATGCCTTATTAATATAAGGATACAACTTTTAGTTCAAGTGATTGAAATGGATTTATTAATATCTGTTAGTTTGGTTATTTATTACTAGGGGTAGGTAAAAAAATTACAACCTGCAGGTCAAACCATGAATCGAATCGAACCAAAAAATTAATTTTTTTGCCAACCATTTGGTTTATGATTCGATTCGATTATATATAAACGGTTCGCAATTCGATTCAGGGAAACAAATCGAATCATATCGTTTTAAACTTAATAGAATCAAACCATTTAGTTAAACAAAAAAAAAAATTATGCAATTATTTATACTTTTTTATATTTTTTTCTATCAATCTTCATAAATTTTATCAAATTTTTCATATCTTATTATTCTTTATTATAATTTTGTGTTAATTATTAAGATTAAGTTAAATAAATTCCATTTGAAATTTTATATTTATTAAAGATAAAAATGTTTAGTGAAAATTTGATACAAATGATTCAAACCATAGATTGAACCGAACCAGTTTTAATTTGATTCAAAAATTTACATATTGAACCATATGATTAGGTTCAACTTTAAAAAAAAAAAAAACAAACCGTTATATTAAGTTAGTTCAGTAAAAAGGGGTGAACTATGTCGAACCGCGCCCACCTTTATTCACTAGTTTTGACTTAAGGCATTACAATTGTTATTGGAACCAACTTTTTACCAGTAAGTGGACAATCTGGCTCCAGTTCTAGTTTAGAGGAGAGGTTTGAGGTGGAAGATTTAAATCTAACGACTCTGATTTAGAAAAGAGGTTCAATGAAGGTAGGGAGTATCCTCAATATGGTAACTCATAACATAATATTAAGATGATTTATAGGTAATACATGACTCGAATCAATCCAATTGTAAAGTTTCACAATGAAAACATTGCATATATAAGAGGGAGAGATTGTGATGATCCATGGTTAGGTAAAGTCTCATGAATTGTGAAAGGAATTGATACTAATTTATAAAATTATGGTAGTAAATATCTTATCAATACAAAATTATAACTTTTTGGCTAAGAGGTTAAAATGGACCCATCAATATTTGTTAGTTTTGTCATTCACTACTTTTAACCTAAGATATAATAGTAAAACAACAAAAGCAATATATATGCTATGTATATCTTGACATGGTAGGTAAAATGAAATAAATTTAATATGTAGGAATACTTATATATAATTATTCGTCTTAGCTCTCTTGTTGTAGTAGATTAAGTATCAATTTTCTATTTAATCTTGTTCATCATTAAATATGACGGATGATATTTCACTCCTAATAAATGTTATTTTGTGAAGAGCCTAAGTCTATAGGCATTATATGAGAAAATCAATGTAGGAAATCCTAAGCAAGAATTCATCAAATATGTAAGATCCAAAAAGAACATTTGATTTATTTTTTATATATGATGATTGCGATATGATTTGCATCTGCATATAAATTTAAGAAAACTATATCACAAATCATATTCAAACTATCACGTGTTATAAAAAAGTTAATTTGTTCATAAATACAATTAAACATATGACATAGTATAGTACTAGTAGCAATGACTCTAAGAGGGAGTGCATATATGTATACGAGAGAACTATGACTGAACTACCAGGTTTAGATTTACACCTGCATCCATATGAACCGATTCTTTTAACACCATATGTATGATCGTTCAATACATACAGAAAACAATTTTTCTTTTTGCTACATTCAATATATGCACGATGTGATTTGCTTACATCTGGTTTATTGTTATCTATATTCAATAGAAATGGTCCATACTCGAACTTTCGGTGATTTAAAAGCTGATGTTTCATGCACTCTACAACAAAATCTGGTGGAACCCATCAACAAGGGAGCGAACCACCCTCGTCCTTTGCGAATGTTGAACCGGGTTTACATCATAACGATTTTCTTCAAAATCGCTTCACTCAATGATTTGGATTCCAATACATGTGATGACAGAACGTGACTTGGTAGATGACGAGTGAAGGAAACTAAAAACCTACTTTTGTTGTGGGGGCGTGGGAAGGAAGGAAGGTCTAATTCCGTGGAGACCTGAAAGTCAGTTTGCAAAATGATGACTGAGGAGGCAGATTGTGCGGAAAAGCATGAGCTGGGGAATTATAGTTGATTGGAATGACAGCTCCAGTTTTGTAGACGAGTTTTCTCCCCAAAAAAAACAACAGACTGCTACGTCATCGCTTCATTGTTATAAGTATATGAAAAAACAAATGAGTTTTGTTTTTTTTTTTTTTTTAAAGGTTTAAGGAAAAATTTTTCGTACTCCATAACATAATTTTACAAAATAACCAATATATAGAAAAGTCAAATTTTAATGGATTCTTATCGTACACCCTTCGAATACTCATTAATATATTCAATATAAATATATATATATATATATATATATTCACACACACACATATATATGCACAATAATTAAAAAGGATATCTCTAAATTATTATAACACTCCATAACCTGAGATGTTACAACTTGCCATGTATTCTTATAGAAATAACTTGTTAACTTTGCCATATATTTTTACAACAACCACCAATAATATTTATATACTGCAAAATCATAATTCTGGGATGGTACTTAACATCCAAATCGGCTAACAAATTGAACAATACAAAATTCTCAAATTCCTTCGGTCAAAGTGAGAAGTATCTAGCTGTATTTGACAATAGTTGTTCAAGAAAGATATAAATAAATAAACTTATTCTAGAAAGTCCTTCTCTCAAGTCAACAAGTAACAATTAACTAAAGACTTTGATCCAAGAAGTCTCATGTGACTTCCAACAACCCAAACATAAACAATTAACAATAAAAAAGTTCTATTCTCAAAATTCAGATAGAACATGATGTCTAAGCATAAACTAGGTATAATCGCTCTCATTATCATAATAATAGTCATAATATCTTGTCGTATCATCGTAAAACTCATAGTCACCATAATAGTAGTTCTCGTAAACTTTGTAACCTATGCCTAAAACTAAAAACAAAAATTTACCAAAAAGTGAGCAAAACCCAATACAAGATATTCAATCACATGCGCATGATCAAATAAGATACATTTAATCACACACATTCTTGGTACCTACATGCAACAACAACAGGTTTTTATATTTTACTTAGTCCTTCAACCAACACAGTTCCAATCGCCTCCTACACTTACTAACCCAATTCTTCTCACTTACAACTTAAGTTATTAGAAGAATCTAGTATCAAGATGATGAAATGTTATTTCAAAGTCATTTTGGTTGAAGATTCTAGTTTAGAATTGTGTTAGAAAGGTTAAGGAAAGGAAAACAAAGCCTGAAAACCATTGAGAAACAAAAGGAAAAGTTATTGTACACATCAAAACACTTGGCAATCAAATGCTACTTTGCATAGCGTCCAAATGCCAAGTTTTTGGGAGGATATCTTCCTAGGTGTCCAAATGCTATAAGGGGAGGCATTCAGATGCCTAGTTGCAATCTATAGATTTTTGGCCCTAACTTATCTTATTTTAATAGCCTTTGCCTTTAACTTAAAATTTAATTATTTCCTTTTAGCTAGGTTTTGCAATTATCATCTATTTCCTCTAGCTAAATTTTACCAATGTATATAATACTTTCATTGTCTCTTAAGAATTTATCTTAAAAATGTCATTATAATATACACAATACATATTATAAAGAAGATAATAGATGCCTTTAGAGAGCATAAGAAATTATGTATTACACATTGAAGACAATATATATATTGATCAACTTTCAAGTGGCATATATGCAATGAGGAGAATTACATAAAAGGGAATTAACGTTTTAAAAAGTTTTAAGTAAATGTTTATAGATACCTCATTTTTGCCTCTTTAGATCTATCTCTAATTTAGAATTCTCTAATTTTTAGAAAAAGCCAAAAAAAGGAAAAATACCAAAAAATTGAAAAATCATAAAATCCAAAAAAATTGAAAAATGAAAAATATAAAAAAGAAAAAAAGAGGAAAAAATAGGAAATACAAAAGAACTAAAAAACGAGAAAACATGGAAAAAATCCAAAAAAAATGAAAATTTGAAAAGTGTTGTGCAATAACCCATTTAGGTAAGCTCGAGGTGAAATAATTTTCTAATGTCCAAAGTTATTTTTGAAGTCAAAATAAATATATGTGATTTGATCGAATTAGAAATCTTGGGAAAAAATGGATATTTATTGAAAACTAATTTTTTTGGCCCAATTCAAATTGCTTTTTCTAAAATATTTTGAAAATACTTTTTCTAAGAGAACATGGCTTCAAACCACACGCCAATTAAAGTTAAAACAAACATTTTATCACCATTTAAAATTTTAAATAAAAAGTTGAATAGTAGTAAAAATTGAGATCTTAGCTCAATAAAATTAAAAAAAAATTGAAAATATTTTCAGTAGATATTTATTGGGCTTCACATTTTACAAAAAAGGGGTGGTGGTGTTTTTGGAATAAAATAATTCGTTGGATCATGTCTCAAGATGTTTTAAAAAAAGGAAAAGAATTAAAGTAATCGCAATTAGGAAACTAAAACGATAAGGAGGAAAAAAGAAAAAAGGAAAAAAAAGAAGAGAGATAAGAGGCAACATGTGTTGCTACGTGGCACAACTTAAGGCCAATATGTGGCACCAATGTGGCACCATGTGTCAACCACATGAGTGCCACGCGATGCCTAGTTGGTCAAAAGTTGACCTATCTCTTTCTCTTCCTCCTTTCTCTCTCTTTTTTCCCTTTGCTTTTCTATCATGAACAAAATGGTGTTTTAAAACAAGTCACAAATTTCACTCCAAAAGTTACCCAATTCGATTCAATTTTTGCATCCAAAAATTAGGAAAAAAAATATGGGATTAAAAGGGAAATAAATGCATGTCATTTTTGGTTTAGATATCTCAAAAAATAATAAAGGAAAAATACTCCAACAAAAAATGAAGTTGTTTGTAAAACAAGATTTGCGCACCTTCTAAAAATTGGAAAATTGACTCTCTTGATGCAATCCTACCTCATGTTTAGTCTATAGAATTGGTAACAAGACGTAGAACATTAATTTTATCATTTATTTGACAAAAATCACATCTAAAATACACTAAAATCAAACAAAAATGGAAAAAAAATGAATAAACAAATTGAATTTTCAAGATACAAAAAAAAAAAAAATTAATCTTCCAACATAAAAGAAATGTTTCTTGACCCCAAGCACAACTCCACGCTATAAATAAAACCTTCTACTAGTCAAGGTAATTACAAAAATTTATCAATTTGTAATATAATTTCTCTTATTTGTAGTAAAAGTTTTAGTTTAAGGTTTTGCTAAGAATTTTGAGTTTCCTTGGAGAGATTAAAAGGCTTAGGCATGAAATTCTTCAAAATTGATGGACAGCTTTTAAAGATTAGGAAGTTAGAAGTTGATACCAACCATCACCTTGTTGGAAGCTATTGAAAATCCTCCAATCCTCTAAACTGGCCTCTAGCTCTTTACTACGCAAGATAAGTTTCTAACTTCTTAGCTTTAGTTTTTGTTTGTTCATGAGCTTTGATGAATGTTGATGTGAAATATATACGATTAATGTTTGCAATCTTGTTATGAGAATTATTTTAAACGATGTCATGTGCAATGTACATTGCTCTTGGTGTAATCTATATATAACGATCTTGTAACTTTGATGAATTGTGATAATTTGATATGAAATTTGTTATGATTCATGTTCTAATAATCTTATATTATTAATGATTCAAGGAATGGCGTTTATGGTAATAATTTGATTTGTTGTAATCTATGGTCTTGTAACATTAATGATTTTGAAAAATTGTGTTTGCGATACTTTGATTTATAAAAAATACATGTTTGGATGATCTTGTAATATAATTGTGATAATTGAATAAATGTTTGGTAATCCACATAAAGTATGTTTGTTTTTGCTGATCACTAATTCAATGTTGATGTAAAGACCCCTAAAGAGGTTTTTGATTTGTATGATACTTGTTTGTATGAGTTTAATTTGAAAGTGTTTTAAAAAATGTTGATAAAGTTGTTTTTAAAAATAAGAAAAAGGGTTTTCTTTAATAAAAATACTTCATCCAAAGTGGGACAAATACTTAATTGGTGAGTTTTCAAAAAAGAAAAAAGAATTTTCCTTAGGTCTTTTTTGAAAAGTGGGACAAAAACTTTTTTTCTAAATTTAATTAAAATGTAAAAAACTTAAAGTGAAACATTTTATAAATAAAATCGACTAACCCACTAAATTTTTTACAAAATATTTTTGAAAACTACATGGGCTTGATCTTGCTGTGTAATTATATAGGCACTTCAAGCAAGCGAAAATAATTAAAAGTTTTGCTCTTTCCCTTTTCTTTTAAAAAAATAATAAATAAAAACCCAATTTGTTTCAAAACTAATTTAAGGCTCATTAATAAAATTAAGATCTCTTTTATAGAAATCGCTTAAGTTTTAATAAGTTAATCTTCGAACTCAAGTCTTTAGTTTCTATTTTTCTATTTTTTTTTTTTAAACCCATGAGCTAATAGCTAAATTTAAGGTTCATCCATCCATAATTTCACTTTTTCTTAGTTTTAATCAAGTGGTAACTCCTTTTTCAAAAAATTTTTCTTTTAAACATTTTTTTAGCCTTATTAAGAGATTTATGTTAAGTAAGTCGAGCTTAATATAAATTGGGTTAAAAAAAAAGAGAAACCAAATTTTAAACTCGACAACGTTGTATAAAATAGTTCAAATAAAAGATCAATAATTCGAAAAATTCAAATAAATGATCAATATTTCACAAAAGTGGTTTAAACAATTTTATAAATTATCTATTATGAATCTCTTATTTAAACCACTTTATTAAACGTTAATTCCTTATTTGAATTTTTAGAAATATTGATTTTTTATTTAAATTTTTTTAAACGTTGATCCTTCAATTACACTTCCTCTAAACGTTAATTTATTCCATTGTAATCTTCCTTATGTACAATGACTAAGAAAAACTTTTCAAAATGAAGATTGTTTATATAGTTTCTCCCTTACTCCTTTTAATTGAATTAATAACACCTCTTTTATTAATCATTTTAATTTTAAAAGAAAACAAACATATATGGTAATTCTAATGTTGTAATCTTAATTATTACGTTATATTATTAAGAAAAGTATAATCCAATGTGATTTTAGTTTTTATTTTATTTTATAGAGTGAAATGCATTCTTTTAGAATTTGGTAAATCTAACGTGTAAGTGTTCCTAAACGCTTTGACTGATAATTGATACAAAATCTTAGTTTGAAGGAAGTGCATATTGGAATGTTTTAGATGTGCAATGCAATCCTTCTTTGTTATCAAGTTTTGTTGTATTCAAGGTAAGACCCAATTCCTTCCTTTTACCCTTTTTTGCTTCACTTTATCTATAATATTAGATTTGATGAAGAAAAAAGATTAAGACTAGCAAAATAATAAGGCTATTAGGACTAGAAAAACAATAAGGCATGATTTGGAAGTATTGAATGACATTAATTATTGAATGATAATAGATTAGTAGATTTCATTTTATCTCTCACACTACGAGATTGACTAAGTGATGATTCGATGTTGGGTTAGAAAATGATGGAAAATTATGTTATATGGGTGAAAATCTGTGAAATATTGACGTAAGAGATGATTTTGGATCCAGTTAAGATGATTTTGGTTCTTAAGTCAACTTAAAGGGTTGTATGGTCAATCACACACCTACTAAGATCAACTAGGATGAAGTTCTCATAGAGAGGGGCTAATGAAATGAGATCAATTTACAACACCTCCCTTTGATTGACTAACACCCCCTTGGTCGATTAGGCTTCCCTTCTACCTCATTGGTCAACATCATATTTCTGTAAGTTGATTGGTTTAAATCTAAGAGACCTTATTTGACACATTTTAAATCATAAACAAGTAATTGAGTGAAAAAATAAATGCTAAATCTTAAAGTTTCAAACCTTTAGTAAAATGAAGTAGTTGACATATTGTTATGTATTTTACTCTTAGGAGTAGGTTATCTCTTTAAGTATTCAGAATTTGACAAGTGTTATCCAAATACATAGCTATTGTATTTGTTTACTTGTGAAATGAATTTAAAACTATTATAACCCCTAAGTGAATGTTGTTTATACTTACTTCTATGTTGGTAGGGTCAAAAGTAGTAGATACTAAAGGTGGAGATCACGGATTTGTAGCTATATCATCTTACAAAGGTAGTAAATTACAATGATGGGATAGTAATTTAGGCACTAAATCGCCACGTGCATGTAGGTCTAACTAATGTGATATGGATTGGTCTTTTGAAATGAAGTGGTAGTATTTATACTTCTTTCAGACTATATGTTGAACTACGTCATTATGTATGATGTTTTATTTGTTAAATTGTATTTATAAACTTAGTTAAACTTATGGATTGTTACCTTACTTGGGGATGCGTACTAAGGCTTACCATTTATTGATGCAACTCTCCTATAGAGCATTTAGGGTATTGTGTTATGTGTCCATGGTTATTAGTAAAGTATTCTTAACCTCTGTGTACTCATAGGTATGAGTTCATGGCAAAATTTCTTTAACTCAGTCATGACATAACACATTTAAGTGGTATTAGAGCGTAAGTTTAAGACCTTTAGGGAACTTAAGGGAATCATTATGTAGGATAATAAGATGGTATATAAATTAAGTTGTTCTCCCTTTATTAAATTTGTGATACATTTGTATAGATCTATATTATGTGTTATGTAAGGATTATAGAAACTCTTTTCTTACTTAATTCTTTTTGGTTCCATAAAATGGTTAGAAGAAACTTAAACCCCAATTATCTTGCTAACTAATGAGGACGAAATGAAGAATCCTCATTAGGAGCAGCCTATACTAGCTTTACTAAATCAAGCTATGTATGCTTCATTGGTAATAATTTATAGTAAAGTGTATAAAGGATTGGTAAAGGAGGTGGTTAAGGAGGTGGCAAGAGACAAGCAAGTTGACCACATCATGTCTATACAAAAACCTTACCAATCTAAGCATTGATTTAGCACTCCCTCTTTCAATTGGATTTTGTCTCCTCATTCTCTTCTCTACCTTTCCTAGCTCTCATTTGTCCCTTTGTCCTTGGATTCATCACTCTTCTTGAAGTCAATTAGGCTTTGGTTATGGCCATGACATAGATAAGGGTTTAGACTTTTCATCTTTTAAGTTCTATTTGAACCTACCTTTACAGTCCATCTAAGAATGAGAACATTGCATCTCTAGCACTCATATCCAAGATATCTAGCATAAACTTAGAAAAACTCCAATACATAATCCCAAATAAAGTCCTTATATCTTAACCTCCGTAATTAAGCCTTAGCATCCCTTAATCTCGAATAAAGTCATTATATCTTAACCTTCGTAATTGAGCCCTAGCATCTCTTTTAGCATTATTTAAATAAAATTAGCCTTAAGTTTTGCCTTAAACCCTCCTAAATCACCACATCATCACCTCTTCATTTCATACCTTGCCACTACAATGTATCGATTTCATCAAGGAATATAGGGGAAGAGCAAAGCCTTAACATATCATCTACCTTGCTTATTGCATCAAAGTACCTTTATAGACTTTATAGGAAGTTATCAATCTCCCTTAAACTCTTGGCACATAAATTATGCTTAGGCTTAGGAACATCAATCCCTCCTATGTATTTGACTTCAGCAAGTCCTTTGCCTATAATAATCCTTTGTTGCATCATGACTCGTAAGTCATTCATATCCTTTCTCAAGGAGTCTACCATCAATTATAAGGCTTTTTCTTGATTATAAAGGTTCTTTATAGCCTTATTCAAAGCCAGCATCACCTTCCCATAAAGCTCCACCTAACGTCTTCTTATGTTATATTCTAACCCTTCTAACTAATCCTTCAGGTCTACCACAATTAGCTCTCACCTAGCCAACTTAGCTTCCGTAAGTTCATCACTACCGTGAGATGGCTCTTGATTAGTCAATCCCACTAGAAGAGGACATTAGTGCGCCATCATATTCAACAAGATCACTCATAGTTCCAACCATCGCTCCTCAACTGCACTATGATACCACTTGTTATATGAAGAGTGCTTGGACTAACTCCTACAGACAATACTTAAACTCTTTAAGACTCTTAAAAAAGCTAAGTTAGCATTCATTACAAATTACTCTAACATTATGTTAGGATTGAAGGAAAGAAAAGGAAGGGGAAGAATTAGAGAGAAAAAGATTCCTTCCCCCTGTTTTCAAAAGCATGGAAAGAGGAAGGGAAGGTATTTGTGAGGGAAATATTTGGATCTCACAAAAACCATTCCTTCCACATGTGAAGGGAATTAGAAAAAATTTCTAGGAAATGACTCAAATAACTTTGAACAAGAACACATTTCAAACTTTTGAAGTTTTTTTGGTATTTTAGTATGTTAAAAAAATGCTTAATTGACTTTCCTTTTATAGTCATTACTCTCTTATCCAAGTAAGTATTTTCTCTTTACTTCCTAACTCTTTCCTCTCATTTTCTTTCCTTTCCATTTCTTTCCTTTATCCCAAACATAGTGCAAATCTCTATAAAGAGAAAGAAAACATTTAGAGAGAGAAGTTCTAGAACTCAATTGTATTCACCACATATCTAATGATTTTCAAATCAAGGGGACCCTCCTTTATACACAAGATACCTCCTTTATTGTATGGCTAAAATCTATCAATCTTTCGATATATATTGTATATATAAAAACAAGACTACTTACCATCTAAATATTATAATACATTGAACTAGGATATTCTAAAACTTTTTTGATTCCAAAAGCTTTAATGGACTTAGGCCTTGGGCTTTAGCTTTAAGGATGTCTTAGGAAACCTTAAAAGCTCTAGTCTATCCTAAAGGTCCATGATATAAGCTCATAGGATGTTATTGTGTTTACAAAACCAAAAAGGATCCGAAAAGGGAAAGAGTAGCAGCTTAAGGCTAGATTAGTCGCCATTGGTAATGATTCTAGAACTTGAATGCAGGATTTTAAAAACCCTAAAGACTCAAAGTTGAAAGTTCATTTGAATGTAAATTGAAAAAAAAAAAAAAAGAAGGGGGTGATAATTAGTGCATCTTTTTCATTGGCCTTCTTTCTATTCATTAAGCTCACATGATATGTTTCATCGTGATTCATAACGAAAATAAAGGTATCATCATATGATATATATATATATATATATATATATATATGAAGTCCTCCTACGTCCGACCTAATCAAAGCCATATGTTGTCAAATATGTCCTAGTTCCTTTTACTTTACAAAAGTAGAGAAAACAATGAAAATACTTAATTGGAATATGTACCATATTCTTCTATTCTTATTGGTTGGGATATATGATTTCCAATTCTATCTATTTCTAACAGTTATTTAACTATTATATTAATTGGAATGGAATGCAACTGGCGTAAAGCAATCCTTATCAAGTGCACTATGTTGATTGGTCCAAAAAAGAAAAAAAGACTTTTCTTATATGCTTCCTTTCATATTAGGCTTCCTTTTAATTGTTGCCAAGTTAAGATAAATAAATTGATTATGTACTCTTTTTATAGGTTCCAACCCTATAATCACTCTTGAAAAAAACATTTCATGTAGTAGAATGGGATTTTATTTATTGGGTGCTACATGGTCTTAATTTTCCTACAAAATGGATGAAACTTATTGATTCTTGAATTACTATGACTTCAGTTGAAGTCTTAGTAAATGGCTATCCATTAGATGCTTTCCAACCAAGTAGAGGAATTGGATAAGGCAATCCAATCTCACTTTATCTTTTTATACTTACAATGGAAATTTTTGGTAGGTTAATAGAAAGATAAGTCAAGTTGGGAGCTTAGTAAGGATTTCAACTCAAAATTAATGATATTAACATTTCTCATGTTATGTTTGTGGATGATTTGATTATTGTGGCAAAAGTAGATCAAATAAATGCCGCATGCATTAAGGAAACCCTGGGGAAGTTCTTTGAGCTATCAGGTTTTAAGTTAAATCCTCAAAAGTCCTCTATAATGTTCTCTAGAAATACTTCTTGAGAGAGAAAAAAAAAAAAAAAAAAGAGGAAATTATACATATTCTAGGAATAAGGAAACCAATGCAAGAAAACCAAATGCAAGCCAATTGAATGAAATTATTGAAAAAGCACAAAAAAAATATTTAGATGGAAAAGAAGGAAGCTAAGTATGTGTAGTAGAATTGTACTTATCAAATCTATACTGGAAGCTTTGCCAACATAATAAGGATTTTATTATGGAATGGAATGAATGATAAACATAAAGTTCATTGGATAAATTGGTGAAAAATATTAAAATAAAAAAAAAGTTGGAAGGGCTAGGACATACCGATCTATTCAAGAGGAATGAGGCCTATTCTCATAAGAGATATAAGGAATTTAAAAATAGACATGTTGCCTAGGCACGGCTCATAAAAGTTAAGCATAGGAAGATAAGAGATAATCAAGATATAACTAAGTTACAATCAGCATCTTATACAGTTAAGGAGATATATGCAAGTTGTGATTGTTTTAAGAAAAATCACATAGCTATCCTTAGGAATGGAAGATACACAAGCTTTTGGGAAGATAAATGGGCAGGAAATTTGACTATAAGATAGATTATTCATGGCCCCTTAAATTATCATGCTTCTAAACTATTTGTGGTAGAATGTTTAGTAATTCCTTTAAAATTGGATGACAATAAATTGGGATTTGAACTTTCAAATATTCTCGTCTCCTAAGCAAGGCCTACTATTCTGCATAATAAGCATGATGAAAAAGGAGCTTTACTCAATTCAAGGAATTCAGTAAAACTCTCAAAATTTTACAAACAATTAGAAGAACGTGATGGAGCAAATAAGGGTACTTAGGCTTGGATCTATCATTCAATTTTTCTACCTAAGATTAAGCTCTTATTCTAGAGGATTCAACATGACAACTTAACCACAACTATTAACCTAAGAAAAAGGCAAATAAAGATAGATTCTAGTTGTCTAAGATGTAGGGCCATAGAGGAAGATCTTAAACACCTTTTGCATATGTGAGAAAACACAGATTATCAGTATAATGTGGCAGGAAAAAGACATGCATGACATAAGTATTCAAGGGAATATCCTTAATTGAGTCAAATATAACTAACAATTAAGAAGAGGGACCTAACTCAAAAGCCCCTACCAAAAGCATTTTTATTTGACTTCATGCTGTAGATGTTGTGGTTCCAAAGGAACCAAGGCCTAGCATGCCCTAACCCAATCAATCGGGACAATCGAGAACTAATCAATAAACCTAAGTCATGAGTATTGGTCTCAATTGACAAAAAAGAAATTTTCTTTTACAAACTAGATATATTGTAGCCAAAATGGATTCCTTACAACCGCAATGGGTAAAACTAACTACTAATGGGTTGGTTAATAATCTCATAAAACAAGCCTATGGAAGTAGAGCTATAAGGGATTCTACAGAAAACTGGATAGCCAAATTCACTTGTAAATTAGGCAAGAATGATATTGTGGCTATGGAAATCTAGGGTATTCACTACGAAGTTTTACTTTGCTCGCAAAAAAACCTAAAGAATATAGAGATTGAAAATAACTTGAAGATTACATAATAACTACTGTAAATAATCGAATTATTAAAATTGAAATATAAACATATTTTATCAAAAGGGCTTACCAAAGTAACAATCCCAATCGAATAAAGGAACAATCCCAATCATACCTTGTAAACTGAATCAAGTGATAGATTGGATGGCCAATTTTGCGCACTTGTAGCAAGACCCATACTGTATTTTTTATGAAGTGCCATTTGTGAACTTGCAAAAAATATTGAATCAAGACTTATTGGGTTATGGTAGTATGAAAATCGTAAGATGTAGAAGAACAAAACTCTCAATTTTTAAAAAGGACAATTGTGGCTGAGCCTAGTTTATGGCATGTTTTGATGTTGTTTTTGAAATTGGGGTTTAACTTATAATGTGTCTATATGTAATGTGTTAGTATTTAGGAATTAAAGTTTCAGTTGTGTGCATTTATATGTAATGTGAACATTCTATTCTATTTTATTAATAACATATCATCTATGTTATAAAAAAAAAAAAAAAGTCTATAAATCCTTGCATATTCTTTTCTCTAATTGTATAGTTGCTAAAACCATGTTGCTTATTAAGGATACTAATACTGAGCATTTGAAAATAGTAAATTGATAAATAGAAAGTTAGCTAACCATGATATTTAATAAATTCGAATTTCAAGTACAAAGTTCGACAAGCCAAATAAAGTTCAATTAAATATAACATTTTTAGTAATTTCAAACTTTTAAGTATAAAATTTAAAAAATAAAAGACAAAATTCAGATAATAATTTTAATATTATCTCAAAATACCATATAATCGTATAAAACTTTTGAACAACGACAAGAGGCAATTTTGGTTTCTTGAATTTTGTGCAGCATCCATTTATAATATCATATAGTATTTGACGACACTTGAGAGACAAATGGTAAGAATTTAAATTGACCTAAGAATATAGGGAGGCAGGTATCAAAATGTTTTGCTATTCTTTGCGTGATAGCCCATCATTATCGCGCCAAGAAAGCTTGCTATGTACGGTACACCTAACATAGACATTGATTCTACTGTATAAAGGGCTTATAATCATAATGCAAATGCACAGTTGGTAGGCAAGATTAGTCAATAAAGAAAAATAGATAACTAGTGCTAGGACAATTTGCTAGCCTCGTCTGCTAAGGGTCGGTTTGCATTTTTGTAACATCTAACTCCTAGGCAATTATTAATAGGATAATCCTAAAATTACCATATAAGCATTCAAAGTTTTCTCTTTTTTTTTTTTTTTTTTTGCCAATTATGAGGACAGAGGATTTCAATAGTCTATCCCAATAAGAGATTAGTGACAGTGTAACTAACTACAACTGTCTTAATATCCCATATAAAGTTCAAAATCGTTAAATCTTATACTAAATCAAATCTTTAACTCGTCAAATTTACTACAACACCTCTAACTAATACCTTTTGTCTAATAAGCTATTGCCAAGGTATAGTTCTAAAAATCATGAAAAATAGTAAATTTTCAAGCATAAACTATGATAAGTAAAATCTTAATTAGATATGATATCTAGTAATTTTAAATTCCAAGTATATAATTGGAAAACTTCAAAATTCAGATAGTATGTCAATATTACTCAACTATGAATATATTAGCAAATGGCAAATTTATGTTGTAGGTATCTACTATCTAAGGTAAAAGCGGATAATGAATCGTCTAGAAAAATTACATGCGGGAGGATTTACTTCATTATTAGAAAAGAAAATTACATGGCAATGTTTGTCTATGAAGTAATTATTTAAAATAATGGACTTTTTGTTTTCACGTGGCCATCCAAAATTATTTCCCTAAATACCACCTATACCTGTTGAAACTTCTCTTTCATTTTTTAATTTATTTGATTTTTTTTTTCTCAATTACTATCATATTACAACTTTAAGGAAGGGAAAATCGGACTGAGTCCATTCCTACGGTATTGCATATATATATATATATATTTATGTATGTATTTAGTATATATAAAGATTTAATACACTTTAATAATATAGCTAATAATTCGATCCTTTAAAAAAGTGATTTTACTTAAAAATGCTCAAAATAATATGCATATATTTTATTTAAATTTTAAAAGAGTAATACCATCTCTGCAGCTAATGAAATGGTGTATTTACCCCACTTAAGGTGCAATTTAATCCTCGATCTCCTTACAAAAATTTTCAAATCATTGGTTCATATATTATCACGTGTGCTTCGGAATATTGACATGAACAGAACTTGAGGATATTTTGAATATCAATTTGGTAAAGTTCCAACAAAAGTCACAGCAAAGTTAACTTTTTTTTTCCCCCTTTAAGTTTAGTAGTAGACGCACTTTTCATGATTTTCATTTTTATGATCCGTAGGAAGAAAGATGGAGGCACATTTTTATGGAATTTGGAAACTAAAATTATTTTTAAAGTCAGAGGACCCAATTTTTGGATAAATAAAATTATCAACAAGAGGTGTAGTTTTAGAAGCAATATTCTATTAATACTCTTGGGAATTTTTTTTCCCTAGTTAGAAATGATTGCTTTCACGTTTTTCCTATCGATGGGCATTTTATGTTGCATTTGCCTGGCTTATTTAATATAGATTGATTCTATTCATATTGTTTATAAGATCAGTTTAATTATCTATTTTACTATTGATATAATATTTATTAAATTTAAAATATTAATCTGATTATATTTTTAATTATTCAAATTTAATGAATATTATATTAATAATTTGATGAAAGACTATATCAATCCTATCAAAAACATAAATGAGACTATAGAATTATCTAATATATTAATTAAAAAAAAAAGTGTAACACATCACATGAATTGAAATTCAAAATCTAAATAGTGACCATAAAAAGAAAAAAGGTGGATTAGTCCATTAAAAAAAAAAACTATTTTTTTTTTCTTTTCTTCAAGGTGAATTGGGCATAGTTATTAACAAGAAGAGTACATAATATGCAAGTTCAAAAAATCAACCCAATATTTATATATATTTTGTGGATAGTTTATAACACCCTATTGAATACTCAATATTTTGGGAGAAAGGTTCTAAGAGCGCTAAAATATAATGTGGATATATGTTACATTTAAGTACCAACATCTAATTGGTATTTATCTTTTATTCACCCATGCATGTGATGTATTAACACCAATAAATATTATTATTGTTATTTATTTTTTTTTTTTGAACCGTTGTGCACCGATGTTATACTGCATGTGCCCCCTTTAGTAGGATTGGAGGAAACAGATCCATCCACATTCAATTAATTGGGCCAAAATCTGTGATTTCCTCGCTAAGTTGTTTCTTAAAGGTTCTTAAAGTCACCTCATCAATCAACCAATTCTACAACCAAAATTAATTTCGATTCGAACTTATGCACGATATGACACTTTTCATCGCAACTAATACGACAGAGGCCTCCATGTGCTTTTTACGGCCTTGCTTTGTCCTTTTGCAAATGTGCATTCCACAGTGTGGATAATTCTGGTTATTATGATTTTGAAATTTCTAATCGTTTGTATAATAGTATGTATGCTATAAATCCCTTTCATGCGATTAGTTCACTTTATTCACGTGAACTGCTAAAATAAGATAAATTATCGTAATAAATGTGCCAAGACTTTGCACCACTCCCTATGAATATTACGGCTCTAGTCAAGTTTCTAATCACAGTTAAAGTTGCTATAATTAAGTACATGATATCATTCGATCTGATTCGATCCGATTTGATGGCCACCGTCACCAACAACAATAAGACAAAAGTAGAGAGAGAGATGGGAGAGTACGTCGGAGGATTTTTTAAGGACGATGATCCTCCGCCTAGCGACTTGTCCCATGACCCGATGCCTTCTTGAGGAATTTGAAACTCCTTTAGACGAAATTTGTGCTTCAAGGTGTTGTCGTTGCGTCTTATTACAATTGGCACGTGAGAATTGAAAACACAAATGTAGTCGATTCTTTTAATGCATTTAATGTAATTTTATGGTTTTATTTTGCTGATATAACATGAGAAAATTACACGCATGGTCATAACCGAATTGGTAGTTTAATTGGGTAAGGATTCAATTCACCATAGTTATAAGTCTTAGATCTCTATTTTTAGAAAATTAAAATTATCAAAACCTTTAGACTTTGATCATATTTCGAGATTTCAAGAGCCTAATTTGCTCCCAAGTCACTACTCTACTTAGGGACAAACACGTGGTCATATAATTGGGGAAACAGATATTCTATTAACTAAGTTTGTATTAGATCACAATATGATTAGAAATATTGTTTCTTCTTGCAAATATGTCGTATCTTATATATATATAAGGATTTCATTAACGATTGTACCCGCAATATTTTTTATAATTTTATAAAATAGAAAAATGTTTTATGAGACAATTATGAGTGCTTAATATAAAATAAACTTTTCAAAGATATATATACTAATTGAAACTTAATATAACCACCAAGGTATGGATGGTGTAAGATGAATTGTAATAGAGCGATTAGTAGTAATGGCAATAAGGCAGGCGTAAGAGTCATCTACAGAGATCACAATTGCAACATTATTGGAGGTCTTGCAAAGAGAATCCTACATGCCTCCCCCACTAAAAGCAGAACTTTGGGCTATTTGTGAAGGGATGAAATTGACAAAACATCTAAACTTGCAACAGATTCCTCACAGGCTATAGATTGGATAGAGAAATTGAAAGTAAACATGAATATCTGTCATCCAGCTCTATTTATGTGCAGGACTAACTTGACTTTATCTGATGATGTTGTTTTTCACAGTGCTCCCTATGAGGGGAGCATGGTTACGGATGCCTTGGCAATATATGCTCTTTAAGAGAATGAAGACTTGTTTTTTTATATTTCTTGTTCAATTTTTTTATCAAAATTTATATTACAAGATCTTGTTTCATTTTCTCCCTGCTACCCAGGAGGGTCCAGTTCAGGTACAAGATACTATCATTACCGCCTGGACAATTAAACATCCAACCCATAATCGCAACAACCCAAATCCTCATTGAATTTGATTTTTCCATTAGAAGGGGGTCGTACATGTTCTGCAGTACCAGTACCACTTATGAATACTCTACCGGTATGAAAGGTTCTATGTTAATTAAAAAGACGAAAAGGGTATTACAAAGTCTTATCCAATCCCCACAATTTCTTTGATTTTCAAAAGTTTTAATATAGTGTGTTTTGTGTTTCTAGTGTACTATGGTCTTTTTCTTTGAGTGAATGAAGTTATAATTCTACCAAAAAAAAATGAAATTTAATATATAAAACTCATACGATTTTAATTTAAAATTAAATCATAAAATATATTTGAACAAAAAAATTGCAAGTAGAGGCAAAAGAGCAATTTGACATGAATATAACTACTCTACGACCACTTTTTATGATAATTTTGCAAATTTGTTCTATTTGCAATTTAACAATAAAAAAAGAAAAGAAAATTTGAATATAAGTTATTATGATTTAATAAGCCAAATTTATTTTCATAATATTAAGTTTAAAGCAAAATTTTACAAAATCAAGTGATATGATTGCCAGTATTTTGTTGTTAATATATGGGATAAAACCGAAACAGTTGTAATATTGGCAATATAACTATTGTTTATTGTGTATTATTAATAGAAAATACCAATGTATGAGAAGTTATTTAATTAAATATGATTTTGCAATGAATGAATCTAATGTTATTAGCTATTGTAATACAAAAAAAAAAAGTAAGGGAAAAAAGTCATAAAAATGTTATTTAACTAATAAATGCACCTTCAAAAAATAAAATGACACTTATAAGATTTGAATAAAATACCTCATATTTAGCAAGATATTACTTACTTTTTAAAATATATATAATGTATACTTTTTATTTTTAAAAATTAACTTTTTTCCAAACTTAAAAAGGCCGGGGCTCCTATTAGCCCCCCTCTAAATCCGTCCCTGTTGATTTGGCCTGTCCGCTGGGAACTTTTCGAAGGCAGGGAGTGGCGTCTTACTCGTGCAATTCTATAGTATTGACATTGGGAAAGTGACCTACTATTTGTCAAGAATTATGTTACCCACAAAACAACAATACCCAAACCTAATAAGATGTATTTTGCCTCAATCCAATTGCTTGAAAATTTAATTAAAAATTGGACAGGAATTTCACTCATATAATATAGAGAGAGAGGGAGAGAGAGAGAGAGAGAGAAAGTAATGATATTTTAGGGGAATTTCACTTTAATATTCCAAGGCATTACTGTCTAAAACATGAGCCCAAAAGACCATGGTAGCCCAAGTAGACTATGTTGGGCTAGTATTGGAGAACTATGAGTTTGTAGTGTAAATAGCAAGAAAATTATTTATTTACCAGTAAAATTATAAAAATAAAAATTACTAAAATACGAAATCATGGACAATTCTAAATATGTCACATCTTACCTAAAATATTACTTAAAAATAAAAAGGACTAATAATAGACATTAAATAGTGTTTTTTAAGCCCAAAACAACATCAATCGGGCAAACCCTAATTACCTCATTATAATACTCAAAAATAAGTTGTTGAAAACATATAATAATAAGAAAAATTTTTCATGGATCAAAAGTTACACCAACTTAAACCTAATTAGGAAAAACAATCTAATTTATTATAGACTAAAGTTATATCGTATTTATCAAATATGATAATAGTCTAATATAAATATGTTGCATTTTATAAATGCAATATAGTGCCTATATTACTCCAATCTTTTTAAGTTGGATCAAGCCTATATCACATTTTTGAAATGTAATAATTTGCTAATACTGATATCGCATTTCTAAAATGCTTGTGATATAGACTTCGTAATATTGTCATTATCGTATTTTCCAAATGCAATATTTATATTATTATAAGTATCATATTTTAAAGATATGATATAAGATTAATGTTTTTGTAATTTTTTTCATATAATTTATAGTTATATAATTTTTTTTTCCTAAATATTGGTAAACATATATTTCACCTCATAAGTACCCTACTTTAGGGTCATTATTCAGATGATAGCCTGCAACTTCCATATGTTCTCCATTGATATACAAGGAAAAGGAAATAATGACTATATAAATATATATATATATATATATATATATTAATCCTTAAAATATGACACATACAAAAGTATTCTTAAGAATATGTCCTATGAAATCATTTTATGAAGAGACAATTTTTAATTGACTTCAAATCGTGTTTTCCGTGCACAAGTTTTGATGGGGAATTTGTTGCTGATTTCAAATCATATTTAAGACACGATTTTAGGAAAAATAAAAATTATATTAAGATACAATCTCATACCACGTATTTTTTGGTATTAGTTTCTCCCATGACGTAATTTGGGGGTTACTAAAATTTTTTTTTTTTTTTTTTCCCTTTCCCAGGATATAACCACAAATCAGAGATATAATTACGTATGATAAATATATTAACAAGATTATGATCTCAATCAGAGATTATGACTTCATAGACGATAATTACAACTTTAATGACCTGGATTATAAGGCGGCTTGGATAACTTAAAATTATGAAGGCAAATATTATGGTGATGGAACCATAGAAGTTTTATCATTGTGTGTCGACAAAATTTGTCCGCATGGAAGACACAGATGCCATTGAGGACAAGTCGCAGGTATTTTCAAGTTCCATCTCAATGAATGATGATGATGACTTCCATTTATTAAGTTTAATAATAGAATAGTGTTTTCCACATTTCAAAATGTTGATCTAAAGGAGATAAATGATCAAATCAGACATTTTAGTACCTGAAAAGAAGTCCCAAAAGGGATAAGCAATCGCGTGGTAAAAAACAGTGATAAAGAGAGAGAGAAAAATCATCCAGATACTTCATTTTGAAAATTATGTGTTTAATAAAGAGCAGGCCACTTATCTTTATCAACTTGAATGATGGAATCAAGAAAAACATTTTTGGTTTATTTCAACTCAACAAAATTTCTTGCCGTTTATCATTATTCCTTCCTCTTTAGCTATCCATATGATAGTAAGTTATAGATATAGAGCGATCTAACTAGGATAGTCACATGCATGTTCTGTTAGTTACACACTATATATGGTCTTAAAGAAGTGAAGCAAAAATGATACTTGATGGAATAATTATGAGAGAATAAAGTAAAGAGGAGAAACAAGTAATATCATTGGCTAATAAATAAAAGAACTTTAAGAAACCTCAGGCGTCTAACTTATAGCTTAAGTGATTAAAATCGTTCTTCATCTGAGTTGCTTATCTTGATTTTGAAGAGAAAATTTCTCATTTCTTTTCGTCTCCTCCCAAAAGTTGTAAATGAGAAAGAATAGCTGAGTATTTATAGTTTATTGGGTATGATGACATCCATCCGATCATCTTAGTAATCAACAGATGAGATAGAATTTGCTCTATTAATGGTTATCCTGAATGAGCTTACTAATAAACTTAAGGCCAATAACCTTCTTTATAAGTGCATAAACTTACTTGAAAAAGTTGAAGGCAAGATGATTGGACCAAGGATCCCTATTCCGAGGCCACTGAACCAATTATCCCTTAATCATCCTGATATGAATTGAAATCCTTAGGTTCTACCATCTAATCTAAAGAGTCAAGACCAAATAAATAGTGGACTTAGCTTAATAATTAATGTAGTAGTAAATTTAACTTATATTAATATATTTGTGACTAATTATTGTTTGTTATTCATATTTTCAAAGATGATAAAAGTAGCAAATTTAACCGATAAAAGTTTAATAGATTTGAATCCTCTCAATGCATCTTTTCTCAATTTAACCCCTTAAAATATTGCTATATGTATTCAATAATTGATATTATAAGAAAGTAGATGACATAATGATGGTATCGTTATGCTGTTCAAAATACAATCTCAATTATTAATTTATAAATTGAGGAAAATTGAAATCATGAAAATGAAGGGTAGTTAACAACTCCAAATCTTAGGCATTAAATTCGATAAGTATAAGTTTGATTGAGCATAATATTTAGTAACTTCAAGTTTCGTGTAGAAAATTTAGAGAGGGGAAAAAAAAACACTCAAGAAGTTCAAGTAATAATTTTAGCATCATTTCATTACAAATATACTTTCTCAATTGTTAATTTTTTTTCTTTTTTTTGGCTAACTATGAGGAAAGGGGGATTTGAATCTTAATCAATTCCGATAAGAAACTAGTGATGATATCATTAAGTTATAATGGCTTCAACTATTAATAAGTACAAGCAAATTTGCTAGACTTTTAAAATATGGTTTTACCTTCTTATAACATTTGAAAATGTGCAATTATATACCCTAAACTAAAGCTCAAGTTCCAAAACCATTGCTATTATAGCTATTTGACAATCTACATGTTTTAGTTATATCTTTGGGATTGGTTTTCATAGGCTTTGTCTTTCTTATGAAATATGCAATGGCGGCTTCGAAAATCGTATATTGCTTTGAAAATCGTACATTGCTTTGAAGAGTGAATACAGGAAATGCCTCTATTGAACTCCATAACGTGACACCTTGAAAAACATTCTGTAAATTTTCAAGATAGATGACAGAGCATTACTAGTAAATTTACACACAATAGTTTGAAGACTTAAAAATCCCACAACCCATCGGCATTTTCCCCATTATAACATGGTGGCAAATTATGGACATTCATGGATCTTGCTTGCAAGGGTTGCTCTTATTACCTATAGTCAATCTCAATGCTCTCGTTTTTGCCCCTTTTTTTTTTTTTTAATTATTTGACAATCTATAATTATGCTACAATACAACTATTAAAAGAGGAATCAAAAGATCAGTATTCATAAACTAGATTATAATAATGGTCTTAGCATCCTCAGTGCTCTTCTCGTCCGCTTCTACCTCCCAAATGTGCATATTTGGTAATGCTGTACATATCGAAGCAGTGAGTACTAAAAAAATTCCTTGACTCGATATCGATATTTTCGAACACATTGAGCTGTCCCATCATTTTAATATGAACCCATATAACACACTAAATTAAATAGCTCCGCTAGTCATGATTTCTTCAAAACTTGTCCTAATTTTTGTTTTTTTTAAGAAAAAATCATCCCAAAATTGATAGGGATAGTTATGTAGTTGCTTATTTTGTAAAAGATGACATTAAGTTATTTATAATATTAAATTATTTGAAGTAACACATTTAATTTTTGAAATAATATATTTAAGTGAGCTAGGTTGATGATGGGTTATCCTACTATTGAAAATTTTCAACGGATTTATTAAATATGTCAAAGCTTACCAGCCCATTTAACTCTAACTTATAACAGATCGAGTTAGATTTGTAAAACTATAAAAACTATATGTTTTGAGCATCTAATTTCATCCAACGAGTTCATTATTGCTAAAGTTTGGAATGAAAAAATTACAAAAATAATGTGACATTTAATTTTTTAATCTTTTGCAAACTTTTGACATGTTGATGATATATTCTTTTTTCTTAAAGAAACCCATGATCTGTATTCCCTTTCTATATACGAGTATTCTAATCAAGGAATATATACTTGCTTATGATTAGTCTGCACTAATTTCTTTTTCTTTTCTTTTTTTTTTCTGTTTTTTGTTTGCCAAAAAACAAAGGGAAACATTAAAAAGCAGATACACGATATCCTAAAGAAATTAGAATAAAAACAAAAGAGGTATGAGTGATGGACTTATAAGATTATTTCTCTTAATCTAAAAATGGATATTAAGACCCTTCCAAACAAATATTTTAGTATGAGAATGATAATCGGCTAGTCAATAATTAATTTAATAGGATAATAATTATCTCTTCCGGTTGCGTTTCAATTATTAGGCCACATTGTCCGGCTTCGAAATTCAACGTTTTATATCTGGCAAGCAAAGTCATTTTCTTTTTTCCTTAATAAGCTTATTTCTGTTTTAGGTATCCATAATGCTAATACTGGGGTAAGCTGGTAGCATCACTTTAGCTGCAAACAAATGGTCATTTATTATAGGACAATGATTTCCTTCTTCTTCTTCTTCTTCTTCTTCTTTTATTCCCTTTTACATAGGTCTAACAGAAGATGCCTTGCAAGATAATGTCAAGATGTTAATTGTTTGCAACAGTGTCCGTCGGCAACCCCTTTGGAGCCATCAAATTAATATAAATTAGAATCTGCTTAGAAAATTAAAACAATCACATTGACAGAAGTTAATTGCGAGGACAGGCGATATGACACTTCAAAATGCTTTTGTTTTGTCGGTTTTTTTTTTTTTTCATTTATTTATTTTGGATAATTTAATAGTAATATGAACTAATCTTAATCGATGCTTATCACAATGATATTGTCCCTTGTCCTCTATCTCCTTTAATAACTTTTTTCAATTTTATATATTTCCTATCATGAGATGTCCTTTTTGTGCTGTCATATTCTCCAACAAGCTCCACCGCAAAAAGATGATTTCAAATAAACACAGACAATAATTTACTACAAATTTATTTCAAAAATTTCTTATCAACTTAAAACGATTTACAGAAATTTATCTCCAGAGACATTATTTTGGTGCATCTGTTTAAAAAATGTCATATGGTCTTAAAGGAACGATAATAAACAATTAGTTAATGGAAAAACGACTTCATGCTAATGAATTTTGGCTTTGTAAATAAAGACAACGATTGCTTCTATGAAACTATTTTCCTTAACTATGAATTAAACACCATTCAGGACTAATCACAATAATACACTTTCGATGCTAGTGGTCAAGTGCATTTGGACTCACCAAACTCTTGAAGCATATTATTCGCATTTCAACTTCTCAAATTACACAGACTATTTAAGTTGTCGCTACAGTTTCAAAATCATTATACTTAATGGTTCTTCTTAGCAAAGATTTGTGATTTTAGTAAGAATTTTTAAAGATAATGTGTATATTTTCAAAAGTTATAATAAGTAAAATCATACTTTTAAAAGTTTAAGATGTCTATTTGTTTTTACTAATAGTTTGGTGATGTATTTAAAATTACCCTTATTAATTAACCGTAACTATAATTCATGAATACTAGAAACCTCTTTCGAAACAAATTGAACTTTTATGTTTATATTTTGATTTAGTTATGTTTGATCAATCTTATGTACACCTGTTATAAACATTAAATATATCCCAATTTTTACTTCACATGATAGTGATACTTTTATAGATTCCTATTAGAGATTAATAGTTTTCTAACGATTAAAAACTTGTACCTTTAAAAATAAAAAAAAATATAAGCTTTTTATAAATAATTAATCAAAACATAGGTAAAAGTATCGTATAAAGAAATAAAATTTTTATCTTTCACAACCTCCCATCAAATGTTTGCACTTCATCTTTCCATAACAAAACATTGTGAAATATTGAAGCCTACCATATCACAATTTTACGAAAACCATTTTCTAAGGGGGGCAAAGAAAACGCTCCTCCATCAAAGGGAGACAGAGCTACGACAAATATGAAAGGAAAGAACGAATTCTGTTGAAATCTTAGAGCTAAAGCAACTTGTTGTCTGTACTAATCCATTGTTAATTCTCGTAAATTTCCTTTTGTTGTCTCCAAAAGTCGGTACCAAATTATGATTATAAACAATAAACTATGTTTCTATTAGGCTTCTTACTCCACATTAGTCGGTCATTGACACATAAAAAGTATTACCTACAGACTATAGACCTATGACCTATCAGTTATAACCATAACATATGTTTCTTTTTAGGTATTAAGTAAAGATGAAGGCGGGTTCTAGAGAATTTACCATGATGTTATTTATGGTTGTTATTGAAGCACTTGTTAAAAGTTCAAGTCAATTTTATAGTTTATCCGAAATAGAGGGTAAATTTTATTATCCGATCACTTTTTAAAAATTTCTTAAGAGCCTCCATTTATAGTAAATCACTCCCGATTTATAACAAAATAATATCCATTAACGATATAAAAAGGTGTTGATAATTTTCGTAAATATTGTATATTATTGACAACTTCCATAAAAATCATCAATAACCTAATTTTATATTATCAATGGTTTTGTTTTTTCTATTAATAACGTAATTTATTGTAAATCGAAAATGATTGACTATAGATTTGATAATTTTTCAAAAATGTAATCGTATCATATAATCACATTTTAGTGATCAAACTATAGAAAGCCTTAAAACAGTGGTAATGTATATCTCGTACATGACTTAAGATGATCTATGTTGGGAATATCAACAAATACACTTGTGGCGGCACTAAAGCACGGATTAAAGAGAAAATTTGATCCACCTTTTAAAACTGATTATACACAAGAAGGGAAAAAAATAAATGAAAATATGAAATTTTTTTTTTTTACTTAGCATTTTAGCAAGAACCGGAAGACAATCCGGAACGTTTCTATTAAACAAGTCCACCGACGCTACTTTAAATCAATCACTATGAGAGATAATTTTGTTCTTGAATTGCCAAGCACTATTGTCCTTGTCATGACTCTATTAATGACCAATAATAACATGAATCATTTAGGTTTTCATCTTTAAATTGTCTTCTTTCTCATGTGAGACCGGTTCAAGAAAAATTTTAAGATCATGTTGATTTGATAGGGCCGTGATGTGAATGGAAATATTTGATAGGATTATCCGGGTCTTGTCTGTTCCATATATTATCATAAAATAACAAAGAAGTTCATGTAATCTGAAATCGAAATATCTTCGGTTCCTGTCTAATACTGGAGCAATAGATAAGTAAAACATATAACTAAGAGCAATGGAGCTGAACAAATAACCGTACGGTTTTACTGTACCTATATATTATTCTTTATAATAAAGAATGTTTCTTTTTGTCCTAATCTGGATCCCATTATAAATTTCTCAACTTAATTTTGGAGTGATACATCAACTTCCGTAAATTTCTAACCCCAACTTCTTAATATTAACAATATTATTAAACCCAACTCAGAAAGCCAATCCAAACATAGGAGAGATCATTAGTTAAAGGATCAGAACTAAGTTTGATAGAGATTCAATCAAAATTAGACCAGAATTAAAGCGGATCAATCACTTGATCAAATTAGGTTAAACCAAATTAAACCTTACAGATCTACTTGAGTTCGACAGCACTACGAAAAGAAGTAACTATAGTAAACATTAGTTTTAGGGAAACACTAAAGAAGATAAAAGAATATTTTCAAGAAACATACTTCGATATTGAGATTGTTCTTCCGATAAAACCAAAAGCATGAAGCAAAACAGATGATAGAAACATTAGAGAATCCAATGCGAAAAGACATCAATATACCATAAAATAACATAATAAGAACTAGCAAAAATTGCGCAAATCCAACCTCTGGATTTCAAAAGCACCACATCAGTACAAAAGCATATACAAGATGGAAACTGAAGTCCGACACTTTCTACGCTGCATAAATATCCTATCTACACAAATACATTACAATTGCATGTGAGACAATTCTCAGTAGATTATTTTCTAGCACTATATATATGTCCAAAAAAATATCCAAGGAAAGAACCACTTGAGACCTCGTGGTACTGCATATGCAAAATCAAACTATGTTAGTGAAAAAGCTCTCGTGGGCACTCAACAGCCCATGTAAGTTACTCGTTTAGAATGCCTGGACCCAGATTTCTTGCAAAGCGCAGGCGAGCACAAGCGATAAATTTTTTGTTAATTAGCCCGGTGACCTTTCGTTGATGATAAATCCCCAACATCAGGTGTGAAGATTGACCCTACGATGAGATCAACCTAAATGGCAGACAAGCATTTCAATGATTCAGACTGGCCAACATGTTGTTACGGTGATGGGCGGCCCCGCCCCCCAACCCCACCCCACCACCATTTTGAGTAAGGATGAACATGAACCACCAGCTCTGGATACTCTATCCCATCCCATTTTCGAGAACAAAAGAAGTGGGTTTCCACAAGGGCCCATGCACACCTCTATTATCAATGAGCAAATCTTCAATTGGCTGTTTAAGATACCACTTTTCATGTCTTTTCCCAGGCAACTTTAATGCGAATTCGTTCGTAACAATATCAAAGAATAGTATTTATTATCAGGGGAAATCCGAACATGCAGTCTCGACCACTTGCTGCTTCTGAGTTGGATAACAGCAAAGCCATGAAACCACTGCCAGCCGTCATGGCCTTCTAGATTACTGTTTGTACAAATGGCCCAAGGCCTGACAGATTAACAAGGTCTCCCCAAAATGAATGCGGATTCACCACTGCTGTGAAGGAAGGTGGCCTTTTATTTGCACTTCCAGATTCAACGATGGGAGAGCCAAATGAAGATACCGAGAGACATTGTAGTGTCGCTAAAATTCTCATGATGGCACTGGTAATCCGTAGTTGAGGAAGGATCTTATCTTTCCATCCCAACCTGCAGTCACGATAACCAAGCCCCACTCATGAGAACTTGATGTGCTTTGGCAGGAATTCTTCAAGAACTTGTATTGGGTTCTATGCAATGCTGGTGACAAATCCAACTTGCTCGAATAAGGAAGCGTCTCCTCTGGCCAAGTAGCAGAGCCTTTTGGGAAAGTCTCTAAGAAATATTCTTGCCCAAGAGAGAAATAAGCAGGCAAGGAGGGGAGAGTTTGTGGTGAGTCCTTACCCAAAAGACTGATTGGCCATTCATTTCCACAATTCCCTTGCTTCAATCCACACCAAGGTACCGCAACAGATGCATTGGTGGAGAAACGTTCACAGGATCTGATAACCTTTACATCAGATTGCTCGTCGTGGTTCACAATATTCCACATATATACATTAGAATCGTCAGATGCCGAAATTATATGCCTTCCATTTGACGTAAAAGATGCAAAACTCTGACTTACACCTCCACGAACACCTGCATGCAGCGGAAGATATCTCTTTTCAGTTTAAGAGTCGTCATATTTTATTTACACTAGTAACTATGCAAGATAATGCAATACAAAGACGCGCAAAAGCAAAAATGGGGAAAAGGAATCTTAGCATATACTTTCAAAGCAACAGATAAAAACGATGACTAGCAAACAAGTGGACGCAGGTTTTATCAAGGAGTAAGGAGGACCATAACAATGTCATGAAGACTAATAATAAGCAGACAGACACAAAAGATTAAAAGCTTTCAAAGGACATACCTTTGTATCTAGAAATTACATTGATCCCATCGAGAATTCTGATTTGTGAATCCGCGCAAGTAATCATAATCCTACTTGAGTTTTCAGGGAAAAACTGAAAGGAGTTACATCACAACAGTAAGTACATATCCCTTAACAGATAATTATGGATAACCAAAAACAACAAAAGAGCAGCCATTGTACCTCAAAACCAGTTATCCTTTTGGAAGCCGACTTTTTCTTACTGCATAAGCATGTCTGAGCATCCAATTGCAGATGATTATCTAACATAAACAGAAAACACAGCGTGACAATCCATAATAATCCCATTAAAAATATATATATATGAGGATCTAAGGCAGTTACATTAAACTCAATCAAATAACAAAACATAGATCTACAATCAACAAAGTGCACAGATTACGCAAAGCAGATTATAATCTACCAAGAGCCAGATGCACTAAGCAGCTAAAAGGTCAATGCATTGCTAGATCTGTTAATCCAGTGTTTGTATGGCAAGAAGATCAAGGAATCTTTCCACCACATCAGAAGTAAATTCTCAGAATTGCCATTTACAAGCAAAACTAGAAATTACTAAAAGAAACCAGAAACAGTTGAACCTCTTTGACAACATGCAGCAAGTACAATAACAATGTTCACGGATGTAAGCAGACAGCATCGAACTTTGAGAGATACAAGGACAAAGAGAAGATTGCAAAGCAGAAGTACCGGACACATTGTAGAACCGGCAAATTCCAGACATACACCCAACAATAGCCCCCTGTAGAGGTAGAAATAATTTAGAGAGAATATTCTAAGTCTCTGTGAATAAATCATTGACTTGACAAATAGAATGGCAGAGGACAAGAAAAGATATGTACCTTCCCGTCAGGACGGTAACAAACAGCCGTGACAATTTCCCTAATATCAGTCCAGTCAACAACTCGGCATCCTGAAATTGCCCAAATCCGCACTTTCCCATCTATTGAACCACTAATGAAGCAGTCATCATCAACCGGATTAAATTGAACACTAGTCACTGCATCAAACAGACAAATTTGCAAGGAAAAATCATCTTAGGATTGCTACAAACTAAAAAATCCAATTATATCAAAAGAAAAAGCTAGAGCAGCCATCTTCATTGCGATCATAAAAAAACCAACTAACTGGGAAAAGAAGAAGGAGAAAATAGAGCCAAGGACCGGTACAAACCATAGTTACTATGTTTGAAAATGCCAAGGCAGTTGTTGCAACCCGCTTTCCATAAGCGAACAGTTTTGTCCAGAGATGATGACAGCAGATACTGCACCAAATACAAGAATAGTGATCATCAGCATGAATCCACAGTATCATCCAACAATTTTCCTTTTCCATATGAATTTGACAATGTAGATTTTATGGTAACTTACATTATTGTTCGACCATGCAAGGTCTAATATCTCGCCATTGTGCCCATGAAATTCATGCAAGGGCCTCTCCAGTAGTCGGAAAACTTTTGGAGGCAAAATAATGCATGCCGAGTCTGATGTTTTCCTCAAGCTTCTTGGTTTGCCAATTTTCTCTTTATCAGCAAAAAGTGGAGTCAATTCAGAGAGGTGATTCACTGTAAAGTAGACACAAGATGGGTCTATTTCGGGAATGTCCAGTTCATTGGATCTTTCATCCTCCACCACTTGCCATAGCCGTACAATCCCATCTTCACCAGCACTTGCAAGGAACTGACCATCAGGACTAAATTTCATCTTCAAAATGGCACCATTATGGGCCTGAAATTCTTGTCCCATATACAATCCTGACAGTTCCTTCAAGCGCTTGTTATTATGGCGAACCTTGACTTTCTGAAGTCTAGGCCCTTTTAAAATGTGGGGATCTTTTGGCCCTGCTTGTCCTTGCCTGTCCACCACACATGCAAGAGATCGTAATCTAGTGAGCCACCCCTTCTTGGTTCCTTTCATTGCTTCAACAGAATTCCAATCCTCGGCACCTACACTCTCCACGAGATGCTGCAATGACAGAGAGGTTCCACTGGTGCTCCCAGATTCCCGCCTTTCATTCATTTCTCCATCCCGATCACTATCACTGCAGTCCACTGCTCCATTAGAATTTCCATCTCTACATACAAAATTCTCCTCCATCGCTGACTCCCTCGACCATTCCGTTTCATTACTCAGCCAAGATGAGATCGAAGATCTACTCGATCGAAACTCCTCTTCAAAATCCACTCTCAACACAGCACCACCACTCTCCATAATCCTCTCCAGCTCCACTCTTCCTAATTCACCACATACATCCTCCTCATCCTCATAAACAATGTGACTCGAATCTGATCCCATCCAACTCAAAAACTCGTTCCTCCGTTCCTTAACGCTTCCGGGACACCGTCTCCAAACATCATAAACAACACTACTCGAGTCCCAATCACTAACTACACAATCGGCATCACTTAGCTCAACGTTATAGATTGAATCGGTATAAACTCCGAATGCACGAGAGATGTCCTCGTGAGCATCGAAGAAACGGTAATCATCATCTTCACTAAAACTACCCATTATCGTTTAAGTTCAACCCATGAAAAATCGCAGCTTCCAACCGACTTTAAAAGCCCAAGACAACGTGTTGTAATAATCCAACACTCCCTCCAAACAAGCAAACCAGCAGGCTAATAAAAAAAAAAAAAAATAGCACACAAAACAAAGCACATTATTCAATATCAGTTTTTTTGCACAAAAAAAATGAAAAAATAAATCATATTATGACCAAACAAATGAATGTGAAAATAAATAAATACAAGCAAACAGATACAACAGGGATCCCAATCCAAACCCATTGAACCTAGTCCTTCCCTCTATAGAAGGGAGTAACATATTATTACAATAAACAATTAAATATTTACACAACCCAAAATTCTGCAGCACATTAAGGGGCATAATACAACAGTAAGAAAGACCAGCACCAGAAAAAAGAAAAAAAGAAAAGGAAAGGAGAAACTACTCGGTACAAAGACAAAGTCACAAAACCACTTGACGATACCTTCCACAGATCAAAACCCAACACGGAATTGAAGATCACATGATTGCATTACAAGGAATAAATCTAGAATGAATTTTTTAAAAATAAAAATGAGTTCTTTTCACGCAAAATTAACTAAAAAGTAAGTGAATTTGCAAAATAAAAAAAATAATAATAATTCAAAAAAAACATAGAAGATTAAAATTTATGAAGTAAAGTTCGGATTTTTCTTACATGGGTACGTTTGATTCTATGAAATTTGTTTTGAATTCATGATGGGTGTTCGTTAGAATTTAGAGTGTGTTGTGTTCTTGGCTAATGGCTTGCTCTCTCCACGAAGAAGCAGACAGAGAGAGAGAGTTGGGGGGGGGGGGCGGGGTCGGGGAGAGAGAGAGTGCGGAAAACTAATGGATACAGAATTTAGTTTTACTGAATCGTGGAAATAAGAATAGAAATTAAAGTGGAATAAGAAGGGTAAAAGTGGAAAGAAGAATAAATACCTTGATTTTCGTGAATAGATGGCCCGAGAAACGAGATTTGGAGCCTAGAAGGGGATGGAAAGGGTGGGTTTGTGTTTCTGCTTGTGTGCTTTAATGCTTGTGTTTGGTTGCAATGCATTAAACCAAATGGAAAGGAAAATAAATAAATAAACAAATAAATAAGGGAAGGAAAAAAAAAAAAGAGTTAAAAGAGAAATATTGTTAGTGTTATAAAATATATATTTATATATGTTTATGAATAGATATTACATATTATGGGGTAGATTTCGATCTGAATAACCAAAATATCCTTGCCAATTTTAGAATCATTAGACTATTATACCAAATATACCACCAGTTATTTAAGAAAACTTTATATTAGGATGACATATATTTATATTATAATAAACTAGTAGACCATACACTTATTATATATGTGTTATTGACATCCATTTAAAAAAAAAATAAATCAATATATCTCACTTTATTTTATTACTTAATTACTTGAGTTAATGCATGCAACAATATTTTTATGCCTTTCTACTTATTTAAAAAATGAATAAATAAATAAAAAGAAGTTTTAAGTTGGTTACATATTTAACATATATTTTCTTAAAAATATAAATACTGAAAATTTGGAAATGGAAACTATTAAAGAAAGAGAAAGAAAAGATATAAATGATAGAGATACAAAATGTGGAAGTTATTGGTGCTTAATGAATCTTATTTCCCTAAAAAGAAATGGCGGCAACTAACTGGAAATAGGTTTTCTTTTTTTTGGGGGGGGGGGGGGGTTGGTGGGGGGTGGTGTGGCGCTAACAAAGTGGAAATAGATTTGAAATTATTAAAATCGTTCACTATTTATGGTAATTTTGATAATATCAAATAATTAAAGGAAAATGAAATTTATTTCCTTCCACTTCACTGCGTATCTATAGAGTCAGCTATTTTTGTCTGTATAATAATTCACAAAAATATTATTCCTTTTTTAATATTATCGAATGTAGTTTTCATAAAATATTTCATTATTCATTTAGGAATAGGGTTAGCACTATTATTGGATTAAACCTTGAGAGGGGCATCACTCGCTTGACTAAGACACCGATGTTTTTTAGCTGCTTAAATTATATGTTCGGTATACTACACGAACAGTACAGTCCGACCACAAATCCAAAGTCGTGTTGGGTAGGAATACCATAAGAAGATGGCTTTTTCTTCTTTTAGGCCAACGGACGACGATCAAGCCTTGAATTAGCTTTTAAGTTACGAATTTGAAGCATTGCAAATGTCCATTAATCATGCTTTTAAAGTAAAATTATGTTCGGATGTATTGTAGTTTGGTCAGTTAATAGAATCCCTTTAAAGTTCTAAAGTTGTTAAATTCGATATTAATTGAAATTTTGCCTGTCTAATTTACTGCTTTGATCATCTTTCCAACTCTTTGACCAGTAAATATTCTTCACTACATTTTCCATAAGATATATACATGGTAAAATTAATAAGTAAAAATTTGACTATGTTGTCTAGCAATTCAAACTTTGAGCGTAAATTTTAATAAGTCAAAGTTTAATTAAATATTATATTCAACAATTTGGATCTTAAGGTGAAAAATTGAAAAATCACAAAGTTTAGATAATAGTTTGATATTATGAGAAAAGGGGTTATGTGGATAATCTTATATAGATTAAACTTAATTTGTATTATGATTTTCAAAAAATGGATACCTTAAAAGAAAAATATGTATATTTCCCCTTCCCTATGTCTCTATCACATCTAAAAACATAGGGCGTAATGATCCCACCACATACCTATACAACAATATGAAGATCGAAAAGAGAAATCATTTTATATATTTGAAGATAGTCACGATATGAAATCAAATGGAATAATGTTAAATACTTAAATATTATTATTTCTCAAAAATATCCTTAATAGTTGCATGTTATAATTTTTTCAAAAGCTACAAAACTAATTTTAGTTAATCATAATTAATGAAGTAAGAATGAAATCACAATTCTACTTTGAGAATGGGAATGAAGCCCCAAATATACTTTCAGACAAGGAAAATGGTAATAGAATCTAGAATTGTAATTCCATTCTAGCGCATTCCTACGTACTAAATATGATATTATAGATTACACAACTTGAAATAACTTCTCTTAACATAGTTAGGAAATCCATGAAGACTCTTTACATCAAAAATCTATATTTAAATTCTCAAAATATAAACCGAGAGAAGTTCTTTAGATCTTAGAAACACTATCGAGTTTGTAGAATGTAATGTAAGGAAAGATCAATCTACCATCTAGTTATCAAATGACTTAAAGCTACTATCATCATACCTCATATGAGCCTTAAGCTACCGTTAAACTTAACCTATACCCAAAAAAGATATAATATTCTTTAAGTAGTGAATAAAAGAGCTTAACATAACAATCACCGCAAACACATGCACATGACAAGCAAAAATTTCATAAGCATGCTTATTACTTATGTAACATGCAATAATTTATTATCCCATTATAGTGGGGCAAACAACATAATTTTAGCATCTCAAGACTTTAAGTAAATCAAATTCCCTAACACACATTTGTAATGCTCCATATCGAAAATAGTGAATTCAAACCAATAAATACTAATCAACTTTTTTAAATCACTTAATGCAAAAGTTTTCAATCAATGTTAAAAAAACATTCACTACTATAGCTTAATAAACTAATATCGATTTCTTCCCACAATTTAGGTGGGACAGCATTTTAACATGAATTATCACAATCTCCTCTTCCTCCTCTTTATGTGTTTTACATGACTTAAAAAAATGTACAAAACAATCCAATTCCTCTTGATCCAAAGAAAAAGAACAATCAAATCGATGTAGTAATGGATTTTCATATATCGTGTTATATTTTCTTAGTAATATTTCTTTGCAATCTGATAAATGTTTAATGTATAACTTAAGCTATCAATTAATTTTTATTATAAGGATAATATATTGCTTTTTATATGAAATTTAACAAAAAATCTATGTACCATTTATAATATCAAATTTTTAATGCCACATCCAAAATCTTTGAAATTTTTAATTCACCCTAATGGTTTCAATTTTCTGAATCTCATATCTAAACTTTCAATAAAAGCTGAATTTAAAATGAGGAGCATGAAGTTTCGAATTCAATCTGAAGACATATATGCAACGGGAGATGCGAATGGTATACTATACTTTTATATATATATTCCCATTTGATAACAAATAACATATAAATAACTGCAGTAATCAAGACATCACAATATTAAGCAGGAGTTCGAACTCGATTCTAAATTTTAATGTTCACCTTAAATTCATCCTTAATCGAACTTAAAATTTTGAGTTCAAGCTTAATTACAAACAATCCTCAATAAGCTTAAATTTGATTTGAGCTTGACTTGTCAAATAATCCTCAATAAGCTCAATTACAAATTAAACCCACAAGGTATAATCAAGATAAATATCATAATGATCAGGCTTGGATCGTTAAATTATACAAATGACTTAAACTCAGGTCCAACTTAATTGTTATGAAAATGAATTTGAGTAAATTTACACCCAAAACTAAAAAACTCATAATTAATTTTGGCTCATTTACAATTGTAGGATGGACTATTTCCAACAAAGGCCAGTAACACATGTAGGCAGTACAAATTGACTGGTGGCAATATTTGTGAAATACGATGACGAGAGAAGCAATTAGGAAAATAGTGAAAAGGCGAGCACACAAACAAACAGCTTTCTTTCTTTTTGGAGCATGTCTTCTGCCCGAGCAGGTTGCCCTTCTTTTCACCAAGTAAAGCAGTCTAGTGTCAAAATGTTGACCACAAACTCAACTTGACTTTTTCCTTTTTTTTTTAGTTTTTTTTTTTTTTTCCAAAGAAAATTCCACTTATTTCAAGCTACAAATTTTGACGCTTATATGATATTTTATGTCATACTTCATAGTACGTGTTGCATAGTATATAGTTTATGACTAAAAAGACAAGGAGTAGGTGAACGAATTATTCATAATATTTTTGTATCTTTGTTTTTGGTTTTTCATACTATACATCAATTAAATATCAAGTAAATTTTTCATTAAGATTTGCAAGATTCAACCATTTTTGTGGGCAAGATCGTAACTATTTTTTTTATTTATTTAGTTATTTATTTATTTATGTGATGATACATTTAATGGGAACTGTATATGAAATCTCCTTAGCAGATTGGGAGATGTCGATGCTTATAACATAGCTTTCAATTATAAGATAAGTATACGATATTTAACAAGTGTCTTGA
Source organism: Lumnitzera littorea (assembly GCA_024138015.1). NCBI lineage: Eukaryota > Viridiplantae > Streptophyta > Magnoliopsida > Myrtales > Combretaceae > Lumnitzera > Lumnitzera littorea. Next base: position 116,665,781 of record JAMXBB010000003.1, on the reverse strand, counting down.
TCAGGTCAGGACAGGACAAGTCAGGATAAAGTATTAAAACTTATGGGATTCTATAACTTAATGTACCTTGTATGATGATTAGATAAGTCTAAAATGTGTATTAAACATTATAAAATAGGTTCCTATTCTAAATTTTTAAAATATATAACTACAAGATAGGATATAGGGTATAACCTCTAACATTCTTGAATATACCTATCACCTTTACTCTTTATATTATAAGTTTTAGATTCTAAGTTATCTTGTGATTTCTCAATATATTTAGGGCATATTCACTTCAATCAATGGAATTGAAAATGGAATTGCATTCCAATTCATTAAGCGTAGAATAGGGGAGAATGGCTATTATGTTGTTCGATTTGATAAAAATGCAAATCAAGAATAAGCTGGTAATAAAAAGTGAATGATTTAATTGATCTTGTCTCTTTCTTCTTCCACCTTAAGATCTTCCTTTCCTTTACACAGTACACATTACCAACCTTAAGAAAAATAAATAAATAAATCCACAACCATGAACCCTACAACAAAACACAAGTATTCTCAATCAATCGTTCTGAATAACTCTGAGCACATCACTTAAAAAAACAACTACAAATCCCAATAGTCAAGTCTATGTGTTCCTAGATGAAACTACGAATTCACAACACCAAAGTAGTTGAATTCCCTAAAATGATCAACAAAACAACTCCAGATGAATGAAAACGCAACGATATAATCAACAAAAGAATATCCTCAAAGTGAAGATTGAAGACTACAATTGATGTACAACGTACACAATGAAGCACGACAAGCTCAAACTCAGCTGAAAAGCCCATTTTAGATGCAAGCTCAAAAGCGTACTATTATTTCAATCAAACACCAATTCAGTTCGATGTAATGAGTCCCAACTTAACTTCGACCTTCTATGGCTTAAATAAAAAATAATATGATATGATAAGTTTAGAAGAGGAAACAAAGTGTAGTAAGGGTTTTTTTTTTTTTTTTAGGAATTCCAATTCTTAACTTAGGATAAGGAATCTCAATTCATATTTTTATTGCAATTCCCCATAATTGCAATTTGGGAAAGTTAAACACCATAATAGAGTTCCTTCAAATTTCATTCCCCCAAGAAAATGAAAAAGAATTCAAGGAGTAATATAGGTATATATGATATATAAATACTAAAAAAATGTTTACATGTATAATGCATGCAAATGACACATAGTAAATGATTTAGAAACTATACCTCCTACAATTATTTATGTTAGTATTTTATTAGTATTTACATACTACATGTATGTAACACATAGCATATAATACTTATTAAATCCTTTTTCAATGTAAACATACCATCAAGTTGCATGAACTTAGATTGTGCAATATGCATGATCATATTATTTATTTGAAAACTAATGAAGATTTAACTAAGTTGACCTAACTTATGGTTCATACAAGGTCGACAATAAGCTAAATAGTTAAATCTATCTAAAATCATTGATTTAAATTGGTATTCCATTTTTTATTTAAATGATAAACTTCCACATAATAACTTGGAAACTTGTAAATTTTGTAAGATATAATAGTTCTAAAAGGTTGCAGGTTAGGTTCTTGTCTTAAGTTTTTAAAACCTGTACCTATAGAATAAGGATTCGTATCCTATTTAACTTCACATTATATTAACTAAGTGTTCATTTGCATTGTTGTCTAAATCTTTTTTTCGTTCCATACATATCCTTTTTATATTTTAATCCTCTACTTTTAGAAAGTAAACCAACCGAATCCAAAGACCACCCCCAACACCCCCCCACCCCCCTTTCTTTCTGCCTATATCTTCTCTTTATTATGTGCATATCCTTTTTAGATTTAGATCTCTATATTTAGAGAAACAAATGCACTCAATCCATTTATGTATTTACAATTAAGTTTGCTAGAATAGAGAAAGAGTGATCCATATCATGTCATTTTTAGTATATTTCTAAAGGTGGTTATTGTAAAGGGATAAAATATATTGATATTTTGACGCACTAAAGCTAATAATAATGCAAACTAATCATGTGAATTGGTGGCAGTGTTCAAATAGTTAAGTCTTGATTTTAGGATGTGTTTGCTTAGTAGTTAGCCAAGAAAGAGAATCCGTTAACACAAACCAACCCGATCATAATCATTCTCGATAGGTTTGTGCATTTAATAAGACAACATGTAAGTCTAAATGTCTATAAATGTTCTAAAAGAAATGAGATCATCAAGATGATCCAATGATGATTCTTGTTGCTAAACACTATAAATACCACCTAACTTCTCACTTTGAGACCAATTAATCAACTATCAAGTTGAGAATTCTTGCATTTAAGCTACTCCAATTCCAAAGATCAAGAACTATTAAGTTAAAACTTTCAAATTCTTTCAACTTGTCACACACTACTTATGAGCCTATTGAGATCGTTTATTCTTCATCCCTGATCCCTCCATATTTCACTTCACTTGAAGTTGTTATCCAAATTCATATTATTCTCCTAACATTATGTGAAGCACATGACTACTCAATTTACATGACCATATGGCATATACATAGACATCTTCCAAACTTGAACATTATCATCTTCAAAACATATTTATATATGTACACAAATACATATTCGATTCCCTCAGCTCTTTATTTCAAAGGAAATATGGATAAATGGCTTTCGCATTATTAAGGTTTCAAAGTCGTTAATATGATTTATAATTAGAAGTCATTATCTTGCATATGATAACCTAATCAAATTAGATTGAGTAAAGGTGTAAATGAATCAAGTTAATCCATAAGCTACTCGAGTTTAACTCAAGTTTTACTTAAATTTGGTCGAGTAATAATCAAGTCGAATTAATTAGCAAATAAAGCTAAGCTTGAGTTTTATAGTATTGAGTTTATCATGCTTGCGAGTTTAATCGAGTTTGATATAATTTTTAATTTTTTAAATATAAGTGAATTATGATGCTATTTTGGAAAAATTTATTAAAAAATCAAGCTAATGATACTAAATTCGAGCTTATCGTCATGGATATGTACTTATCCTAAATGGATGCAATATGTATATTTTTAGTAGAAAGATGTTAATAAGTATTCTAATGGCACTTATAAAAATAGCATATTGAGAAAATCTTTTCATCCTTTCATACATTTAGTTTTTTTTTTTCTGTATATAATTAATATTAGAAAATGTGAATGGTTTTAATTTTTAACGTTCAACAAGGGGTAATCGATAAGGATATCCTTTTTAATATTAATTGGGCGCGCATGGAAATTCCACGAATAAGAAAAAAATTCAATAAATATGCTACAGATCCTAATTGGAAATTTCCAAGTCCACGTCAAAAATTCCAGCTTATGAATTGAGACAAGAGCGATGAATAATTGTATGTATATAAATATATGTATATGGTCATATATTCTTTTCCAAATTATTTTTCCTATCGCGAATGGTAGTCAATGCCATTACTTCGGTGGTCTGGAATTTAGCAACCACAGGAATATGGACATATTTTCCTCACTGACAAAATTGTCCCCGATGTATTCCCAAATCTACCCAAAATTGCCATCCCGACAACTGAAAGCAGTGTGTCTTAATAAAGCATGGCCTGTGCATTTGCCCATAAATGTGCAGCTGCCCTCTTCTTCCATCATATCATGTTTATCTTTAAAGGGAACCAAAAAAAAAAAAAAGAAAGAAAAAAAAGCCACTAAAATAATCTCATTACGACAATTAGATACTACCAAATAATGAGTAAATATTTATAATCCCATTCCCGTGGATAGGATGGTTTAAGTTATTATCTGGCTATAAAATTTAATGTAATGAACATTTCAATAATTAGATAATGGAGTCAATAGTACCGTCGATTAAACTGTATAATGACTTAATAAAAATCCAATTAATTATTTGTAATCATCACTTGAATAATAAAGTAGGGTTTTTTTAGTTGTGTTAATGTCTCTTTAAGTCAACAATGGCAATGTTTATGCCTCCATTACAGCAATACAAATCATCACACTTTCAAAGTGAAAAAGTTACTTTTGTAATCGATTAATCCGGCAATTTAGTTGTTTTCTTTGTTGGATTCTTACCAACTTGGGTGAATAAGTGACTTTACGAGGTCCGGAATTTCAAATTGCAATTAAAACACCTTTTTCTGTTACCTAAGTACCCAACACACGTTGGACTTAACTGTTGCATTGGGATTGTTGATGGTTCGTATCAATAATTGGGGTAGGTAAATTGCGGTTTATTTTAAAATTTTATTGGAACCCAAGCCGAGACGTACTTAATGGTTTCAATAGGCGATCGCATCATAAACCGAACCATTTAAAGGATTTATGAAGTCCAAAGCATGCCACTTTAAAGAAATATGAGCAATTTTCATCCATTTGGTAAACCATTATATATCATGGGTTATTAATGTTAGAGCTTTTAGTATTACAATCTTTTAGATTTAATAGTAATAAAGTAGAATAAATTAGTCAAAATCCTTCATTATATTCACGTTAATATTTTGAGTCGCAGAATATCATCTAGGGAGACACAATTTGAAATGGGTGATATATCAATGAAATTCATCTTTGTTTGGCTAAAGAAAAACAAATAAATAAAATCAACAATATAGACCATTCATAGAAGTTAGAATTTTTTTTTTTTTTGTACTTTTTTGTTAAAATAATGTGATTTGATTTGATTCAATTCATTGTCGTTCTTTGTACACAATATAGAACCAAACAACAATCAAAATCATATTGTTAAAAGAATGTATTTTATGATTTGATGCAAATTCTATTCATAATTCAATTCAATTGATTAGACATCTATAGTTAGCATAGCTATTTCAACCAAACCATAATTTGAACCATAATATGAAAATAATGTATCTTATGATTTATTGTGAACTTGATTCTATACGCATTTCAATTCGGTCGGTTGTACATCTATAGCTAACGCAACTATCTCTATCACTTTAGAAAAAGGAATAAGAGAAAAAATTTGTGGAATTAGTGAGGCTCTTTTACTTTTCCGACTATTATCCTATATAGGATGGGACCATCCTATTGCATGCATGTACCAGCCTTGAAATAAAAGACCAATTAAGCCATGCAAACAGCGTCGGTTTCAAAAAATTCAAACCCGCTTGGGAGGGACCAATGAATATTAAAAGCATATTATATAAGTTGCCTAATTAACTTTTGGTTGTTGATTTGAAACCCAATCGTTTCGTTGTTTTTCAGGGTCATAAAGAGCCAACAAAATCAATGCCAGACTGACACTCCACCATTGAAGATGTTTGGGGCTCTTTAGAAACATTTACTCTAGTGGGTAGAACTTCGGACAACATGGTTTTCTACGAGGTTAGGCACAAAAGCGTTCGTAAATTATCGTAGACATGTAAGCAGAGGATACTCGACCAACTCAATGCAATGCAATCCAATCCAATCCAAAAATTATCTCGAGGATTTCAAGATGAATTCTGGGTTTTGCGTTGATACGTTACAAGATTTCGAATCAAATTTGGAAACTCTTAAGAAACTCATAAGCTTTCACAAATTATTAACACATATAAAAAAAAAAAATGGTATGTCAATTAAGGGAAACTCTACAATACTGTCACTCATCACCTATTGATAGTCTTAATTCATGATAAATTATCTTCAATTTCAGTAAATCATATCCATAGATGGTAAAATGGAAACTATTGATATCAATGGTCAACAGTTTTCATAAAAATTATCAATAATCTCTACTTTATTGTTAAGAATTTTGTTTTTATTATTAATGATAGGAGTTATAGAAATTTGAAGTGAATTACTATATAAATCAAGACTGTCCATAAATAACGGTACAGTACCATTATTTTAAGTAATGGTATTGTAGAAAGCCTTGTAAATTAATATGAATGTTTTTCATTTTGTATTCATTATGGTCAAATTTTGTAACCATCAAAAATTTTATATTAATGTAAAAGTTGCATTACTAATAATTTTCATATGAAAGGAGATGTCAGTGGTATGTGAATTAAGGTTGTGATGTTAAGATATTTGTAGTTCAATAGTATAAATGTTAATTTTTCAATTAGATAGATCATAGGTTTGAATATTAATGGCAATATTGTGTTTAATGAAAAAAAAGAAAGAAGAAAAGAAAGAAAAAGAAAAGAAAATTTAACGGTGTACCTTATAATATAAATATAAATACTCTCGTCAATTATTGTCACCGTCAAGAAAATATCCTCTACCTTGTCATTGAGCGTTATAGCTAGATCTAGAAGAAATTCTTAAAAGTGCAAAGCACGCTGTACTCATACGTATTTGAATGATGTAAAATAAAAAAGATGTGTATATGAAAAACCATTTTCAAATAAGAAATAGGACAAACCGATTGCAAAATAAATAATATATTTTGGGGGCATTTGAGATATATAAGACGAAAGACAGTGTCTCATTCCATGTCACTGAGGTGATCATTCATCATGTCGTTGCATTCAATTCAACACAATTTTATAATATAAAAATAACGAGGGAATTTAGAACCATCCCTAGATGCAGAGGAACTTTAAAATATTAAACGGAAAGCTACATGGATTTCTAAAATAGGTTTCGTACATTCGCGGGGTTCAAGATTGTAACTTTGTATGTTTATCATCTGTAACCCTTCGGTTTAAGAATAGTGAATAAGTCAAATTCCACTCTAATATGATTGGTGAACTTCTTCAACCATTAAACGCAAATACTACTTATTAATGTTAATTTATCATTCATTATCTTAATCTTGTAAATCATCGTTAGTGATATTTTCTAACCATTGATGTGGAACTTTACTTGCATGGAATATCACAATCCCCAAATCCCTAACTCCAACAAGAATAAAATAAAGTAAAAAACATATAACTTTTTCATTGCAAAAACCTTATAATTGAGCCTAATTTTTTTCTTATTTTTAGTGTGTAATTCGATTCATTTTTGTCGATCTCTAATTGTTAAAACCTATCACAAGTCTCATTTTCTCCTATACAGTATGTGATTTGACTCTCCTCACCCTCTTCGCATTTCTTCTTTATATTAGTAAAAATAGGTTTTCTAGCTTTCGCATTGGTTTGCAAGGATTAATTCTAATATTATTTATAACGCCTCCAATCTAAAGTGATCAATAATTAAGCAACATATGACTAAAAGTCTTTTTCAATAACCAAATCAAAAAATTTGGAACTAAACTAGATATTCACCAATTTGATCTTATTGATGGAGTCTAACTCCCTCTTATTGTGAAACTTTATTCACACAATATATCATTTTTATGGACTTTGTGTTTTCAAAATATGATTAAGAAGTCTAGATCATAAGCATCTATATTTTCTAAGTCCATGTTAATTATTTCCATATGATTTTTTCAATAATGGTATATTATTGTGTATTAGATAAGGCTTATTATTGATGACTCTCAAGGGATTAGCCTAGTAATTAAAGTTTAAAATACACTCATGATAACACACATGAGATTTTAAGTTTAAAATTCAAATCTTATTATGGGTATTTTTTAGGATTATTTATGCAGTGTAAGTTATTTTCACTGGGTGCATGAATCTTGTAGTATGGTCTATGCGCCCTAAGATAGCCAATCACAATACAATTGCACCCCTCAGTCATTAAAAAAAATGGAAAGGTTTATTATTGATGATAAATGTATACTTTGAAAGAATTTTGTTAACGTTAGGTCTATTTTATAACAAACTAAGACTTTGTGATGCATCCGTAGGACAATTACAAATTTACAATGGTTGATCCTTTGCCTATTGAAGCTCGCAGAGTACCGAAGGATTGCTGTTAGCAGACAGTGATCGTGTATTTATTTCATATCAAATCCCTATTAGTAAAAAAATAAACGAAATTGAATAGATAACAAATAATTATACAATATAATCGTGATAATTCATATTGTAGTCGTATTATCCATATCGTGTGTTGTATCATTTACTGTATTTTCTCTTTATAACTGTGTTCTTAACTGCATTTATGTTCATATTATTGTGTGCCATGTGATATTAGAAATTGCCAACCTCATTCGTCCTAACCTATCATACAATTGTTCCTACCTATTATCAAACTACATGATTATTGATTTATGTTTTCCTAATTAATCTAATTTTTATTAGCAAACACCAATCTCTGGATGGGATGGATTAGATTTAAATTTCTCTCTCCCCAAGTTGTAGCATAAAATGTTGTTAGGAAAAAAAAAAAAACTTTTTTTTAGATAGATTTAAGCTCAAATTACTCAAGTAATTTACCAAATAAATTAAATATTCGGCTTAACAAGCTTAAAGCTTTTCTAAGTTTGACATATACCTAAATATAAATTGAAATCAAGTTTGGTTCGAGTTTCAAAGTAACTAAATGTATCACTTAATCAAACTTTTCCTCATCAAATTCCTTACCTTATAATTGCTAAATTTGTGAATTTTAGATAATAAAAGTTTATGAAGATGTTTTCTAAAAATAAAGAAGGTAGTAAATTTAACAAATAAAAATTATATTTCACTTTGATATTTGTAATTATATACCATCGAGTGCACGGTTTGCTAGGCAAAAGTTTGGCTGACTATGCATTTAGTAACTCTCAAGCTTTATATGTAAGTTGAAGAAAAAAAAGAAAAAGAAAAATTAAAATTTGACTGTATCCTTTTGTTAAAAAAAAAAAAAAAGGCCAGATCTTGTATACCTTGCGATAGACATAATACCTTTACCATGTAGAAACAAAGGCAAATACTTAACCAAATATTAGTTCATGCCCATTGTATGATGAGTTGTATTTCCAAAACTTATTGGTTATAACGAACACATATTAAACTAAGACAAATCATATAAAGATATTCTTTTAATTTGCCTAATTTCTAAGCAATAAATCATCTCTGTAGAAGAACCCAAGATTCTAGCCTCAATAATGTCTACCATTCATAGTATCATTCATGCAATTGTCCCTGTTCCAAACAGCACCAGATTCTCCTCACAGTTGACTTGAAAACTTTTGATTTTCTTTCTTTATTCCCATATTTGACATTTGTATAAACCTTGTCACACTATTTAAGGTTTGTGGGTCCCAAGACCTTACTCGAAACGTTGTTTTTATCGTCACTTTTTTTCTCACTTTTTCTAAAGGAGTTTACCTAGGGTTTACCCAAGCCATAAGAGTGTCCTTATTCTGCTCCATAAGTTGGTAGCCGACATGATTTTATAATGTCGAAGAAAATCGATAATAATGTTGGGAAGTCAAGTGATTAAATTTTAATAGATTAATTTAGGTTGATATTCCTTCAAAGGTCTCAACAATTCTTGACATATATATTCCAACCAAAACAATAATCGATTTAACACACCTGTGATTCGGAAGTAGCCTAACTGCACGCTATAAATGATAGGATATTAAGATTCTTCTTTTGGATATTTTTATTTTGTGAAAATTCAACAGCATTGATGACTAAAATATTTAATGTAAATCGAGTCATCTCAATGGTTTTAGAAATACTTTAGGATAATATTGGACGCCCATGTAAAACCTTCCGAATATAATAAAATATAACAAGCAATAAACATCAGTAATTTTTTTACATATAATAATAAATAATAGCAAATAGCTTTTATAAAACTACCATCCACATTTCATAGAACTACCACATATGATAAAATATTAAGAAATTAAATTTTAAAAAAATTAAGAAAAATTAAATTAATATATTAGTATCATTAGATCCTTTGTCGAGCTAAAACTATAACTCGACTTTTATGCTATGATTCTCCAAATTTCCCATAAATTCATATATTTTAGTAGTTTAAAGAACCTATTTGATCTATTAACAAAAGTTTAGGTTCTAATTAGATCGAGACAATAATCTTAATTGATCTCCTTAAAAGGTTGGAGAATAATTTGATATTTTAACCTAATCAAAACATACTTAGAGTTTATTAGAAGTAAAAAAAAAAAAAAGAAAAGAAAACAACAAAACAAGAAGAAGAAGAAGAAACATGCTTAAAAGTTTTGTCTCCATGCACAGGAGCCGGCCTCCAACTCAATTAAAAATGCATATGTGTTGGCGTCGGTCTAACTTTTCTCGGCTAATTTTCAAGTCAAATTATTCAACAAATTGATGGCATTACAAGGTATTCAAAAAGTCGGATCCGTTATAATTGATCGTAGAACTATGGACCTCAATTCCAACACGTGTATGAATCTACTACCCAATCTAGATTATTGCTTTATATAGGAGAACCAAAATCTTTGCTAGGAAGGCCGAGCGATGCATTTATATTCGATTCAATAAATTCAAACGGTGCTAAAACACATATCTATGTCTTTACATTTTCATCATTTTTTTCTTTAATTTTGTATATATGCAGTTTGGTCTTTATATTTCACATGTCTAGATATAAAATTAGATATATAGGACGTATGTGAGGAAAAAACTATTGAAAAATATTAGGATTAGAGAAATGATCAAATATAAAAGAGTTTTTTGGCATTTTTTTTGTTGCTGCATATGTATTCTCGTACCTCTTCTTAATCTCTAACTAAAATAAAATTTGACGAAAATACAGGTATTTAAAGTGAAAAAAAAAGAAAAGAGTGAAAATACAACTTGATTTCATGTAATAATCCCAAATGATGGAGGAGTTGGTAATGACTGTATCAAAAAAGTAACATGCAAAAAGGAAACCATTCCATAGTAGAAACATTATTAAAAAGTTAACAAGACCGGAAAAATTAGGGTTTGGCAAAAAGGTAAGTAGGACATAGAGGCCATGTAATGTAGAAATTAGGTGAAGATCGATCATTTTGTCCCCCGCAAATAAGAGGCCTCTGTTAATCTGGTTGCTTTCACATGAAAGGCTATGAATTAACCTTTCCCCTTTTTGTCCACCTATAATAGGTCCAACTTCCAAGTTCCAAGTCCAACATGATGTCCCATAATCCATTTACCTGAGTCACTATTAATTTATCTCTGTATTATTGCAAATAAAGATGCAATTAAGCTTTTTAATATCTGTTTTACTTAAAGCGTCTAATTTTTAGAATTCGTGATTAGCAACTTGTTCAACTCTATAAAGTAGAAGCTTGCTGGATTATTCCTTGATTCCAATTTCGTAGTATTCTCAAAATTTCAACTCTTGCGTCATATTGAGAAAACTTGCTTCAATAGAATATAAAGTTGAAAGACTATTTTGGATCAGTTTAGAGGCTTAATTGGGATGGTATGTATATGTTTATGACACATGTTAAATTTTTACATCCATATTTAAACAGGTTAGGTTAGTTTAGAACCTAGACTTGTAACATAATTCATTTAATAGATAGTGTTGAATATAAATAAACAGGTACGTCTATATGTACATTGTTTTCTAACTTGATTATGGACCACTTGATTTACATGATTTTTTTTTTTTTATATTGAATCTTAAAAAAAAAAATCCCAAGATAATTTAAATAACCTAAATCTCATGTCCAATTGAACAAATTCATTATGTAGTTACCATTGTAAATTGGGCCTTTTTAAGCTAACAATAATTTAATAATTTCTATTGTTTACATAATTCGATATCGTGAAATAATTTGTGTAGATATATACATTATCAATTATATATGATTAGTGCTCATTATGAAAATAGGGAAATAATGTAAAAGTTTGCCTACTAAATTGAGATTGCACTAAGTCAATTATCATATGATACATCATAAAAATATAACCCCTTTTAACTAGGTGACAATAAGGTCTCGGTTGATACATGCCAGTCTAAGGATTTTAGCCGATAGAGTAATTGAATTGTTAGGCCTTGGACACCTATAAGATAAAAGGTTCTAATCTTGAGGAATCCTTAGGACTAAGTTAGAGTGACCTGCAAACTAAACAGCAATGAATAGATAATGGGAAAATTGTTCGACGGAGTCACTTTGATGCTTTAGTTAAAGAGAAGAGATTATTCCACTAGCGAGCCTATAATTTTATGTTCTCATACCTTTTAGAGGGAAAGAATTAAAGTATTTATAGTCATAGTCTCTAATTCTAATCAACTCATAGCCTACAACCCAAGACATATCCTAAGTTTAAGGGTTGGGCATTGTAAGATTTTATAACACGGTCTAAGTATGATTGTTTTGGGCTTTGTACCCATATCCTAAGTTTAAGGGTCGAGATTTGTAAGATTTTATAACACAGTCCAAGTATGATTATTTTGGGCTTTGTACCTATCTTCTAGGATTTAATGCTTTAGAGACACTCTATAGTTAGGTTATATAGACCTTCTTATAGGATCTAGTCGCATTGTATTTAATAAATTATTAGTGTCGTATAAATGGGCAAGTGGGCTTCCACCATGAGATGTGTGGGTGTTGCTAAGCTATGCCAAGAGGTCTGTAGAGCCACTTTGGGAGAATCAATTTTAAGAGAAGATAGTCTAGGCTTGAGGAGTTCAACTTATGGGTTAAGGAGGTTGCCTTACACTTAGAACCCATGTCTAAAACTGACCATCAATAGTATACAAATTAATCAAGTTAATAACTACATCAGCATATTAAATAAAATAAAAATAAATACAGACTAAAACTTGAGTTTAAACACGAGACACTATTAGCCAAATCCATCCCTATTTATAATCACGTACATCACGTTTGGATTCGCAGGCGATAATCCAAAATGTTCCCCTTGAGCTTAACTGTATTTTACTTTATTTTTTCTTTGAAAGTACCAAGGCTGATTTATGCAACAGGCTCTTAGAAAAAAAAAAAAAAAAGAAAAGAAAGAATGAAAGAAACAAGAAAAGAAATTATCTTTGCATGTAATAATAAAAGCTAATAAAGCCAGTTTTCACTCGTGAGGTTTGAATTATTCTCGAATTATTCCCATTAATTGCTCAACACAATGATGAAAGTAAAAGCAAAGATGGAGAGAGAAAGGTTGACAATTTGAGAAATCACCCTTTTATTTTCATGATGATAGAAATAGATTCATGAATCTTTGGTCTTCTTCAGAAAAAGCAAAACCCTAATTAGTAATTTCCTTGCTCCATATGATTTTTAGTTAATCAGATTCTAAGATTCTGTCTGCACTTCTTAGATTTATGTACAGATGTTGTTGGCCATCATGTAAAAGCTTATATCTCTATTAGATTCTTCACGAATTTCTATTTACAACTTACTAAGTTTAGTGAAGGCATGCAATAATAGAACATTTCTCTTGGATAGTGGACTAATATTATTAATTTTGTTAAACTATGTTATATAGATCCATCATCATAATATAGTAACTTCTGACCTCCTAAACTATTGATGAAGTACAAAGAGACCTTATAAACTCCTATATTATGATTTCATTCCGTCATAACTTGTATATAAATAAACATACGACCTTTATTATCGCTAAGCCACAAAAAAAATATCAATATTTATGGTTGTTACAGAAAAAAATTTTAAGAGGTAATTTGCAAATTTATTCCAAAAGTTATAATCTGAGAGTTGAAAATTTTGTTCATACATGACCAATAGTATAGAAAAGTACGTATTTACAATTACTCCGATGTTATCTTCAAATCTCCAAGCACTTACACCATTACATATTAAGCTTGACACAGTCAGCACATGCATATCTTCAACTGGCTTCTTATATTCCCTAGTCACAAGAAAGAGAAAGTATTTAACTATATAAGTACTTTCATTTACAACATCGAAAATAAGTTCAACATGAACAAAAAAAGTAATAACAACTAACAAAACCCTAGCCAGTACATTGAATTAAATTGTGGTTTCATCAATAGTCGGCATCACCCCCAACCTGCCAAGTTGACTTTTATATTTTTGGACGACATTGAATTTGGAGTTCAAAGATATCGCTTAATATCTATTTTCGGATAAGTGTTGTTTCCTCTTTTTAGTATATAAAAAGTAGTCATGGAAGACTCCGCAATTCAATTGAAAGGCAAAAAACCCCATCCTCCAAAATGGAAATAAAAGGAAAAAAAAAAAAAGGGGGCCAAATTAAATGAACATTGAAAAAGTATATACGTGAATGCGACCTAGATGATATGACCACACCTAATAACCACATGCCCACACATTATGGACGGGATCCAATGCCTCCTAATAGCTTTACCTAGGGTTTTATCAATGAGAAACCCGAAGAAAAAATATATTAAATTTACATAATAAGAAGAATTAGTTTTAGGAAAACTGAATCAAGCATTCTCTGAGTAAAACAAGTAAGTCCGAAGGATCATTTTAATGGGAGTCTTACAAAAAATGTTTACAAGGTAGCCAACGATTACATTTCATATTTATGAGATATTTTATTGTGTTGCATGCATTACTTTTTTTATGTTTCTAACAATAAAGTGCATTCCATAAGTATTTGAAAAAGGAAAAGGTGGTTTTTTTAGGGGATTAGGTAGATTTTTTCTTTTTTAAGCCTCTAAAACTATCGAAAAGTTCGAAAGGAAAGTAAAAGCTACTCTTTCTAATTTTTGTTAAATAAATGAAGAAATTTCACTCAGAGTGGATGAATATATAAGATTGTCTAGACCTGTGCTCTTTCTATAGAACTAACCCCATAATGATTACATATCCACACACACACATACATATATATATAGAGAGAGAGACATTTTCATTTATTATATGCGTTATATTTGTACACTTTCAATAAATAAATTGCCCCTTTAATGTATAAACTAGTGGTCGACTATTCCATATTCGTAAGAAGAAATCGGTTTCTTTTGGGTATATATATGTATATATACATTACTCTTCTAAGTGGGATTGTGGCATATTGGGCAGGGTTATCATAAAAAAAAATTCAAGTTTCGTATATCATAAATATATTGCAATAAATATACACATGTAGACTGTACGTTGGTATAAAGATATAAGATCATGATATATTATTATTGAAAACGGAGTTGTGTAAAGATAAAAGGGGTGTGAGTGTGGGTGGTGGTGCAGACAGTCTCCACCAAACAAGCTGGTGGGGTGGGTCTTCTGTTTGATGGCTACATTTCCCTGCAATGGTGTTAAATAAGATAAATACCCCACCTTCCAACTTTGTCTTTTTAACCCTAGGTCTCTTTCCTTCCTCTCTTAAAATGGTTATCTAGGGATGCAAATAGAGTGGTATTATGAAAAAGATGAATACAAAATGGAGATAATAATTTAGCTAGTTTGCTTTAGAGCAGATGGAGTTTTATCTCTATGCACTTTTATTTTTAATCAGTGTACTTAAAATTGTAAGTGAATAATGAATATATAGACTTGGAACTTAGCCTAGAAATTTGCATTTGAACAAAGTCAATTATTTGTCTTGTCTTTCTACAAATGCATGAAACAAGTAATAAGTGAGTCCAATTTTCTCTAGATTAAAACATTTCACCGATATTATTACCATATGATTTTGTATGTCATACCTTGTTTTTCATTTATGTTTAAAAATATCTTTAAATATGATAGATTTGATGCCATCATCGATACGACTAAGAAGAGATTAGTATATTAAATGCCTAATATATTTGTTTTAGAATTCAGTCAAGTTTCTTGTATTTCAATTGTACTGTCTTTAAAGTCCTCTATGATAACTCCTTACCTAATAACTATCTTCCTTACTATTTTTCTTCTGAGTTGAAAAGAAAAACAGAGGGGAACAAAAATATAGCCCCGCAACTTCAAAACAACATAGTAAAATAGCAAAATAGTTTACTATAAACTATTTTTTCGATATTCAGTTCTTTAACTATTATCAAACCTTTTTTAGATTAAGTTTTATAAATTTGCAGCCAGCTAGCCTATCACATGTGTGCCAAACCAAATTCGTGGATGTCCAATTGCTCTTTGTCTTTTTGATGTGATGAGAACAATGATGAGAGACTTATCTAATATAAGAATGCAAATATGGAGGGCTAGTGAGGAAAAGTGTGTTTACGTGTTCTGTATAGTTGATACTACTGAGTAAAGGACATTGATAAACGTAAATTAAATGAATGTAAACACTGGTGAGGGAAACCATCAATTATCCCATAAAAGTGAAATGCACATCAATCTCTGTGAGCATTTTGAGGTCATGAAGACATGGGTTGTAAGCAACAACCCTCAATTCAGTCATAAATTTATGAAACCCCCAATAACTCCTTAATGGCAATGGTGATGCTAGATACTCAACCTTGTCGAATGAAGTTAGGTTTTCTGTTTCTAGATCTCTCGACAAACAAAAAAATATCCCAAGAAGAAACTTAATTACCAAAAATGAATGTCTACTCGTTATACAAGACACCTATCAAAATCCAACATCTTGAAAGAACTTTGAATAAGATTAAAATAACCGAAAAAAAAAATAGAACCTTTTAAATATCAAAGTATGTACTTAAAACATGAAAATTTGGGTAGCATGGAGTGGAAACAAGTTGGCTAAAGTGTTCTATAATACAAGATAGATCAAGTTTATTGAGATTGAGATGGCAAAGACAACCAACCACTCACCCATAAGAATTGTGATTAGGTAGAAGCTCTCCAAAATAAAAGCGTAAATTTAAACCTTTTAGTAAAGGAAACAAGGCAAGTTTTGAACCCTTATCATCAAAAAAGATATCTAAGAGAAAGCTACACCTAGAGGATGAGCGTAGGATCAATCTCAAATAAAGGATGAAACTCTTAAATGGTCAAAATAGAGAATGAACATCACTAGAGTTGCACAAATATAGGACAATGCTACATTCAAATAGAGAATAAAAATTACATACCAAAAGATGATTGTTATGTAAATTTTAATATGCCACATCATCAAGACTACAATGTCATCTTGTATTTAGATTACTTTACATAACGTTCATTATCTATTTGAATCACTACAAAGTCTCATTCCTTACTTAAACTTAACCTCAAACGCTTATCTTTACTATATAACTTTCCCAGACATCCTATTCTTAGCAAATTTCCTCTAATATAATTCATCATATTACTTTTATAAAAATGGATTATTTTAATGTTATAAAAGAATTTAACAAGACCCAAATCTTTGATAGTAAAAGCACTATTGCTAAATTGCTAACACGTTTAGACAATTATTTCTTCCTAACTAGTTCCTAAGAGAAGAAAACATGGACATAAACCAATGTAATAAGAAAACTACTCAAAACTAATAGAGTAAAGAGGGAATAGTGACTCTTAAATTAAGCAAAACCATTTCCAACGAGAAATTTCTATCTCTAAATTCCACCAGGTAAAAGGTTTGCTTTTGAACCATATAACAAAGTAATGAGACAATAAGCCTTTCAAGGAGCTACTTCATCATATGCAACCGGTGAAATTATATAAAGCTTTTTTATCAACAGATCTTTGACTAAATACATTGCAAATGTCAAACTAATGTATTAGCCAATTTTAAACGATAGTTATAATAAAACATAATATGGTCACTAGTCAATTTAGTTATAGGTGATGAAGTTTATTTATAATTTTTTCTATGTGCTTACTTGCGACTTTATACCAACAATCAAATTTTATAATGATTTACAGCCCCATTAGGTCTATACTTGATCATAAACCCATTTGAACACAATAGGTTTCTTGCTTAAGAGGCAATTCTATTAGTTCCAACATACGATTATCTTCTAGGGCCTTAAGCTTAATATGCATTATGTCACAGATTGTGAATTTGGAGTCTAGTGGGAGTGATCAACTCAAGCATATAGCACAATGTGTAGCATTAATAAGGTAGTTTCTTCTGGGAGTATATAACTCTCAAAGTGAATTTGACTTTACATAAGTAAACTAGTCAAAGTTGATGCCCCTATCTTAGTGAGGCCATGGCAAGCTGAAACCTATAAGATAAGTTAAACCTCTCAAACATATCTCAAATGGTGACAAAATCAAGATGGCTCTTCTTGTGGGAATGATAGGCTCAAAACGATCTTGGGAAGTTAAGAGGAGAAGCCTATCTCGCCATCCAAAATCTAAGTAAATGTAGGAATCCAAAGAATGGTTGAGCACTATATAGGTACTCTAATAGGTTTATGGAGGGAGGGGGATGGTTGTGTATAGGGAAGACCTCCCCTCTCGTAACAAGCAGTACTAAGGCGAACGTTTTAACTTCATTGAGCTACCTAAATGCTACCCAGTGTATTTGATGAGTGAATAATTCTTATTAGATAATGGGCTTATATATGTTAAGCTCAAGAGAAGGAGTGGCCAATAAAGGAAATACATCGTTACAAGAGAAGCAGTTGTGTTGCAAGTTAAATTGTAATGAGAATCTACACAAATTATTGTAAATGTGCTTTTGTAGGTACGTTAGTTGGGAGTTGATGCGTTCTCCTGATTGAAGTCATGGCAAGTCGAAAGCAATGAGTTAAGTTGAGCCTCTAAAACATATATTAGACGATGACAAACTAATAAAATAGATTTCCTAGTAAGAAGGATAGGTTCAAAATAATCTTAGAAAGATAAGAAGAGAAAGCTAACTTACTATACAGATTTTAAGTAAAAGTAGGAATCTAAAGGATGGTCAAGCACCATATGAGCACTCTAAATAAGGAAAAGGAAGGGTTAAGGGGTGTTTTGGGTCTTCCCTCAAGATATATAGCATCCACTTGTTTGTAATTTGAATTGACTTGTAAGTAACATGTTGGTCTAATGATAGTGAAAATAGTTATAAGAAAGGTAAAGTAATCTATTGATATTAGCAAAATGGTTTAATTTGAAAAGATGATGAATATAGAAAAGCAAGCAAATGAAATGGTATTAATGCTAGAGAGAATAGTCAAAATTGCATTTGGATTCATTTCAACATTATGTATATAATCTTGCAATCAACTTGGACTTTTTCTATCCCTCTTAAATATTTACATACCTAGAGCTAACATCAGATGCAATAACAAAACAAGAAGATGGGAAAATGTCCAATCTAAAAGTGGGTGTTTATGGCCAAAGATAGGCATCCCATTACTTCTAAGTTTTCATAGATAAGTTTGAATGGTAACAATTTCACTTCTTCCATAATGCGAGTGATGAAGTTTGGCCATACAAGTTGCATAAGAAAATTTATGTCATCAAAGATTTACAACTAGGAATATACGTTAAGATGGATGAAAAGTAGTTTCAGCTTTATTAGATTTTTGAAGTTTATCATTTGAGCAAGTAGTACTAGCCTCGTTATTAGGAAATGACCTAATCATTCTAGGACTCATAAATTAAGAGCGTCTAACACATAAAGATCTGGCTTCTCTTTATTTCGTGACTTCTAAAGGCTTTCTTAAACCTTCATTCAACTCAATAACTTTCTCTATCATTTGAGTAGTACAATTTTGAAGATCTTCACAAGGGTAGAACAACTTACTGTCCATTTAAATTTTTCAATCCAATGTCTCTTCAATTTGTCATAATATAATGAGAAGAGTTACCATATTCTATTGCAATCACAGTTCAATTGTCCATTTATCTATATAAATAACACTTCAAGACTTGGGAGAGTAGATCTTTTGCCGTCTAAAATAAACTTTCTTAGAGTTAAACTGATTAAATATTAGGATGATTGAAGCCTTCTACATGTCATTGGGTATCAAATCTCCAACCTTTATTGAACTCGAATATCTAAATTTATTTTTGTTGTTCAATTCAATTTTCAGAGAAACAAAAAGAAATAGAATGATTGATCATTTTTATTTTCAACCTATATATTTGGCATTCGTGTTCCTATAGTAGATAACATTCTATGAAATGCCATTATTACCCCTGAATAATAGACAAAACCATGTTACTCTTGCTGCCGAAATTCAATAATCTAATTAAAGTAGACTTGCCATTTTTACCACAACCGTTAAAAAAGAAAAAAAAAATTGTCCTTGCATTGAGGTACGAAAGTAATCATGCAAACACAACAACTGCAATAACATACAAACTCTTGTCAATTCGACCAAGACAGAAGACATCTAATTGAGCTTTAGTCTATAAAAACACAAATTCTATATAAAATCTACTACTTTTATTTTTGCTTTTGGAATGGATAATCTTTGGTGACAGATGTTACCCTGCTATGCCGACCTTAAACCCCTTAGAGAAAAATACAATTTTTCTTTTTAATAATTTTTCCAGTTCATAGTTCATAATGGTTAATTAGGACCACCAATTTTGTAGGGGTTCATATGATCCAGATCTGGTGACAATCACATATTTTCTCAATGATAGATGATATTTTGGGACCATATCCTATGTGGGCTCATCTCATGATATCATTTGCATTTTTCAAAATTATGTCATTAGATGAAACATGTACCTAGTTTGGAGATTTAAAAAAAAAAGAAAAAAAAAACAATAAAATGAACTTTGGTAATAACTTTTTTTATAATTATTTCCATTATCTTAAATTTTAGTCTTTTTTTTTCCTTTAAATTTCTATGTTTCTCAGGCTCTTTTCATTCACCATATTAACTAATTTAATAAATCTAGTTATGAAAACCAATAATATACGCTGAGTTGAGATGAAAAATAAGAAATTAGATAAATTGCGGTTATTGAAGCAACATTTAGCTCGCGTTATTATAATAGAGTCAACTGGGAAAAGTATTTAGTACTATAATCGGTTTACAAATAAGTACGGTCCTAAACAAAGTACCTTATAGAGATAAGATAAGATTTTGTATTATATCAAAGATTTTATTATCATATATAATAAAAATTTACCAAAAATATCTCTAAAATAACCATGATATGTCTTAAAAAGACACACATCAAACATGGACTAAAAGATTAGTAAGGAATAGTACTCATTTGGTGTTGTCTTGATAAACAAACGCCATCCAAAAGAGAAAACAGTCTCTAACAGTACGGCCTTTGATAGGGGAAAAGGTGGAGGAAAGTAGGGCGAAGAAAATGAAAGGGAAGGGCAAGTGTGTGTTTGCATATTAAAAGAGAAATGAGGGGAAAAAATAAAAAATAAAAAAAAAGGAGGGAAGATTAAGGTGAAATTTCCCCCATATAATCCGAAATCTTTCTCCCCTGACTTGAGATGAATGAAATGGGGAAAGTGGGGCATCTCGAAATATTATAAGAATACTTTTAATCAATAATAGAACATTTATCAGAAAAATATAATAAGTAGGGACTATCAATAATTTTATCGCCTCTATATTTACCCAAACATATTAACCAAATATAAAAAGGAAAATATTTCACTTCACTTTCTCTTTTCTCTTTTTTCTTTTTTCTTTTTTCTTTTTTTTTTCTCCCTTCACTTTGCCTCACTTGCATCGATTTTCTTTTTCTACTAAATTAACAAACAAAGCTTAATATTCACAAGCAAGCAACAAAAACATAATTGATAGTAGTGGCGTGAAAAAACATTGTTGCGGGATCCTAAAACTAAAATTTACATGCATATACTATACCATTTATGACACTATCCTCTGTTTGGGAACTAACTCAAAAAGTTGATAATTTGGTTAAAGGAAAAAAAGGATGACGATCCACTGAATGTTGGGTGGGTGGAACCTTACAAAATCCACTCCACACACTCTGCTTCTCTCTCTCTGGCGAAACTCTTCCTAATGATTTCAAACTTCAGAGTTTCACGGCCCTTACTCCCCAGAACCTAGCTAGCTACTTTTACACACTCTACTCTGTCAATTGTTTGTGCATGTTTTTTGTTTGCCAGCCAACGGTTGATTTGATTATGCCTTGCCTTCCAAATTTAGGACCACACTGGGTTTTTGGGGTAAGAAGCTAAGAGCTCCACCCCCCCCACCCCTCCCTATCAACAATATTGTAGGGTGGTCCTAAACTTGATCGATAATCATAAGGAGGAAAGTGCTTTCTGTACTGTACTGACAGTCCTTTCCTGCTAGCTTATTTGGTACAGCTTTGCCTCTTATGCTACCGTATCTTAACAGTTAAAACCTTAACTTAAAATATTAAAATATCATATTAAACCCTTATTATTTTATTATAAATTGAGCGAGTAAGAATCTATTATTTTTAACTTACTACAAATAATTAATTATGTTTTTTCATGTTGAACGAACAAAAAAAAATTAACAAAATCATAGTATTTGTGCATGTTAACGTCCCAAAAACTTAGGGTAATGTGATAAGTGTGCTGGGCATGTTAGTGTCCCTTTTGGATTAAGATTTTATATATTACTATAATTGAACTTGGTTTATTTGAGGATATGCACATGCAAAAGGACGAGAGCGAATAATTGTACGGTTGATGAAAATATCAATGCTGCCTTTTGTCCAACCCCCACCTAACGTCCTTTAATCCCTTAATGGTACGTTTAGAAATGAAATAAAATTGGAAACAAAATCAAATGACTCCAGCGTCAAATTGTAAACCAACTAAGCTGAAATACTAACCAAACTTGAGTTTGACTCAGTTAATCTCATCCGGCTTGATTGATTTAAAAGAATCATTATGTTCTTATTAAAATATCATTAGCATTCAAAATGGATTCAAACTCTACTAAATTTATAAGTTAGTCAAATTACATATGAGGAATCCCGAATTCAACTTAATAAAATATTTGAGTAGTTTAAATTTAACTCTAATCTAATCCAAGTAACTATTGAACCAAAATTAAGTAGTTTATTAATAAGTTTAATTTATTCATACCCCTCTTCGAATTAAATAAAAAATGAAATAAGATAGTAACCTAATAAAAGGATATATTGCAAACTAAGTAATCATATTAAGTAACCGTCGTAGAATGAACAAAAAAAATAATATAACAAAAATGTTGGAAAGATCATGTATTTTTCCAAGTTTTTAGGGATTGCACATGCATTCCGTTTTGTTAAGTAATAGGTAAAAATAAATGGTTTCTCCAATAATTTATAGACAAGGATTTTGGTGGTATTTCGTATATAAAAGTCAATCTGACAATTAATGCTCATAATATTTATAATAATAAATTATGAAAACCACTTGTAATTTAATGATATAAATACTAATCTCCTGATAAGATTGACTAAGCTCAAATACCTCTCCCTCAAATTGTAATGCAGTTTTAAAAAGTAAAAGTTCAAGAGACTAGATAGAAAAAATAAAACATAATGTTTTAATTATTGTCGTGAGCCTCAATTGGCTACACAAGTCAGTTCTGTTAGATGCATTAACAAACGTGATGGATTAAAACGAGAATTAAATAGCATTTTGAAAACTTATAAATATGCATATATTGATAAAAAAAATATAAGCTTCCATAAAATGCAAAATATAATTGTTAATATCAAATAATCAAGTATGTAAATAGATTTTTGTGTTTTGGGTGTGTGTGTGTGTGTGTTTTTACTGGCTTTACAAAGAAAGAAAGAAAGAATGGTAGAAAGAAACAGTTGCCAACACAAAGAAGAAGTTCTCTCTTTAATGAACTGCGCTAAAATTGGATGGATTGGGGGCTTCTGGGCCCAGGTTGCTCATTCCATAAGGAATGAATTCCTTATCCATAGAACAATATAACAAAGAAAGCCCTTGAAACATCAAATGGGCTTGCAATAAAATGGTCTCCGCGCTACCAAATGTTTCCGTTGAACCCGCCACTCCCATCTAAAAGTGCAAATGTATGGTAACCATGTAAAATGCTACGGTACGGGTTTTAGATTTAATATTTACCATGTTGTGTCATATTTAATGATTTGAAATAAAATAAAATGAAATTAAGACAAGAATGATGAATCAAGAAAATTAATAAAGGTGGAATGGTTCATAATCCTACCTTTTTCCTTTGAAGTTAGAATCACCAGTTCATTTTTATAAAAATAAAAGAAATAAAACCTAAAAGTAAAAAACGTAGTTCATTATATATCTATTTTTCTATACCTAACATGATATTAAAACTTTTGGCAAATTTGATCGATTTAATCAAATGTGTAAAACCAACATACATGGATTTGATTTTTACGACCATTACTTCGACACCACGATAAATTTAATCAAACGATGCACCTTGCGTAATTTTTAAGTTAAAAAAATCGAAATTTTTATAAATAGAATAGAAAACGTTGATAGATATGAATGCAAATAGATTTACCTGTATATTTCTCCCTTAAGGAGTCACAAAGGCCAAATAGTTATATGCAATAAAATAGTTGAAAAGGAAAAAAAAAAGTAGTCTAAGCGATTTTTATGACAAATTTATACACCACTTCTCTTTCATCGTTCCATTCTATATTCAAACCAAAATACACTCTCAGCTTATTTGACGTGAATCTTGTTGATTTTTAGAATTAGTTTTAGAAAGAATACCTTATTCTATTGAATTCCATCATTTTTTTCATTGCTGACTGTTTTCATGACAATTTTCAAAAGCCACGGTTACCGTTGAATACTATCTTCTGACCATTTTTAGTTAATACAATCATTTTTTTTATAATAATTGTTATTTTTAAATGGATCTCACGATGAGTTCTCATATACTAATTAAGGCTCCATTTGGTTAATCTTTTTTTCATCTTTTTGTGTCTACTTAAATTTTATATTTGATAAGAATAAAATTAAAAAAAAATAAAAGTATAATTCAATATATATCTATAGACATCTAATTTTTACCCCTTTGTAATCCTAATTTTTTATTATTGTTTTATTTTATTTTATTTTACAAAAAGGGTCTTAATTCAAAAATAAAAAATAATAATAAAAAAAATAAAAGATAAAAATAATAAAAATTAAAAAATGATGAAAATACCAAAAAAATAAGAAAAGAAAAAAATTATAAAAATTTTGTAGATTAGGAACAAATAGTTTTAGTTTTAGTTTAGTACAAAAAAAATTATTTTAAACAATCGAGTATTTTAAGTACAATTTAATTATATTAAAAATCAAGACGTAGGCCAACGATCTAACGAATAAGTATTGAAGTATAAAATTGAATTTAATTTGAGATCTTTAGTTCGAGTCTCGTTAGGTACCTATGTCTTTTATTTTTTTATATTTTACAAGAACGAGAGAAATAAACAGGATTCGTATCTAATTAAAAACATTTGAATCTAGTTTGATTTTATTAAATCGGATTTGAATTAATTTGAATTTAATTTAATTATTATCAAATCAATATGATATGGTCTGTGTTATATAAATAGATACACTGGTAAAAAAGAGGATCCACTTTTCATCTATGGTCCCACGTCTAAACTACGTCCAACAATAAGACAATTCAACGCAACCACAATGTAACACAAAACAGCCAGAATCACACGCAATTCTAACCAACTGATCCGCGACTCCACCTATCCTCCCTCACCTTTTCCAAACAATTGCCAATCACCGATCCAACGCACATACTCCATCATCGCGCAGACCTCAACACATCACACACACCACACTACACGTCAACAGTTGGCTAGCGAATTCCCTGATCCGTCGCGGCATTGCACTCCACCAACTAAACACATAAATTCACGATCTGCACAACGCATCCCTACGCCGTTCCATCGCGCACAGCCGCAGCACTCCAAATTACTGCAACAGCCACGTTCAACGTTACTCCAAACCCTTGACTTTTCAATCCAATCACGAACGCCACTGTCCACACCGTAATTTCGATTAACGCTCCATCCTCGCCTATAGCAACTGTTACATATCAACCGATAAGTAAGCTATTTTGGATACAGACCGTAAGACTTGATTGCAGCAACCACTCTGAACAGAAACTTCACCAGACTTGCAGCAAATAGAGAATCACGTGGCAGCAGAGAATCAAGTCTCGCCTTTCATCCTCGGCACACAACTACACCTGTGAATTGTCGTGCAACGCTGCTTCCATTGTTGCTGTTAATCACCTAGACCAAGGCGCATTGGAGTCCCAAACCAGATCTCTCTCTCGTCCATCCATCCGCCTGCATTCAGAACATCAGGACCAGTTTCTCTTACTCAGTTTCGTAGCCCCTGACCGCACTTCATTGCAATGACCAACGCCATTGCTGTCCCTCAATTCAAGCCGCGACCCGCGACACCATGCAAGTCGATAAGCACAAACCGAATCCAAACATCCAATAGTACAACAGCAGTAGAACACTCCAACGTCAAGCCTGATCCGCAATGCCACAGTACGTTCGTCCATCATCGCTCCATCCTCACCGCTGCTGTCTTCATCCATTGCATAACACCATTGCCAATTCACCAACCACGCACCGACCACAACGCCAACTAACTACCATTTCCACTGATCTAGTGCTTAGTTTCAGCTGCAACGCAATCTGACATCAATCCAACTCCTCGCCGAGCAGCATAGCTGAACAAAATTAAGGTAAGGTTTGGTTTCTTCAGATTTTTTTTTTTCCTCTTTACGTCATATTATATTATTATTTTATTAGGTCCTAAGTAATTTAAGATAGTATATATAGATACGTGTATATAATATTAATTTCTTTAGTATTAGTTTTCTAATATTATATAGATTAAATATTGATTTAAGTGAATGGTTATTTGGTAATAGTTATATGTATATAAACATATATTAGTTTAGGGATTGTTAGGAATGGTTTTTTTTTTTTAGGAATTAGGTTTTGTTTAAAGATTTATCACATAGTAAGTTATTTTTCTTTAAATAAAAATTAATAAAAAACCCTTTTTAAAAAAAAAAAAAATAGGATTGTAAGAGCATTTTTTTTTTATAAAACAAAAACACTCAAGAGTTAGGGCTCTTTTAGATTTTATTTGAATAAACTAAATTAATTAACAACGTAAACTTAGTTTGTTTTTTTAATTAAAATAAATCAACATATTAAAGATTTTTTGGAAAGAACTACGATCGTCTGATCCGGCTAGCGGGTATGTAAGCACCTTCTGAGCGATGATAAAATATGTAGAAATTTATGTTCTTTTTTCTTTTGATTTTATTTATTTATTTTTTTCTTTAAAATATTATAATTAGAAAAATAATCCTAATTTCAATAATATATCGTGAGTATATTAATGTATGTAGAGGGTCATATTGGATTTTGGGGTTTAAACCCAATAATAATCTCGGCTTGACTCTTTAGGTTAACTAACATAACATAAAAAGTTAAGAACAAAGACTTGAGATGACTTATGGAGATTTGACATTGCGAATTTAAAGTAAGGAGTGTAGGATTGGCTTGTTCACTCTCAACATTTCTCAAGTAAGTTCATGTATTTAGAGAGGCCTTCTATGATTCTAGACTTAAGAGAAGATAAAATGATCCATTAAGGGAATGAATCATCTCAACCATCAACCATCATTGTGATCTAATGAGCACCATCAACAACTAAACTTTATAAATAACTAATAGCCTCTCCTCATTTGACAATTCAAAAATTAAGAGAAATGTCGTCATGTGTCAAGTTGCTATCACAAAAGATCAAATCGAGCCCATGAACAAAAAATACACTGTCTTCTCTCAAAAACAGTAAGGTTAATAACTCTTGCACTTGTCTCTCCTTACTACCTCTCTCTTTTAATTATCTCTTACCCACGTCAAATCACTTGTAAATTACTTAAGTATAACTTGCTTCAAGCTCAACTTGGCTCAATCTCAATTCATAAACAAACCGAGCTTGAGCTCAAATAAAACTCGTTTATATAAATAAGTTAACCTTGAGCTTATGTTTAGACTCGTGAATAGGTTTGTTTTTATTGTTAATAAGATAACTTGTGAGTTGATATATTATATTAAAAATTATATTATATGAAAAAAATATAATACAAAAAATAACAATAACATAATTAAAAGATTATAGAAAAAAGGTTATTTTTTTTAATTAATTTGAGCTTAAGCTCATTTAGACTAATTTATCTAAACAAGCTTGACCTTAAGCTTGAGCTTGAGCTTCAAATTCCTTAATAAGTTCAAGTTTAAGTCTATAATTTTCAAGCATAATAGAAGCTTGGCTCGACTCAACTCAAGCTTGAGCTCAATAATTTTTAAATGATCTAAGCTTAAACCTTTAAAAGCTCAACTATTCCTTTCTTGTGTAAAAGATTAAGAGGATAGAATCCTTTGCTTTAGATTCTCTAGCTCCTTATCTTATATTTAGTATATTCTATAACATTCAAATCCAAAACAACAACATAGTCATGTCATGTCACGCTACTCTAAATTGCTAAGAGGAATTTGACTCTTTTTACGAACTTAAATTAATATTGATATCTTCACTTTGAATGTAGAAATTTATTTTAGATAACTAAACCCTCTCAAATTATTCCTTCTCAAGAATCAAAAAAATTTGTGCCAAGATTACAGATGCAATGAAGAATAAAATTCCTTAAACATGTAATAGATCTCGAAGTACTATTTCTACATCTCCTTGACCAAATCCACCCACATTAGGATTACCTGTTAATGACTGATCAAGTTTGATAAATTCACCCTCTAAAATAAGAAGTTCTAGTCCTGCGGGATAACATCAACCACTTGACATCCATGAGATATATCTGTTATAGTTATTTCATACCTTCCTTTTTCTTTTCATTTAATTTTACTTATTATAACAGCCACTGTAGCAATATAAACTGCATTATTATTGTTATTCTCGTCGAAATAAATTTACCCCCTTTATCTGTTCCCACCTAAATATATGAAGTATTTTAAGAAATGAACATCTTTATTAGTAGTAAGTCCAAAAGAGAATAGGAAAGGTAATTCACTATATTTCCAGACTCGAACTAAGACCTATAACAAGAATATTTTTTTTAATAGGGTGGTAATTTTGAAAATGCAAATTTAATCATTATATTTTGATCCTCTCTATTACAATATATTAGATGAGAATCTCCATATTCCTTAGGTATTCATCTCCTATTTGATGATCCACATCTAATATATGTCATGTTATCCTTCCTTGGCCAAATAGTCAATTTTAAACCGGTGCCACTATAGTATTAGATCATTATAATGACGATGAGTTAAGCAAAGTTGAACTGCGTGAAATATCACTATAATTTGTCCTTTCGCATTTGTCTTGTCATGAGTTTTCTTGCGCTTGTAACAAATCGAAAGTTCACTGTAGGATCATTTTCCTTCCTCAACAGACAGATACGGAAGAGAATGACGGGCAATCAAAATGCTTGAAGGTGGTAAATAAATGAGAGGATGAACAATCTTTTATTGCATTCTTTTTGAAAGAACTAAGCCGAAACCATTACATCAGAATACAACAAAATAATGCTGAACAAATACATGAGCTTTCTTGTTAGTTGTCAATTCTCTCCATGAGCTAGACAGATACAAAAATAATGCTAAACAAAATGTTCAGTTGGATATTCATGTTCATATCCATTGTAATCATAATACAGCCTTTCCCCTTTTGATATGTCCCTGTTAGCAATTAGTAAAACGCGGCATTCGCCATTCACATCATAGCGCACGCACTTAAGGTTCTGCTTCTTTTTCCCTTCCCTGCGCGGAACAAATCATTCATTAGATCATACGAGAAAAATGCTCGATGGATTTTAGGTGTCACGCTAGCACTTACGGAGTATGATTGTTGATGCCATTGATAAAACGAGCAATGTTGGCGTGTTTGTCTGGACAAATAACAAGGCTTCTTGATGGATTAGCAGCAGAAATTAGAGTCATCATGCTGTCACCATCATCGTGCTCCCGATTCTTTAAGAAGTCTACATCACCAACATACTCGGTGATTATGGTTAAATCCTTGATACATCTATCTGCCTCGACTGTAAACCTGATAAACCATTCGTTTGCATAATAACAAAATTAGATGGATGAATGCACAAAGCCAAAGGGGTTAAAAGGAAGTCATCCACAAGCAAAATTGGAGAATATATGTTTTTCTATATACCCTTCTTGAGGATCGAAAGTGACCATGACAGGCGGCCATTCCCCTCTTTCCATCATGCTATTGCACAAATTCAAAGTTTCAACATCTTCTTTTGGTAAGACCTGCAATTCACCACGACTGATCAAAACTCCAATAACAATGCAAAATCGAGCAATAACATAACAATACTGTATGAAGTAGCTGGAGCTTCATTAATTTCAATGCAACAAGCAAAAACTTCTGAAAATATTGACATGTTTTGGCAGATTTTTTAGAATGTTTTGTGCAGACTAAAGAATTTGGCATTTTAGAAAGATTAGTTGTATCCTAAAGCACAAAAGTTGAATGCAGAACCATCTCAAACTAGTGATTTGCCAGGCATATCGCACTGATCTAATATACTAATTGTGATTACCTGCATTCCTCCTCGCTCGAGGATGGAGCAATTAGCCGACCGTGGTGCCATGCCAGGCACATAGGTAAGCTCATTGCTAAACTCAGCTCCTGTGGCTGTTAATGCCGTAGCTAATGAAGCCATTTGTGCCAATCTCCTCACGGGATCCTCACTGGGAAGGAAAGGCAAGAGCCTTCTCTTCTTTTTCGACATCACTAAGCTGCTTGTGCGCTTCCGTTTCTTACGCGCATCTGCCAAATGAAGAAAATTTATTCAATATTAGAGAAAAAGACTTGGCAGTTTTTGCACAGGAAAGTGAAATTCAAATGCTTCATACCTTGGCTTAGTGATTTGGCTGATCCTGGAGATACTTGGATACGGAAAAAGTCCATGATTTTGGTTTGAATTAGAGGAAAAGCTGCATAATTATCAAACAAAAACAAAAACCATTAATCAACACGATTCATATGATTAAATCTAGGTTAAATAGAATAAAATATAAATGTGAAAGACAAAACTGACAAAACCCCTTTACACTATAACTTTTCTCGTAACTCCTAAAAATCATTGAAAGAAGGTGAATTTCATGATAAATTAAGTCAATTTCGAGGCATCAATGCGAATTATGTTCATTTCGAGGCCAATTACTATCAACCACTTCCAATCCAACTTAATATCTCAGAGGTCAGTTCATATGCTCGGAGGTAGCCGATCCTACGCCTCAAAAGATGCAGACTCCCCCAATCAGCTAATTATCGTACAAATCAACGAGGATAGATATATAAATATGACGTGATTAATACGTGCATCGAATGAACATTGAAAGCCTTTACTTGGCTACAAGCAAGGTGATAAAACTAAGAACATATACATACATTTGGGTGTCTTGTGTTTGGAACAAGAAGGACAAAACCAAGATCCTTTCGGCACCGAAACGAGAACGGGTCTAAGACAAAACAAATGAAACCCTTTATCACACTTGTCACAAAGAAGCAATTCATCTCCAAAACCACCAGACCCACAAGACTTGCACTTCACATCACTGTAATTAGTGTTTTCGGGTTTGGGAGCTTGAGTTCTCCGTCTCTGGATAGCCTTAGATATGGTGGTGGTGGTCGCGGCAGCAGCGTTGGTGGATGGAGCCATTGCAGATAAGTAAGGAATGCAAAGCAGTGGGTGGTGATTTTTAAGTGTGGAGAGAGAGAGAGAGAGAGAGAGAAGGAATGAGTTCGCGGGGTTTTCTGGCTTAGGGTTTCGCGGGAAAATATGAAAGAGGGATTTTGGCGCCATTGTATCGATTCGGTAACTACAGGAGTCAGTGTCGCGCCAAGCTACATGTCATTGGTTCGACCGGCCGGTTTAGTGAGGTTTGAACAACATGTAAAGAGGATTTTGTTGGTGATTATGGTAAAAGATTAAATGGATGTTTTATTTTTGTTTTCCTTCCAAATATTATTTAGTGTTGCTTTTCCATCATTTAATTTTGACCAAAAATTTCAATAATCCAATAAGAGATTATGAGTAGTGGAAGATCAATCACTTAATTGGTGGTAATCCTCGTTATAAGATTAAAGTTTTTCTCATTTTTCTGGTGATTCTTAAGATTTTTAGTCTAGAGATATTCAACAAAGATATACCATCATTGCAAATTAGAAGTAATTAACATATTTTTAGTGTATTCAAATAAATACATTTGTATTATATTAATGCAATTGTATATCTCTTCTTTGTTAATACATCTTTTAAATTGTTTATGTATTGTTTTTCCTTAAATTATTGATTGTGGATATAGTTTAATTCTTTTTCCCCTTAATAATGTTATAAATATTGCCTTCAAATAAGACCTAATAAAGTAAAGTTGCAACTAATAAATTTGACAATAAGAAGAAGACGAACACAATAATTTTACGTAGAAAACAACTAAATATTTTTAATATAAAAATCACAAACAAGATAGAAGAATATTATTATAAAATAATGGGAACTACACCACATCAACTCTCTCTTTCTCTCTCTCTTTTCGATGTTAGATACAATCTATTCAGATGCTAATTTATAATTCTTTTTATGCATCTATTATGAAGAAAAATCAATTCTTTTTTTTTTTCAATGATTTATTCTTCTCTTTTTATTTCTCTCTCTCTCCTTGTCCTTTTTTTTTTTTCCTTCTTTATCTCTTCCTTTGATTTCTTCGCTGTCAACTTGTCTTAACAATCTCCCACTTAAAGATATGATTACAAATCAATCACATCTTCACATTACTCTTTCTACCTTACAATTCCATATTACTTGTGTTTTTATCAAGCCACAAGAGGATCAACACCAAATAAACTTATTTATTAATTACCTTTATCATAAAATTAGTTATGTTATCCTCGGTATGGATCTTCTATATATCTACAATTCCTCCTTCAACGTTCTCATGAATGAAATGATATTGAACTCAAAGGTGTTTTGTTTTTTAATGTAAGGCTAGATTTCTTGCAAGATAAAAAGCACTTTAGCTATCACAAATTAAAGTAATTTCTCTTGTGTATACCCAAACTCTTCCAATGCCATTTTTAACCATAATACTTCTTTACTAACTTATAAAGTTGCTACATATTTTGTTTCAGTTATTGATGTAGCTACAATTGATTATAGTTTAGAAACTCAACTTATAGTTCCACTAACAACTATAAAAACATAACCTATGGTGGATTTGCATTTATCAAGATCTCTTGCATAATCAGAATTAACATAACATCAAATAATAAAGTTCAATCCTCCATAATGCAATGTAACAGTTAAGGTTCTTTTAATGTATCTTAAGATCCTTTTTACAGTATTCTAATGCTCTATATTAGGATTCACCATCTATCAACTAACCACTCTTACTGCATATGCAATGCTTGGTCTTGTATATATCATAATAAACATTAAGCTTACCACTACCGATGCATACGATACTTAAGACATATCATTATTCTCTTCTTCATTATTAGGACTCATATTGGAGGATAACTTGAAATCAACAAAAGAAGGGTAGAGATTGGTTTACAATTTCACATATTAAAACATCATAAGATCTTTTTCAAATAATTCTTCTATGAAAGCTAAATCTTCCTATTATTTTTGTTTTGGTGAATTCGCATCCCTGGAATGTTGTTTACTATTCCTAAGTCCTTCATATCAAATTCCTTAGCCAATTGTGCCTTCAATTCCTTAACACAATCTTTGTTAGGACCTGATATTAACAATTTAACATATCGTCAACATACAATAATAAGATGACAAAATCATTTTCTCCAAATCTCTTGTGGTATACATAAAGTCTGCATTATAATAAAGGAATCAAATCTTTTGTACAAACATCTCAACGCCTATTTTAAACTATACAAAGATTTTTTCAATGTGTAAATTAAGTTTTCTTTTCCCTTTTCTTTAAATCCTTTTAGTTGAAGCATATAAGTTTCTTCTTCTAAGTTGCCATGAAGGAAAGCTGTTTTTATATCTAACTACTCTAAATGTAAATTAAACATAGCACACATTGCCAAGAATACCCGAATCGTTGTGGCTCAAACCACGAGAGAAAATATTTCATTAAAGTTAATCCCTTCCTTTTGAGCAATCCTTTTAGCACCAATTTTGCACAATACTACTCTATGGGTTGTCATCATCATTTCTCTTAATCTTATAAACCCATTTATTTCCAATGGGATTTCTTATTTATAGTAGCGACATAAGCTCCTAAGTTTTATTCTTATAAAGAGTTCCAATTTCTTCTTACATTGCGGTCCATCCACTTAGATGCATCTGAATTACTCATTGCTTCTTGAAAAGTTGATGGCTCTTCATCTTCAATTAGAAGACAACATGAAACATTGCTTTTAATAACATAATTAGAATGCCAACTCGATGCTTTCCTTGTGCAATTTGACCTCCATATTCTCGGAGCTTTAGGATTGCTTACATCTTATTCTTTGTGCTCTAGTGCTACTTTAAATGAATCATTTTGTTTAAACACCTTTTCCACCTGCAAGGTTATCATGACCTGAGGGGTGGCCTAATCATAACAAGTATTATATATCGTACAAAGAACTGTAAATTAATTACCCTTCCAATCGACAATCATTTATGTGACATATAAGACTACTACTATAATTATCGACCCAAGAGTTATGTCGGTACAAATAATATCATCACTCAATTATAATAATATGACTATTAAACTATAATTATCACATATATAGATATATTATAGGTAATAAGTCTGTAATATATTAGATAGTAAACCGATAATACATTATATCACATATTAGGTTTCAAGATCTAATTACAATAATAGAAATACACTCTCATCTTTAATCTCACACTTACACTAACCAGTAAACGATCTACTAGTCTCGAGCATCTTACCGCCTAGATCAACAAATAGGTCTCGTTGCACAAGTATGCTATAGGAGTATAAGCTAACTAACTTAGTGAGATATTCCTCAACTATACAACAAATAAGTCATTCAACAATCAAATTCAAATATTTGAATGCATGCTCATACAGAATGCCAAACAAATACATGCAGGTGACTAAGTATTGCATGCCACTCAAATTTAACACCATTCGAAGTCAGGGTTAGAGTATATACGGTATTAGTCAGATCTAGGTATTATACTAGAACTTACATTCCTTCGAAACTCTGCATTTCGCATTCAAAAAAATCAATATTTTTGTTTTAATCAAAAATTAAGTTCTAGGTATAATTATGAGTGAGCTCCCGCAGTCTACATTCATCCCTAAACAAAGGCCTTTAGACTCGATCCTTAACCAAGTAATTAGCGCTTCCAATGCTTAGTAATCTCACGAGCCAAAGTAAAGTCATGTCATACGTGTGTACCATACTAAAATACTATAATCAAAATTTATAATCAACCTCCGTATCGCTTCTTACTACCTCCGTGTGATATGGCAACCGGAATTAAATATGCATTGCATGATTATGCATATCTAATTTAGTTAATTCAAGTATGATATAATTAAGTCTAGTTATTATGTGATCAATCAGAATTACAGATAGATCAATTCTTATTAAAGTCACTATGCAACAAACAAAACGTTATCATACTTTAAAGTAATTTCACATTTAACAACGATATCATACACATACATAATCCAACCCTACACACAGCCAATTTTAATATTAATGAATATTCACTGATTATACATACAAATACGTATGAAATCATTAGAAGTACTTACTCAACCATGGTTGATGTCAGGGATTGTAGAAATTTGTAGGCAGATCAGTCTCGATTTTAGGATCACCTAACATTTAGAGAATAAAAAAATAACAAGTATTTAAGTTAAATAAATAAACTATTCATATATTTGATACTAACTACTTAAATTCGTTATTTATTTTTATGAAATGTTTGATTCGAGCTTTTCGTTAATCGCGTATAATTTTTTCAATTTAACTCTGATTTTATGAACTTATAGGTTTTTTTTTATCGTTTTCGGATGTATTTTCTCGTAACGAGGTCCATTTTGGACGTTGTAACCCACATTTTTTATTATAAGGTAAAAATATTATGAAATTTATTATTTCGACTTAAATAATTATAAAATATTATTTTTTAGCTTTTCTTTGTATATCTATGATTTAATAAATATCTAAGACTTATATTTTGTAATTTTCTTATTTTTGAGTTTATTTTATCATAATTTATGTATTTCATCATTTTTAAGGCTTATAACTTATTTATTTCATTTTTTGTTATTTTAATAATTAATTAATTATTTTATTATTATTTTTAATTATAATTAATTATATGCTAACGTGGTAACATAAATAAGTGCCATGTATCATTTCTGAAATTTATATATTTTCAATATCTTTCATATTTTGTATTTTTACGTAGTATTTATATCATTATATTTATTATTATATTTTATTAAATTTTGTAAATTAATTAGTTTCCATTTGCTTGGATTCCATGGCATGCATACTTACTTATATATATTATCTTATTTTAATAATATAGTATAGTATACCTATAATATTTATGTATACCTGCATATTTAAATATATACCATTAACATACGTATTTTTATATACATACATATACTCATGTAGTTGGTTTTCTTCCCTTATTTATACTTATGTAATTAAGTGATATAATTCCTAAATATATTATATACACTATACACATATATATGTATATACTATACCTATACATATATTATATGAGTATTTTGTACTTTATACATACATATATACATATATATATATATTTGGCCCATATTTATATATATACATACATAGTAAAAATACCAAATATACATATATTATGCACGATACATACATACATACATATATATATATATATACATATAACAATTTCTTTATACCAAATATTTGCAAAATCAAATATAACATATATATACATGTGAATACTTTAAGTATTTATACACTTATGAGTACATGTACATGATATAAAATTAATTTTTCATAAAATCCCTATACATGTACATAAATTTTCTTGAAAATAACAATAGAATACCTATAACTTTACTAAATACACCTATAATACATATGAAATTCTAGAAAAAATATATGTACATGAAAGAATACAATTGAATACTTATTACAAACTAAATATAATATACATACTATTTATCTATTCTCCTTAATAGTTTGATGAATAAAAGATGGCAAGCTTCTTCTTCTCCTTCCTAATTTACTTGATGATTTTTTAAAACAAAAAGGAATTAAAAGGAGAAAAAGATAGTAGCTTCACGATTGGAAAAGGAAAGAGATATTTGGGATTTTGTTCATTGTGTTGAAAAAAAAAAAAAAACAATGTGTATGTATTTATTTCTCCAACTGATGTGAACAAGTGCAGTGAAAAAGGGAAGAATTGTTGTGACTAAAAGTAAAAAGAAAAGAAAGATCAAGGTGCATTTAATGTGATTAGACTTGTGCTTTTCTATTGTCTTTGGCTTCCTCCTCTTAATTAGATGCATGAAGAAAATAAAAATGCACATGGGTAACTGAAAACTGAATTCTAGAATCAATGTGGTAGAGGGAAAAAAATTTGGAGAAGAAAAGGAAAAGGAAAAAGAAAGGAAAAGAAGGAAAAGAAAAATTACGAATTTTCAAATATAACTTATAAAATAATAATTAATAAATATTATTTGAAACTTTATAAAATTTATTAATTAAATAGTTACCAATTATGTTTATAATATTTACAAGTTATTTCAACGTGTTCATTAACAATTTTATACGATTATGCCTATTAGTCAATAATTATATTCATTTAGGATTTTATTACTATTGGAGTAAATTTATTTATTTTATGAGCTTAAAGTTATA
Source organism: Lumnitzera littorea (assembly GCA_024138015.1). Taxonomy (NCBI): domain Eukaryota; kingdom Viridiplantae; phylum Streptophyta; class Magnoliopsida; order Myrtales; family Combretaceae; genus Lumnitzera; species Lumnitzera littorea. The sequence continues at coordinate 116,628,278 of JAMXBB010000003.1, read as the reverse complement.
ATTTTAGGGTTTTTATCAATTTCGAGTATTTACACGTACATAAGGTTTAAGGTTTTCGTACGTGATTTAAGTTTCAAGCGAAATTCTAGGATTTTTATTACTTATAATATATTTAATTTCATAATTTAATAAAATTTTTATCTTACTTAGCCTTATTAACTCGTGAGATCATCTAGAGCACTCAAGTCTAGTTTAGAGTTAAAACCGATAACTTTACAGGGTTTACAAAGATTATAGTCTCTAAATTTTCCTTTGAAATGCTATCCACTTCTTTTGTACTCCATGGCTTCCAATACACTGTGCCAAGAGTTGATAAGGGTGATAGTAGTGGGGTAGGTCCAAGCTAATAGAAAGCTTGAAAATAAAGTGGTAAATGAGCGAACGATGAAAGTAAGATAAGCAAACCCTTGAACGACTCCAAATATATGATATACTAAGGAACTTTCAAGAACTCACAACTCAACTTGATATGATGCACGAGTTGATCTAACGAAAGTACTCACCACTTAGTTTTGTTTAATGATTATGATAAAAGTGAAGTAAGCAAACAAGTTATGAGCAATGTTCACAAAATGAAGTATATTCAATATTCTAAAGTATGATGATGAGATGATGTGGCTACATTATAATGAGGTATTTACACACAAAATATTAAGGCATCCTACCCAAAATGGAAAAGACTAAAAAGGTAATATCTAAATGAAGTCATGTATAAGAAATAATAAAGGGTATAATTAAAAATATAACAAAAATAGGTATCTTATACGGAAGATTCTATCATGTGATTGCTTGGATACGTAGCTTTCTGTGGATGGGTGACTTTTTGGCAGAAAAGAGAATCTATACATTCAAGTTGGTGATTGTTGAGCTAAGGTGCCGAGCAAAAGTAATAAGTCAACTATGCCAAGCTAAGCAGATAATTCTCCCAAGGTGAATTTATCTCCGACACATGTGGTACAGCTTAGATTTTGGTCAACTAAATGAGTGGTTGGATTATGAGAAGGCTTGACTCAGCAAGGCATCAAGTTGATAGATTGCAGTAGCTTGGACTCTTCAGTGGTGGGTTGTAAGGAAAGAGTTTACCTGGCCATGCTTTTTAACCTTCGGGCTAAGGCTTAGGTTAAGCATCTAGTGGTCTAATTCCTATCATCCTCGTTAAGTTGATTGGGTTGGTCCTTGTCTAAGTTCTCCTTAGGTCAATAAAGGCTGAGGTCGGTAACATTAAACACGTTTGATACTCTAAGGTCTTCTAGAAGCTGTAGTTAGTATGCATTATTATCGATCTTCTACAGTATCTTGAATGGTCTTTCCTTTATGGCAAACAACTTTTTGTTCATTTTATTAGGGAATCTTTCCTTACTCAAGTGTAACTATACTTGGTCAACAGGCTAAAACCACTTGGTCTTCCTTCCTTTACCTTTCTCCTTTAGTTTTCTAGTGACTTAGTCAATTTGTTGGGTGGCTTGTTAGTAGATCTGCTGGATGGATTGGGATCTGGTTCTTGCTTCTAGATCTTCTTGGTCAATGGACGACATAAGGGTGTGATTAAGGCCTAACTCAAGGTTTAAACCATAGATGACCTCAAAAGGGGCATGCTTAGTAGTGGCATGTACTATCATGTTTAAGAAAATTCAACCACAAGTGGCAGACGTCTCAATCATTTAAGTTCTTCTCCACTACAGCTCAGAGTAATAATCTTAAGGTGCGGTTGACCACTTCTATCTGGCCGTTGGTTTAGGGATGGTAAGAGGTGCTGAATAGTAGTTTAGTTCTTATCCGACGCTAGAGGGTCCTCTAAAAATGGCTTAGAAATTTTGGGTCTCTATTCAACACCATATTCCTTGGTATTTTGTATAAGCGAACTACTTCGTACAAAAACAAAGAAATAATAGCTAAAGTATTATTAGTTTTGGTGCAGGGCATGAAATGTGCCATTTGCTAAACCTATCGACAATAACCATTATAAAATCTTTATCTCGGGAAATTTGAGATAGTCCAAAGATGATATCTATACTCAAGTAGGATTATGGCTTGGTTGGGACAAGCAGAGGCATTAGTTTCCCTTGCTCTACTCAGGTCTTTTCTTTTTTATAGATTACGAATCCCTTTATCACACTATGCATGTCGCATCTCATTCTAGGGCAAAGGAACTTATCATTCAACAACTCATACGTTCTGCACTCTTCAAAATGTCTTAAGAGTTCTCCACTATGGGCTTCTCTCACCAATAGCTCTCTAATCGAACATGTCGACACTCACAACTTGTCACCTCGAAACAAATATCCATCCTCCATATGGTACTCATCTACCACTCCTCCTTTTTTACAGTGCTTATATATAAGGCCAAAATAAGGATCATTCTAATACTGTTCTTTAATGCTTGCAAACCTTAACAACCTAGTTTGTAACTTAGTAAGTGGAATATGTCTGCTCGACAGAATACCAGCAACTACATTATTCTTGCCTTGCTTGTACTTAATAACAAAATTAAATCCTCTAAGAACTCAATCTATCAAGCTTGGCATTTGAAAGTTTTGATTGGCTTTGTAAATATCTTAAGGATTCATGATTTGTGTATATGACAAATTCCTTTGACATAAGATAATGTTACCACACATGGAGGGCTCGGATTAGGGCCAAAAGTTCTCTATCATAAATAGAGTAGTTTAATAGCGCTCCTCCGAGCTTCTCATTATGATAAGTGACAAGTTGGCCTTCCTGCATCAATATAGCTCCGATGTTGAATCCTAACGCGTTGCATTCAAGCTCGAATACTCCATCAAAGTTTGGCAGAGCTAATATTGGGGCAAAGGTCAACCTTACTTTTACCTCAGAAAAAATCTTCTCCTCTTTCTCTCCAACTTAAACTTCACATTCTTCTTTAGAAGCTCAATTAGAGGCACCACTATGGTACTAGATCTTTAGATAAAGCGTTGGTAAAATAATGCTAATCTATGAAAACTTCTTACCTTGACATATGAAGTTAGGGTCAATTACTCAACCATGGCTTGTACCTTCTCTTCATTTACTCTTAATCCTTTTCCACCAATCACGTAACCTAGGAAGATCACTTCTTCTTGATAAAAACAACATTTCTTTAAGTTTTCGAACAACCTCTTTACTCGGAGGACATCAAAAACAATTTTGAGATGTTCAGTGTACATTTCCAAGTCAGTACTATAGACAAGGATGTTGTCGAAATAGATGACAACAAACTTCTTGATCAAATCTCTCAAAACGTGATTCATTAGTCTTATGAAAGTACTTAGGGCATTTGATGGTCCGAAAGGTACAACCATCTACTCTTATAGGCCATGTTGAGTCTTAAAAGTAATATTCTATTCATCCCATTGCCTCATTCGAATTTGGTAGTATCTAAACTTCAAATCAATCTTGTTGAATACCCTTGCACCACTTAATTCATCTAACATATCATCTAGCCTCGGGATAGGGTATCTATACTTGATTGTAATCTTATTGATAGCTCCACTATTCACACACATACGCTAAGTTCCATATTTCTTCGACACAAGCAATACAGGTACAATACAGGGGCTAAGACTCTCCCTTACATATCCCTTTTCCAATAGTTTATTGACTTGTTTTTTAAGCTCCGCAACTTACTCTGGATTTATTCTACAAGCTAGTTCGTTCAATAGAGCAGTATCGGATATCAAGTCAATGCAATACTCTATGCCTTTGAAAGGGAGTAATCCCTTAGGCAACTATTCTAGAAATAGGTCTTCTACAAACATATCTTCCTCAATTAAGTTGACTTAAACATCAACCTCATCTTCTACTTCTTTCTCCTCCTTCGATCCCTCATCTATGCAGTGTACTTTAATCTTTAGGATATTTCCCTTGATAATTATGGTCCTTTGATTTGGACATTGAGTAGCCATGTACCTAAACGCTTAACATTTAAAGAACTTGATTTGGCTCATCTTCCTCCCAAGTCCTTGTCTCTTCTTGTAAGTTCTCAGCAGCACTTCACCATCAACTGGTCAGCCCTTTTGTTCATTCTTGACTTCTACCATTCGAGTCGGCTTGAAACTTGACTAAGGTTGGTATCTTTCCTAAATAAGTCGACTTTGTTGACCATGTCGGCTCATTGAAGGTTGAATCGGCTTGTTCTTCCTCTATCTCTCTACTCGCTGGGTTATTCTTATAGCCTTATCTAGTGTAGTGAACTACTAAAGTTTTACAATATCTCGTAGGTCATTTCTTAATCCAGTAAGAAACCTGGATATTATTCGTACTGATAGCTCTTCTGCTTTACAGCGAATCATTAGTAATTGAAACTCATAAATACATGTATCAACAATTTGGTTTCCTTGTCTTAGCTCTTGGAGCTAAGCAAAAGTGTCTTGCAGATATGTATCTGATACAAACTTATTTCTAAGAATCCTTTTCATCTCAAGCTAAGTGTTAACTTCCTTAAATCCTTCTTGTCTCCTCTTGATTTGGACATTCTTCTGGCACATCGTAGCATATCTCGAGAATTATACAACAGCAATCCTCACCTTCTTACAGTTCTCATACTAGTAATAATAAAAAACTCGCTCTACCTTTTCCTCCTAATTGAAGTAGTTGTCAGTGCTTCCAGAACCATCAAAGCTTAGAATCTGCAACTTTACATGGTCAGCAACTCGCGATGCTCAAGCTTACTCCTCTTCTTCTTCGTACTCTTCTTCTCCTTCATCATCCATATTTACTAAGTCAATCCTCCTTACTTGTCCTCCTACTCTTCCACCTCAAACTTGTTAAGTTGAGATCCATCCTCTACTAGATCAAGTAACTTATGGAGTATTTTGCATGGCTTTAGTAGGTTGATAAGGCACTATAAGAACAACTCTAGTCAAATTGGCTATAAGGTTAGCCACCTCATCAAGTCATTCATCTATACTTCTAGGCATACAATAGGGCTGTCGTCCATAGTGGACGACTCCACTATTGTCATCCCTAATAGTAAGGTCGACACTAGGGTTTGTCATTCTCTTCGATAAAAGTTAATAACAAAACTCGGAATCTAAGAAACAACAAACATTGCTCCTCTAAACCAAATAATCATACACACAAACACTTTCTCATGCAAAAGTTCAACTATCTTGCAAACACAATAGCCACTTCCCAAGAACAACAAACTAAATTGAAACTTGCTCTATTTTCGTACATTCGAAATAGGGCAAAATAGAGTATACAGTCACAACAAACTATTGTGCCTTCTACTTGCTCAAACACTTACAGCTAAGCTCTACGTAACACATTACTGTAATCTTTATTACTTAAGAAGGTTTAAATACAACTTACCAAATGAAACCTCCACTCTAATACTAAGATGATACGCAATGCCAAGAGTTGACAAGGGCAATGTTATCAAGGTGAGTCTAAGCTTACAAAAAGCTTGAAAATAAAGTGGTAAATGTGCGAACGATGAAAGTAAAACAAGCAAACCTTTGAACAATTCCAAGGATATGACGTACCAGGGAACTTTTAAAGACTCACAGCTCAACTCGATATGACGCACAAGCTAATCGAATAAGGGTACTCACCACCTATCCTTGCTTAAGAGTTAAGACAAGAGTGAAATAAGTAAATAAACTGTGAGCAATGTTTAAAGAAGGAAGTATACTCAATATTTTGAAGTATGATGATGAGATGATGCAACTACATTACAATGAGGTATTTATATGCGGAATATTAGGGCATCTTACCCAAAATAGAAAAAACTAAAAGAGTAATATCTAAATGAAGGAATATATAAAGAATAATAAAGGGTATAATTGAAAATACAACAAAAATGGATATCCTATATAAAGGATTCTGTCATATGATTGCTTGCACATGCAGCTCTCTATAGATGGGTGACTTTCTAGCAGAAAAGACAATCTATACATTTAGGTTAGTGATTGTCGAGCCAACATGCTGAGTAAAGGTGGTAAGTCAACTGTGCTAAGCTGAGCAAATAATTCTTCTAAGGTGAATTTACCTTGAACGCATTCAGTACAACTTAGATTTTGGTTGGTTAGGTAAGTGGTTGAATTTTACTATCAATAGCTTGAAGATACCTTTTCTCAGTGATCGAAGATTGACTTTGCTTTAGGTAAATATGAGAGGAAGGGGTTTGGATCTATTTGTTGGAGCATGTTAGGTGACAAATACTAAAGATTGTTGATTGTAATTGGATAATTGTCTTTGTGTCATTGGTGATATTGCTTGGTACAGTGCAATATAATTAACTATTGTTGGCTCTATGATGCCTTGTTTACGATGAGAAGGTTAATTACTTAACACAAAAAATATAACAATACCAAAATTATCTAATGGTAGAAAAATCCGAAACCAAAATGCTTTCCTTGTGTTGAAAAACTAAGAATTCGCAGTTCATTTGAATCTAGTTTAATTCATTGAAATTCCATCCAGTAAAACAGAAGAGTTATAAATTTCCAAAATAATAGATAGGAATACCGTAAATAGAGCCATAGCGATACCCATCAACGGAGTAGTTCCCTATCCAGGAGCTACTTTACCGTATTCTGAATTCAATGGTTTCAATAAATCCCCTACAACAGTTCGTCTTGGTCCAAATCTAGAACTCCCTTCAACGGTTTGTGTAGCCATAAATCCTATTTTGTATTCATTGAGATCTGTTGACTTTGTATACCATTCCGTTGTAAATAAACAATCTTATTATAGATCCATTTTGGTCTTGAAATTATATAATAATGGAAACAATAACCATAGTTGCCATCTTTTTATCTAGGTTACTTGTAAGTTTTATTGGGTATGTCTTATATACTGCTTTTGGGCAGCCCTCTCAATAACTAAGAGATCCATTTGAGGAACACGGGAACTAGTTGAAGCAACAAGCCTCCTAATATTGGGAGGTTACGCGTAAGACATACACATGCGCGCTCGTACAAAGAGAGAGAGAGAGAGAAGGGGGGGGGGGGGGTGGAGGTTGGGGAATGCTGTTGTTTGATGTGAAAATGTACTTACAATGGAAACACGTTGGAAAACTAATACGAACAAAATTACTATGATGTCCTTAAAGGTATGTAGTAGCTAAGTTAGTCAACAAATGCTTTAATTATTGGATAATGAATGGAATATTAGATAATCTATATATATATATTTATATTATTAATTGCTTCCCCTAAAATTACTATGTAGACGTATAGTTTAATATATATCATAAAAAAACCATTACTAAATTAACTTTTAAAAATTATGAAAATATCATACCATAACTAAATATGTAAACTTACTCAATTTCTATTTCCTTCTATCGTATCAATTGCTTTTTCTCTTTCTTCGATTTTCTCTCTCTCTTTCTCTCTCAATTGCAGTTTTTACCCTCGCGATCTCTCTCTTCTTCATCAATAATCTCTCTCTCCCTTCTCTATCAATGTTCTTTTTATTCCATTTTTCTTCTCTCTTCTTTGTTTTCCCCTCCATGCTCTCTGTCTCCTCTATGGACCCACCCTTTATCTTTGCTCTTTCTCTTTGTTTCATCGACATCCATAAGTAATTTATATGATGACACATAGACGACCACCATCAACAAAGAAGAGAAAGAGTAAGTACTTATTATATTTTTAGGTTTTAGTGTTGGGTTTAATGTTTTTTTGGTAATATGCTAGAATCTCTTCTACTTTAAAGAGTTAGGGAAAAATTATAATGGCAATGTTTATTTATCATTTTAATTGTTTGTTTGGTGATTGAATAGAATTAACAACAAGGGATATATTCTTATTTGGAAATCCCAACTTCATCATAATACTTTGTTTTATGTGCTTTTGTTAGGCTGTGATTAGGTTTAGGTGTATTATTTAGTTAATCGTTCCTTAGTTGCATTTCCTCTTGATGAGTTTGTTTTCATTAAGATTGAATTGTCAATTTCATTATGTAACTTTTGTATAATAAGTCTTACAATAAGTGGGATTTGTTGAAATGTATTCTTGATCGAGTGTATCTGGTGGTTTGTTCCTTTTTTCTTTTTTCTTTTCTTTTTTCCCCTTATTATGAAAAGGATTGTTTTTATTTGGTGTTTATATAAGTGTTTCAAGTTAGTATTTTGAATCTTATTTCTAGCAAGGATTATGAAGGAGCTAAAGACTAGGTTTTTATTGTTGTGTAAGTATATATTTTTAATATATATGCTGCTAATCTTAATAAGGTGTTTTCATTTGCGCTTTATTATTATTATTTTTAAATGGATGGTTTATCTATATAAGAAACATAACTTTTGTTTAGCCATTTTACAAAGGTAAAAACTTAATGTTGTTTCTTTTTCTAATGAGTGCCATAGACTATTCGTGAAGTATTCTTACTTTTTCTCTAAGAAAATTATTAACGTGTCTTTTTTTTCTTACAATTTTCTCTTCGTTTATGACGAAATTGCTTATTACTGTCATTGTTAATGTCATTTTTTTCTTTCTTTTGCAAATTTCCAAATATGCGCTAAGGGAATAATTGCGTTTCATGATTTCCTCAATTTGATTGCCAAGCTCGGATGTATGAAGGTACTTTAGCTTATGTTATTGAAAGTTTTAAAAAGTTTTAGTTTTTCCTTGTCAATAATTATAGTATTAGTATCTTCTATTGGCTAATTGGTATTATTCGTATACCAAAAAAAAAAAAAAAACGATTTGTCGATAGGAGGTTTGACCTCTTTCAAAAGATAGAAGAGAGATTATGCAGTTAGAAATCGGTATTTTGAAGACTGTATTTGGTATTATCTTATTGGTATTAAACTATTCTCTTTTCCATTTTATTGTTTCACAAATTTATTATTTATTAATATGAATGGATTTATATAATTGAGTTTTTTTTTTCAGTTAGAAATAAAGAAGATGCACTTTCTTTTGTGAAGTTATGGCTTTTTCCTCTAATTACTATATATTTTCTCTATATTGTGTTGTACGTTTTTAGCATTATTTGCATGCTTCACAACCCAAATTAATGAAGTGGAGTTTTTGCAATATGACATCGTAAATTAAATATTTTGCTAAGATGCTTGGTAAGGAATATAAACAAAATTTGTGAAGAAATCGAGGGTCAACGGGGCAATAAAGGTACATTAGCTAGATGACATCAACTCAAGCTTCTGAAAACAATAATTAAAATTACCTAGTAAGAAGGCATGGTAAGGCTTGTCTACCACTGAAAATAAAATTTTATTGAACTGTAAGAGCGTTAAAACTTCAAAACTTTGATCTCCTTTTGACTTTTCACTATGGAAACTCATTTTATTTGTTAATGTTTCCTTTAACCAGGTGTACTATTAGAAGCTATCAGCATGATTATATTCATCGATTTACCGTAGATAATAATCAAGAAAGACAAGAAAAAAGAATACTTAAAACATGAACATAGCACTCTCATGAACTCTTAAGAAAGAAGATGGTTTTGGTGTAGGTTTTTTTCTTCTTTTAATGTAGGTTTTTCTTGAAAGAGTTTTAATAGGTACATGCGTACGTTAATTTGCTTTTTATATAAACTCATCTTTTTTTTTTGTCATTTTGATGTTTAGTAGTATAATTTCTTTAGTTGTTTATGCGACATTTCACTTTGAATAATACGGTGCAACATAAGAAGTTTTCAATGAAATATTAATAAAGTTTTACCATGAATAACAGATTAGGAACTTTCACTATCAAAATGTTTTTATTTAGATGGAAAGTACACTATTACTAGACAAAAAGGGTATTTATATATTCATATATGGTGATTTCTTTCATTTTCCTATTTTGCCCATCCATTTTGGTGAATATTCTAGATTAACGAGAAATTAACTAATGATTTTCAATTATATTCATTTGACGACATTATTTTCTTTAAGTTAATAGTTCGATTTTTCTTCCCTCAAGTTTTTTCTATATTATTTGTGTGAATAGCCCAATTTGTTATCTTTAGTGTTTTTATTTTTCATTTAGCAATTTATTTTATTAAAAAAAAAACCTCTAATACATGAAAAGAACATTTTAGAAAAGTAATTCCCAAAACCAACCACTACTATAAAAAACATCGGTCTTTTGTCAATAACCATGTACTATTTTATGATTTTTCTTCATTTTTAGCATTGGTTTCCACCTAAGGCGAAATAATATTATTCTAACAAATTTGAAGACCACACAAAAACTGATTTCAACACATTCAATAGGCTTCTACTTGAAAATGTCTTTGTTGATTAGTTCAATGTTCGAGATAAAAAGTAGATGGTGTTTGTAAAAATGTAGCAAATGTAAGGCAAAAGAGAGAGGTAATTGTGATTATCATTATTTGCATTCTAACATTTATTATATAGGTGTTTTAGAGTTTTGTTTGTTTTTCTATAGATTTTTCAATATGCTAATTTATTCTAATTATGATGATTTAGGTAGTTTAATGGATGATTAGTGATGTCGGGGTGCTTTTGAAGAATAAACTTACTACATATTGCGAATCAAGATTAGTTTAAAAACTTTTTTTGTTGTGATGTAAAATAGTGGAATTGTTTCTATGGATATGTTCTTAATTTTATAATGTTGGAACATGGAAAATTTACTAAGAGCAATGCAATGAAATAGGTAAATATGATTATTTTCCATATTTATCCACTATTGAGTGTTCATTCATAGAAAAAAAAGAAGATTTTGACCATTTGGTATATATAAATGAAAATTTTATGTAAACTATTAAGAAATTGATAGATGAATGGGGTTGTCCTAGATCAAGTGACTTCTAGTGAAAAGATCTCTCAATTTAATAATCAAGTAAGATGTTAGTAGAGTTTCTACTATTGTGTGATTTTTTTAAATATTCTATAACTATATGGGAAATATGTATATATTTGACAATATATATTATTAAAACTATTGGTCTTATTTGGTGTCTTAACGATAGTATTCAACATTTTATTTTCCAATTTCACCATCTTGGCCTAACTAGACCAACACTTATCCAACAACAAATAAATTCTTTTATACCTTAATAATAATTAGCTAGAATATTCGTAACGCCCCATCTATCTTTCATAGTTTCTCTTTTTCTCCAAATTCCTTTCACCTTAAAGCAAAAATAATTCACGTAAATTATTTAAATGGCAACAGTTGTTCTCGATTATTAAATATGTAAATGCCTTTAACAAAGATATGAATATAAAGATATAGAAAGTGAAGAAATTAAGTCAAAATATAAATTATGTATTCTGTGCTCTCGTTTTTTCAGCACGTGCATTGCGGGTGTAGCAGTGGCTAATATATATATATAGCAGTTATAAAAGCATCATTAACTTTAATAATATTGATTTTTTTTTTTGGCCAATTACTATATAACAATTTTCACCCCCTGAAACGGTTGAATTGTAACAGCCCCGTTGTGTAAATTATTCTAAGATAGAAGTTGACCTTACAACCGCTATCCTAGACTTAATTTACACAAAACGTCCACGATCGACCCGTTTTGAAGTAAACGGTTCGTAATTTAATTAAATCATTTACCTAAGAAAGCAAGAATATATATATATATATATTTATATATAGAAATATATATATACTAGAATTCAGTTATTACAATTAACGTTTACAACGTTTCACCGTAATCTATTTCCTAGTTAATACATTATTCAGAAATGAAAAATTCTAAGATAAGAGCTTAAACCTTAAAAATATATATATTTTTTTCAAATGTTTTTCCTCACTTCTCAGGATCTAGCAGTTGTTAACTTCAGATTAGTTTTAAACCGCTTCTTGGCCAGCACCTGCAACGACGTCTATTGGGATGTAAGCAACCACAACTCAGCAAGTTAGGATGGAGAACTTAAAACTATACCACAAACACAAATAAGGTTATCAATCAAGTTATTTGGTGCAATGCATGTTCAAGCAAATGTTATCGCACGACGTTGACCAGCTCGTCGTAAGATTAGAGAAATTGTGCCCGCTTTAATCTGGGTTGAGGAGTTGTTGTTAATGTGATAGCTTACAACTAAACCCAAGCTTGTGCAATGGAGATACCGCTCTTCCTGCGACTACTTTCGAATCATTAACTTTACCCTTGCCACGACCTCCTCACTTGTCTCTTAGTTTAACCAAAGATGAAAAATTGACCCATTATACTATCTAGCGCTATCCTTTTTGAAGGGGTCGGTATTTGGCCAGAGAATCTTAGGTTTCCCCTAATGGGTTGCTCTGCAGATTCAATTTATATTTACAAGTCATATCTTTGTTAAGTTTAGTTTAGGATAATTGATCACTTCATATAATACAAACCAGAACAACAAACAGAATCATAGTATCACTCATAATCAAGCACATGCACACAACCAACTATTTAATAAGCACAACCAAGTATAATCTCAAGCCTCCAAAATATAGTATCGTATTAATCTCAACTTACCTTAACTCCTTGCTCGCTCACTCGAGGTCCAACTTACTCAGGCCATCGCCGATATCCCTATAACACCAACGTTATCTCGGTTTTCATATAACTGTTATAGATTAGTTTTTATCCTATAACACTTATTGTTATCTTTAGCTTAGGGTTTAATATGTTCAATTATCTAGGTTCTCAAATCTTTTACAATTATTTTGGGTTTAGGGCCATGTTCGGGTTCGGTTTTCGTATCGATTTTTAAATTAGGTTCTAGTTCAATTTCTAAGTATTGTTTTATACCCGAACCCTAGAAACTCGTTTCAACTCATAATGTGAAACTAATTACATTACTTCCAAATATCCTAAATACTATAATTACCCTTAGTTAATATTTTATTCCACTCGGTACACTTAAATCCTTATTAGTGTACCAAATTTATTCTTGATGTGAGAAATTTTTACATTTTTCATATAATTACATAATTTTAAGGTTTTTATATGATTTATTATATATCCCTATTATTTATATAATATCAATTTTTATTTATTATATTTCCAATAATTGCATATTATATATTATCACTTATTATGTACATAATACACATCTAATATTTTTATTACTCTAATTACCATTTCCCAACATCAATTATCATTTCAAAATATCTAAATTCATCCTAAATCAGATTTTACACCTAATTACCCTAATTTACAAAATTAACTTAAAATTTACTATTTTTCCCTATTACTTATTTACTATATAATTAGCTTAATAATTACATCTAACACCTTAAATGCTACAAGTATCATACTTCATCAGATTTCAACATCTTAAAACATATAATTATTCATTAAATCAGTAATTAACTATTTAATTACCTAATTAACCCTAAATTACCCATTCTATGCCTCATTATAAGGCCTAAAAATTTTGAAAATTAATTTTTGGAGACGGGCTTCATTGCACTGTTCTATATCATCTAAGTAGTCTACACAAAAATTTTGAGCTCAAAACTACACTCCTAAAGTAATTTATTTCTAAACTAAAACATGCTTTGTTTTGCATAATTTCTTAAAGACTATATATCATGGGATATATTTTCATCAAAATAATATTTTTTTCTAAAAACTACATACTAAAATATTCCAGAATAAAAAAATTCATAATTTTTTAAGAATATTTATTATTTTTACAAAATTATACAAAATAGGGCTAAAAATCGAACTTACCGGTTTGGGTAGCTTTGGCCACTGTCGGTGGCCATGGGTGTATCACCCTACCTAGGCACTGGCACCACCATGTGGCGGTGATAGTCGTCCACTCTCAGCTACTATTCGGGTCTGAGTTTATCTTAGAAGCCCCAACTGCACAGATTTTTATTAAATTTTTGTAAAACCATAATTTTCTCTCAATTTCACCTCTCTCTAATTTTATAGGGTTTCAAACTGATCAAATGAGCTTTTGAAAAAATTTAGGGTATTTATAGAGCTTTAGAGAAATTATTATATATTAATTTGATTAGACAATTGCCTTATCTTTTTCTAATTTACCTTTTGTGTTGTTCTAATTTAATTGGATAATTTTTTTCTTATTTTCCCCAACTGCCACGACCCAAATCCAGATCATTCCTTATTTCTTCTAATTTTTCTTTATTTTTCCTGAATTAATTATGAATTTTTTTAATTATTTAGTATTATTTTAGCACATTTCACATATTTTAAGTAATTATGCATATTTCTACTTATATGTAAATTCATATATAGTACAAATAAATATTCCTGAATATTATTTAAGTCATTCTATGATTTTTAGTATGCATGTAATTTATTTCTAGCTATTCGTTAATTATCGAAATGTATTTTATACATTTTTTATAAATAACGAGTTATATACTTAAAATTTGAAAAATTTATATTCTTTTACTTTATTACTTATTTTCTAAAATTTGAACTTATAGGATCATTTTTATTAATATTTCTAACTTTACTTTATAATTTAGGCTTGATTGAATCTTTCAATTGATCGGAATTTAAGTTGTTGGTTGTGGGGTTTACAATAATGTGGAGGAAAAAAAGAATCAAACCTAATCTATCTCGTTAGGAAATCGATGTTTATACTATTAAGCTACAATGGCTTCAATAATAAAAAATAAACTTAAGTGTCAATTATGTTAAGCAGTTAACAATTAAATTAATTTAATTTTTTATTGGATATTTAATTAATTTTCCAAATAGCTTTAACATTTTCATTTAAAAATTATTTGTGTAAATTAATTTAATTTCTTGAGAAATATTAAATTTTATTTAAAAATTTAACTCTAATATGGCAATTTTAAATAAATTACGTGGCAACAAAAATTTACTTTGAAAATTAATTAATTAATATTAATTTTTTCATTACAAAATTAATTTAAGTCTCTTGTTTCGTTTCTTAAGAAATTAACCTGTAAAAGAAATTTAAAGTTTGTATTATAATTTTTAATTACTTAAACAATATTAAAATAATTGAAATTTAAGGCACATTTGCTAAAATACAACTAATTACATTAATTAAATAATTTATCAATAAATTAAAACTTATTAAACATTGCTTTTAAATTACACAAAAAAGGCACACATGCTACTTGCATGCCTATGTGTTCATACCTTGGTAGTCCATGAATTTTGTATGCCTATGCCTTAAGCGCCTATACTAGGTTACATGTGCTCGTAGTTTTAGATTTCTTCACATGCTTCTGTATGGTAGTTTAAGCCTAACCTACACATGCTCATGTTTGCATGCTTGAGCCACTTACCAAAAGTAATGTCCAAATAACTAAGATAAAAAAGGTTATTGGTAATTCTTATCCCATAATACCTATTGATAGTATGATGTGATTCAATAAATAAATTAAGCATAAAAATATGCAAAATAGTTATGTGTATATATATTTATATATGTGCATGTGTGTATACATGCTATTCACTATGCACTTTAAGCATATAGGAGGTACATATATACTTATTTAGCTACTGAGATGATAAGGATCGTTCTTTATTTTACACAAGTATTTTGGTACAAAATTGAAGCTGTAAGAGATATGAGTGTATGTATAACATTTAATACTTGTTTTACATAAGTATTAGGTTAATGGAATTAGGGTAACCTAAGGTTTTTGGGTCATAGCATTTTAAGAAGGTAGATGAAAATGGGTTAATAGTGTGGGTTAGGGCTAGTCGCATTAGCTTGATGGCCCTCTGACTTGCCAGATTGGTTTGGTTTTGCCAAGACTTACCTGGTTGGTTTGCTCCTATTATCTACTAGCCTCTATTGTAGTGCTATGTGTAATTTAATTATCTCTTGAATACTTTTAATTAAACTTGTAAAATTTTAAAAATTATTTAGGGTTTAATATTTCACACTTGAGTTAATCAAATGGCTTAGGTGAAAAAGTGCTTTATTATGAATATTTCTCAACCATTCCTTAGTGATAAACGACTTTAGGTGAAAAGGGTTTAATATTTTACCTTATCTTTGAAAATCTCTACTGTGATAATGATTTCATTGTTCAATTGGACTATAGAGAAAGGCTAGCGGCTAGTCCATGTTGAATTTTGTTGGTTCTAGAGCTAAGGAATTGTAGAATTAGCAAAAAATCATAGAAATATGGGGTTTAGATAAGTAGATTTGGGTGTGGTTCCGAATCGGCCTAAAATGGGACTCGGACCTGCTAGTTCCTGTTCATAAAATAGGGAATCAAACTTAGACCCGTAAGATTGGTTCATAGCCCGATTCAAGGAATTGTGAATTGTTTTTTTTTTTTTTTAAATAAACTAAATTTTATGCTTTAAATTAAAATTATTTGAGTACAAGATGAATGTTATCTTTAGCCCATTTTACAAAATATTTATTTTGAGATATGCATTTATTTATATACAGTTATATTTAACTCAATCACTATATTAATAATATGAGACAAAAAATATAAAGCCTACAAGAAAGTTTAAAAAACAAAATTTAATCCCATATTACTAAGAACGAAATTAGTCTTTTGGTAAAGGTTTATATATATCAAATCACATAGGTTTTTAAAATTATATTTGTTACTTTTTTGTGAATAGCAATGCATTAAATGTTGTTAATGGGAAATGATTATTTTTTTATTTACATGAAGTTAGTTAAAAATTTTAATTTTCATTATTATTTATTTATTTTTTGTTTCACCATCTTTTTATTCTTTTGTTTTTTTTTTCTTTTTTTTTTAGTCAACGGTTTAAGAATTGTCGAGTCTACAGGTCTTGGAGATTGAGTTTATAGGTCTTGGAGATTGCTCTGGCTTGGACCTGTTAACTTGGTGGGTTAGCCTTATTGGTCCAACCTGTACAACTGAATTTGTACCGGGTCTTAGACTCAACGTTCAGCTCTATAAGTCTAACTTATATAACCAAGTGTCAGATTCGGCGAGGTAGTTTCCAGCTAGGTCACAATTTGGACTCAACTAGGTCTATAGATAAGTGTGGCACCACCTACTGTAATGCAAGCAAATATGATATAGCTAAACCCACGAGTCCTCAAATTATAAATAAAATATTTTAATGCTCCCTCATCAAATGGAAAAAAAATTTAACGATACTAGTATATCATTTGCATCAATAAATAACATATAAATACGAATAATGTTTAAATACTTGAAAATGAAGTAATTTATGTTTTGAAAATGTATTAATTATATTTTCACTTATTGAAATTTTATTAGTTCATATACAACATTTATTAATTAACATGGCATGTTAATATCGCTGAAACCTTCTTCAAATGTGATGGGATGTCGCTTAAGCTAGGTCCAACTTGGCATCTATATACATGCTTAGACTCCAAATAAGGAAATATGGTCTATTTGATTGATCGAGTTTTTTATATATATGTAGATTAAAGCAACTAATTGTTTTTAATCATAGATTTTGATTTTTTTTTCCATGGAAATGATATGTTAATAATGTTTTCAAGAAAAACTTATCCAATATCCATGAAGATTTTTTTTTACCAATCCAATTATATGTCTACTAAGATTGGTTTTTGATTTTGAGGCCTTGAAATAGTTAAAGAGAGACAAAGATATTAGAAAGTAAATTTTATAAATAAAACCACTCGTTTTTTCCATGAATTATTTAATGAATTAAATAAGAAATATGATATTTCACTTTTATTTTCCAATAAAATCAATAAAGTGGTTAAGAAGCCTTGACTAAAAATGATACTGAAAAATTAAAACTTCCAACCAAATTTGCTAAACTCAATAAACATTCTAGCAACACTAGTTTTTCATGCAACTAAACCTAAATGTCTTTTTGACTACTTAAGATAAACATAACCGAAATTCCATAATTTGCGTTTATAAAAAACAATAATTATATAGCTATATCAACCAAAAACATATTAAAAATCACATGATGTAACTAAAAGACATAATATAAGTATGAAAATAAAAAAAAAATGAAAAATCAAGTTATGTGGCCCAAATAATGTAAGTATATTAAGACAAAAAGTGTGAAAACTTCTACATAATTTTTTATGTGAATCAAAATTGAATAAATTCATGAAAAATTTAAGGTAAATTACAAATATGTAGTCTTACATTTCTCAATATGTATTTATCTCCCCAATTATCAAAATTAAGCGTTTAGGCTCTAAATCTTTTGAAAACATGTATTTAAAGCCCTTTTGTTCTGCCATCGAATAGAACGGTCTAAAGTTCTTAAATTTGAAATGCATCAAAACAAAGGAAAAGTTATTGCTTAGTAGTCCACAAACACCTTTTAAGAAATTTGGAAATTTAAATATAGAGTGATATTTAAAATTTATCCAAAAATTAAATATCAAATATCAGGTGAACCATGTGCAAGAAAAGCCCAAACCCAAAGAACAAGCAAAGCCCAGCCCATCCCAACCCAACCCATAACTTAAATCAGACCGTCCGCTCCGGATTCCAACGGATCCCAAAATGCAAATCCACTTCGTACCCTCTGCCGACTCGCCCGAGTTCAATCTCTTAACTCGGTCCCTAACTCACTCTTCAATCATCGCACTCGATGCCGAATGGAAACCTATGCGCGACCGGCAGTCAACTTTCCCTACAGTCTCTCTCCTCCAAGTCGCTTGCCGACTCAGTCGCCGCCCACTCACTGGGGATGACTCAACCGAGTTGGACGAGTCGCCGGTTTTCTTGCTCGACTTGCTCTCGATTCCTTTGAATTCCATCTGGAAGCTGTTGCGAGATGTGTTTACGTGTCGTAATGTGTTGAAATTAGGGTTTAGGTTCAAGCAGGACTTGATTTACTTGTCTTCCACATTTTGTGCTCAGGGCTGTGAACCTGGTTTTGATAGGGTAATTCATTCTAACGAACTCTTGTTCTGCTGTAGGGATTGCTCTCCTTGTGTTATCTTGTTGTGTTCGGGTCTTAGTTCGTGGTAGAATCACATAAATTTGACCTAGTCATTATGAAAAAGAGCTTGTTCTTTGATGACATTAATCGGAGTCATATTTGCTTCAATAGGCTGTATCTGTGTCAAGTGTTCTCTTTGTAATGGCATATTGCCTACTTGCTGCTTCTTGTTGTTTATTTTTGGGAAAATGGGACAGGGCTATATTATGTATTTTCATTTTTTAGGTGTTGTTATTCTTATTCTTAATAAATGATTGCATCTTTTTTCGAATAAATTATGTTTGCAATTTTTGGTCAAAACAATGATGTTTGCTTCATGCTATCTTTTAGTGATTTTTTCCATTTTTTGGGTCTAGTACCATGACGTGCAAGCATTTGTTTTTATGCGGGCAAGTATCGAGCTTGTGATGCATGTGAAATTGGACCTTGTTGTGGGTTTTGGGGGTTTCAACAAGCTTTTTACAAAAGAAATAACTAGTTCTCTTTGGCCTGAAGCATGTGTTTGTGGTGAAAGTAAAAACGTGGTAGTGGATAATAGTAAGTGTACAAACATGTGTAAGTGTCATATTGGAAGCTTATGGACTGGGATACAACCTGCCAGTTTGACTATATTCGATACTTTGGATGTCAATTATCAATGACCTTGATAAATTTTTGGTGCCCCTTCGGATTATGATGTTCTTAGCTACTTAGTATAGTGGAAATTACTTATGATTAACCATCCAATGACCTTCTTAACAGGAGGCTGGGTACTGGATTTGTTCGTGTTTGTAGTTGAATTGTGCACTTCCTTATAAACCTCAATGATGTCCTTTTTCAGTATTTTATTCATTAATGTTTCTTTGTTTGTTTATTGATAAATTTATTGTAGGTGGAACCTTACATTGATATTATAACTGTTTACCATTTCTTACGACAAAAGCAACTTGGAAGGAGGGTATCAAAGGATACAAAGAGCTTGGCATTTATTTGTGAGGAAGTTTTGGGAGTCCATCTTTCAAAGGTTTGTTTCTCAAATAAAACATTGTATGTTATTAGGAGGAGACAGTTTTCTTTTTCAACATAAGGAACCTGGTCTATGGATTGCATCCCATTTGTTTTGTTTTATCTTATTCTCTTACATTGCTTGTGGATGACATGGTAGCACAAATATGTTCTACAGGAGTGAATAGCAGTGCTGTTTAAATTTTTTTGGTTTTAAGTTCTATCACATAACTGTAGCATATATATGTAACAGAAAGTTGTCATTGTTTATACGTGATTGTGGATTTTGCTGAATATCAATGACGTACACTTGTTATTTGTTGTCATGATGCATAAGAATTAACGATGTGAGTTCTTATAGAATTGATTTGGTGGTATATTATGTTCTAGGAACTTCAATGTAGTGATTGGTCGCACCGTCCTCTTACAGAAGAGCAAAAAAGATATGCAGCAATGGATGCGCACTGCTTGATTGAAATATACAGTGTCTTTCAGGCCAAGGTTGTTGCTGAAGGTTGCATTGCCTTCTTTCTTTTACCCCCCCTCCCCCCAAAAAAGACAAAACACCCCAATTTGATGAAAAGAGCGAAGTACATCCTGATTGGAATGTAAATCTTTTTTACTGCTCGGTGGATGTACCTTTCTATAATCATTTATTCGTCTATGACTTTTGCTGAGCCAATAGGTGTCTAGGATCTGCTTTACTATAGCATTTTTCACAACAGATGAGGTTGAATACCCTAGTTTTCTCTTTATTATATTACCTCTCCCTATAACTGGAAAAAGGCAATGACTAGTTTGCTCCTGTACTGGAGGGCTATAATATTTGTAGTAAAAGCCGTATTAAGGAAATTGGACTTGTTAATAGACACATGGTGGTCAAGTGCATCCAAGTATCTCAAGGTTAAATGAATGTGTTTGGAAGTCATGCTGACCCTAGATATAGCATCAGGTTGGATGCTGTTCAAGACACTGATAATTTTGAGGATCTATTTCTTGTGGTTCCCCACCGCACGCACACAAACCCCACCCCACTTTCCCCCCACCCTACACCCAAAAAAAAAAAAAAAACCGACCAAGTGTCGGTGATACTCAAGTGATATGCAGACTTTTAATTTTAAGAACATAGTCCAAGTTTAATCTATGTCCAGCCGAAAAGCTGGAGACCATCACTGTGCACCCTATGCTGAGATGCATGGTTTCTCTAACTCAAAGGATTTGTTGCATGTCTTATATTATCTTGACTGTCCATGTAAAAATGATGGTGAGCCTTTGATAGCCATGGCTGCTTAATTGAGTTACTTTGTAGCACAGACATGGAGCTTGATGCTAAAACCTAGGAGGGTCATTGACCTTTGTCTTTATAGCCTCATGCATATTTTGATAGCCAAGAACTTACATTTTGTCCTGTGAAGTCTCATGGACCATATATTTCAGGGAGGCATCTGAACAGCGGAAAAGCTGCACATTTGCTCCACACAAATCTTGGTTTGAAAGAAGTTCTGAAGGAATCTGATTCGTGCAGTACCATTCTAAGGAATAATTTTGGTGAAGCGTTGCACATTGTGCAAGCTGTTGCTGTTTCTAACTGTATTAATGGTGTAGAAGTGCTCAATGGAGCAATTTCTGAGTCATTGCATAGAAACACAAGGCCTATGGATCCATACCTTGCAAAGGTGGTGAGAAAATATGGTGAAAAGATTTTGTTAAAAGAATCTGATAGAGTGCCTAAAGCCTCAAAAATGAAGGGAAAAAGACAATCTTCAGTCAGTCTAATTGTAAAAGAGAACCACGAAGCATACGATGAATGGCAAGCCATCCCACCATGGGATTTGTCTCTAGGTGGGGATGGATGTCCCAAGTTTTTATGTGATGTGATGGTAAGTTCTTTTACTATTTTATTTCGATCACAGTTTTTTACAGCAAATGGATTATTCTTATATTATAACTGATATTGATTAAACGTCTAATCAGGTTGAAGGCTTGGCAAAACATTTACGTTGTGTTGGGATAGATGCTGCTATTCCATATTCAAAAAAACCTGAATCGAGGTGCCTTATGTACTTTCTTTTTCTTTTCTTTTCTTTCTTTTTTGCATGCTTTTTTACCTACACAGACTGGAGTATTTTTGTTCTTTTCCTCTTTTTTTTTTTTTTTCCTTTCCTTCTTCTCTCTCTCTTCAAATGGAGGGGTTTGGCTGTAATTAAGTCAGTTCCAGTGTGTAGATTATCCTACAAAATCCATGCACCAAATAAGTTTTTTTTTTACAATATATACAAACTATGGATGCAATTGGGGTGGGTTTTGTAAAACTCTAATCAGTCCTTATAGGGTTTGGCATTTTCTAAAACCCTATAAAAACTCTATGGGAGTCGGGTTTTCATAAAATTTAAAAAACTTTATAGGGGTAGGTTTTCATAGAGTTTATATGTGATTAAGGAAAGAATAAAAGAGAAGAAGTTAAATAAGATTAAAATTATATTTACTGATTTACACAATAATAAAAATTGAGAATCAAATGTGTTATATAATATAAAACTTATATCAGATATGCAATTGCATAAGTTAAGAATAAATATTTTTATTTGGTATCGGTTTTTTTTTGTAATCCAAAAACCCGATCCTATCCTATGGGGTTTTTATCGAGTTCGGTGGGTTGAGTACTCTTTAATGACGCGCCTGGTTGCATTCCTAATACAGGCACTTCCAATAAGTGTCCTTGGTAGGATTTGAATTTAAGATCTTATGAAAGTTGTTATTAAAGTTTTTGGGTCTTATCTACTTGGCCAGCCCTTTAGGGTCAGTGGAAAAGTATTTCATTTATTTAATTTTGGTTTGATGTAGGGAGCTGATTGCTCAGGCACTCAGAGAGAAAAGGGTGCTTCTAACACGGGATGCTAAGCTGTTGAGACATGAATATTTGTTGAAGAATCAAATTTATAGAGTGAAAAATCTACTGAAAAATGAGCAGCTGCTTGAGGTATTCCAGTGGTAATTTAAAGTAGGCTGTAGAAGAAATTTAATTCTCCATTTGCTTGTTAAAACATGCCCTCTCCATTTGCTAAATTTAAAGATGTGGTTCTCTTTTTCATTATTAATTGTGGTCCATATTTTTCATTAAGATGTTAGTGTTTATAACATTGCTAGTCAGGTGTAAGCTCTCTGGATGTGTACCCTAACATAATGAGGAATATATCTGTTTACTTGTCAAATGGAGCATGGTGGTGACTGCACTGTTTCACGCTGAATGGAGCTGTAGTCTGCAGTCAAAAAAGATCATTCATTAGGTTGTGAAGTATAAATGACAATCAGGTCTGGCTTTTCCATTAGGGTTTTGGGGAGGGTTTTCAAATGAGGGTATGTGTAAGAGAGATCTTCTTTAAAGTTACCCTTTGGCACTTGGACTGCCTCCTCTACTACACGCTTTAATTCTCCAACATGTTGCATCCTTTAATTAAATCATTCTTTTTAGATGGTTTTGCTCACATTTATCTATGGCCCAAATGATTCTGAAACTTGTTTTAAATTCGGAAAGCAGAGAAAGCAAATAAATGATAACCAAGCCCGAGTGTTGAATTTTTCTGCATCAAACATGTTGAGTGGAACTAATAACATCCATGAATCTGTCTTTTATTTTTGTCCCAATGGGTCTAAATTTCAAAAGTTCAATTTTGCATGGTGCGAAGACCATAAAAAAGTCGTTATTTGTTTTTTTTAGGTAATAGAAACTTTTAACTTGCAAATTTCTGAGGATCAGTTGATGTCACGATGCACCAAATGCAATGGGAGGTTCGTACAAAAGCCCTTAACAACTGAAGAGGCGGTTGAAGCTGCAAAAGGTTTCCAAAGAATTCCAAGCTGCTTATTCAACAAAAATCTAGAATTTTGGCAATGCATGGACTGCAATCAGCTGTACTGGGAGGTATGTGGTTAAATGTATCTTCTATCTTATTATTTGTGTCCAATTAAGCAAACATATAGTTTATGGTAGATATTGATTAATAGAAGCATGAATACAATTTGCAATTTTAGGTTTGAGAGAGGTATATTCAGATAGCAGGGTTGGTGAGTATTGCATGACCATTAAACAATTCATGTGTTCAAAAGTTGTATACTTTCTCTTTATTTGGTGGATTATCTCACATTAGGATCATGGTTGTAGGCTTGTTGAGAAGCCTTGCCATGTACAATTTTTATTGTTCCTTATGTGTAGAAATTGCCAGTGGAAACTTTATATATTACCATGTTAAATCTCCCAAAGATAAGAGAACATGCTTGGTCACAAATTGGATTGTTGTGCGGTGGATACCAAGAACTGAATTATTGTATGCGAGCATCCTTTATAGACCAAACCATTAATTGTATTGACATGAGACAGGATAAAAAGGAGAGGAAGATAGACCTTATGTGGGAGAACCATCCCAAAAAATTTACTTCAGGTACCAATGAGCACATGCTAGACTGTGTAAGGGAACAATTGCTGCTGCCATTATTGTTCGATTTCGTATCGGCTTGTGCTATCTAGGTTATCTTAAAAAGTTCCCATTCAATTCCAAGACTTGATGCAGATTATTGTAGTAGTTTTTGGGCTTCAACCACTAGACCTCTATCTGGTGGAGGAGCAAAGAAACAACAATACAGGCAAGAATTACCTGATAACTTAAAACAGACCCCCACATCTGATGTGTTAACATGTATTAGAAGGTTTTTATGCCTACATGAGTTGAAGAGGATATTCTTGAGTTGGTTCTACATCATGTAGGGCATACTAATACTTAACTATTAGACATTTTGAAATGAGAAAGCAATTTACTTAATAAGTAATTTGATGTAATTGTTAAGTAAATTTAAAGAAAGAAAAGAAGTGATGTGGAACCAGTGGTAGAATTTGAATAGGAGATAAATGGGACTCAGAGAAATTACTTTGTTGAAGAAGCGAATGAAGAGCAAAACTGAGACTGCAAGATAATACTTCCCTTAGGTATTCACAGTTATGCAAAAGTTGTTTATTGAGCAGTAGATTTTCATTCTGTTGCCTTGACAACAAGGGAAATCTTTTAGGCAGTGGGATTATTAGATAGTTGTAAATATCAGATATCAGTTATATAGTTTTGTATTAGTAGTGGAATAATATGGAGCCATGTGGCAATTGTAGTTAGATGGTTTGGAATAGGCATTTGGTTATTTACGTAGTCATTTCCATTTGTGATTTTTAGGTACTGTAAGCTGCGTGATATGGGAGCATTTTCTCTGGTTTTGCCCAGTTTTCTTAAATTATTGTTTGTGATCATGTGTTCTTCAATAAAGTCAGTTATGGTTGGAGATATTGGGGTGTCTTTGGTCACTAGAGTAGTAGTTTTAGATATCTATTTAGAAATGGCTAGTTCTTTGGGGAATAATCTGTTAGTAGGTATTTTGGTGGTTACTTGGAATTTAGCAATATAAATAAGGGTTTGAAGGAGACAGTGGATTCATCTCAGTATTTACCTTGAATTCTAGGGAGTTAGGAGCAAAACTGCTGTGTGTAGGAACTTATATAGCCCTGGTTTAGGTCTAGAAGTGTCAATTAGGGTTTGTAAATCTCCTTTTTGATTCAATTCAATGAAATTTACTTTTAGTTCTATAAAAAATTGGTCCAGCCTGCCATTTAATTCAAGCATGACTTGCATGGATAATTGAGAGGAATATGGGAAGAAACTTGTTGGATGAGTTGCAAAAGCCATACTTGAAGATGACTGAACGCTATGGAACTTACTTATGGGTGTTGTTCTTGAAATGATCCGATTTTTCATTACATGCATACCCCTTTATAAATCCAAAGAATGAGGTTATTAGTGAAGTTCAAACAAGGATCAAACTGCTCTCAGAGGGGTGGAATGTTTATATACATATAAAAAGAGATGATAGCAGTCTTTGTGGAGCTTTGGATTTCAATTACGGCATGGGATTTTAATCCCCTCTTCTCAATAAGTTTACTTCTAGCATATACATACATACATATATAAAAGGAAATTGCTTGCTCTCTCCTGGATGCTGGATCTGACAATGGCTGTTCTTTTAGGACTTTTGCTGCTGTGTGCACCTGGAATCATTACGCATATCTGTTTGAGTTGTATGCCATCCACTTACGCCACTAAATCAAGTTTTTATGTGCTTGGTAATTACTAACTTTGTTTTACCGCACACAAATGTTTCAGGGAACCCAGTATCATAATGCAGTACAGAAATTCATCAATGTGTGTAAATTGAGCGATTGATTATGACTCAGCCAGCTTGCTTACCCAGTCTTGAAACGGATTGAACCCCCCATGTTTTAATATGAAGGGGGCTAGCTTTGTTGTTATCTGTAATTTGTGTATGGAGATTCTTTTTGTTGGATGAATCGACTGCAGCAGAAATTCTAGCTGCAAGGCTCATTAATTACCCCGGCAAAATTTAGTTAATTTACAGTGAAATGTTGCTGGGAAGAATATGTGTACTTAGTAGTTACCGCGACATAGCGAAGATGAGTGAACTTTATATGTATTGCATCTATGTATGTCGTGATATCCAATCTTTTATATAAATCCGAGCATTCCGTGCATTTACGCTATCCCCATTGAGCCAGCACCATCAATCTTTGCCATTATCATTATAAACTCCTTTCCACCATACGACCGTGATGGGTGGCCACTATGTCTATGCCACCTCTTGTATCAACATCATTATTGCTAATATTACCGCCATCACCGTATCGCTATAAATTCCCGTTCACCAGAGTTGCTCCCAATGGTTTGCCTTGCACCACTATTGCGCTCGAACCATTACCAAAAACATCGTCTCAATTATCGTTCTCACTACGGCTCTACTGTAATCAACATCGCATTACCACAAGTAGCCACTAACCTACTATCATGTCATCATACCACCACTTGACAATCACCACCTACCACCATCATTGCTGTACATCACCAGCCTCATCATGTGGCAATTGCAATACTAACAGCATTGCACCACTATCTTTGTTACTATCAATACCACTTTCCCTGCTTCTTCTTGTACTGTCATCATCATCGCTATATTCTTGCTCACTAACATCACCACCATTTAGCCACCGCCACTACTAATACTATCGCTATTGCTTTGCATTGTTGCTCCACTCTTGCACCACCACCAACGCCAGTGACAAGGGTGGGTATGGTTTAATTTGGTATAGTTTGTTTTGATGAATTGAACTTAAAATTAATTGTTCGGTTGGTTTTTTTTTTTTTTTTTATAACTTGAACATAATCATATGGCTTAGTTTGTAAATTTTTTGAATATAAAATAGAACAGTTTGATTTGTGATTTGAAGCCTTTTTCTTTTTTTTTTAATGCGAGTGAAGTGTCCTTGGATATATTTTTTAAAATGTAATAATGGTAATTTTTCAACAAACAAGACTATATTACTACTTTTATTATATTTTTGACTTAATTAGAGCTTTTGTGTATTTCATCGGCTATTTCATGTGAAAGCTATTTCAAAAAATAGTTTTTCAGTCCTAATTTTTTCCATTCCTAAAAAGTAGATGGACCTTAAAGTCTAATATCATGGGACCACCTTTTTATGTAATTCCAAGAAGCAATGTAAGTTGGAAGACAAGCATAAAGTTTAAATAAGAAGAATAAGACATCCTTTAGAGGATTAGCTGTCTAGTTTCCATATTTAATGATGCAAGGATTCTCGATTGGTTCTTCATCATGATGTTCCAACCCGACAAAGTCCATCGTCTTGTAAAAAGCACCAACCCCTTTTGATGAAGAAAATGATGGTGTATACGCGGAGAGGACCTTGCATTGACGAGCTTTTAAAGGATAAAGCCTACAAAGTTACTAAACGAAGGCTGTTGTCCGTTGTATTATTTCCTCTTGCCTTTGTTCTATTTTGGGAGGATCATTAGATTACCTTCTTTTCGAAAGGGTTATGATATTTACATTTGCACGTTTTATTTTGAGATGGATGAAATTACCCATTTTTGCCAGTTTGGTTATCGCGACTTTCTAATTGCAACTAATTTGTCGTATGCTTGTCAGTGATGGTCTAATATATGCTTAAGACTGCTCTTACTTACTATGATCAATCTAGTCATATCGGACTTGACATGCATAGAAGGTTTGGGTGAGAAAGGCATGTTAGAGGCATAAAGGGATAAAGGCCTGTAGAGCTTAGACAACATAATTGCATGGTGGAAGGATCAAGTTCTTCCACTTAAAAGCTATCAAAGATAGATCGCATTCAGTTCCTTGCTCTATAAAGATGGTTGAACAACCTAAAAATGGAGGGAATAGTTTATTAGAAAATGAATTGCTTATTCTTAAAAAAAGATAAGGCATTTATACATTGAATAACAACAAAAATTGGAAAAAAATGATTGAAAATGTTGTAGATCAATACATCCATAAACTATTAATAGTCACATCGAAGAAGAAGACTTAGATTCTTCATACTGTTTGTTACTTTAGAGATGAATACAAGGAATTTTTCATTGCTATCAGTGCATGTGATAGCTTTCTCTCATTTGATGATTTGATGACTAAGTTATTGATTTTAATTGTAGCTCAAATGTAAATTTGCATCTCAATACTCATTGCAACATAATACACTAACAAATAAGCAAAAGACAACCAAAAGGATAGCCACAACAAGCATTTGGCTCATCTTCATTAAAGTCACTCTCGGGCATCCTAGCAACAAGCAATTTTTTCTCATTCTAACCCTTCTTGTAACTCAAAGTCATCATAAATCCTCAAGCCTACTATAATGTGATAGAGTAGGTCACTTCACACGTGAATGTTGCTCCTTAGCTCGTTTTCTTAAAGTTTATGACATTGTTTCATCCATTCACCATATGACAATATCTTCGTCCTATAAACCTACATGGATATTAGACTTTGGTGCATCTCATCATGTGATAGATGACTTTTATCTTGTCATCATATAAATCACAGTCGATTAGTTTTGCTACCTTCTCCTCCTAATTTGGGCACTCATCTGTACCCTTATTTCTTAAGAAGGTTGGAATCTAGATATTAAAGCTCTTTAGGCCTTTAGGAGGTTGGTTACCTCAATCGTCACCTTCATAATACTCCTCTTCATCCACATCATTTAGGATGATGTGTCTATGAACACTTCTAACTTGATTATTCTAAATTGGGCATTCATGCCTTTTGTGATACACGAAAATTTTTGCAATAAAATAAATAATTATAACTAGAGTATTGAGTAGCATATTAGATAGGCTTAGGAAATTTTAAACCCCTAACAATAGATAAATATTTAATTAGGTAATATCGGTAAGGAAACAAGCTTGCTAAAAAGCCCAATAAACAAAGTACAAGGCCTGCATTTGAGTATAGACATATTAAATAATCGCTATTATGGGGACACTACAACATACCTAATTTTTACTCAATAGTATATTAATGAGAATTTATGAGTAACAATTTTTAGTCAAAATATAGAGTATCTAAATATAATAACCCAAGCCCATAATAAATATTGATTCTATATTCGATTATGAACTCATTTATAGTAGGTGTACCTAGACTTGGAAAAACAACCCTCAAAATTAGCCACTCATAATTGAAGAAGCCAAACTACAAAAAAACTCCATCCCCTTCCTACATTGCTTTACGTTGGCCAATAATCACACCCACTTGTATTATACTCTTGACTTAAACTCTAGACTTGTGTGGAAGATCTACCTACGACTACACATGATTAAACCAAGGAAGACAAAAAGAAGTGAGAAAACAAAAATTTAGACAACTTGGCTAAGTGTCTCACTAACTTTGAGAAGTAATATTGCATACACTTAATCCATGTGGAGCTCATAGCTTGTATTAAACATTATTTATAAGGTTGTCAAACCCATAATTTTACTTAAAATCGTTATAGGATCTATAAAAATTGAAATGTAAAAACATAAGGTTTAATAACTTAAGTAAAATAGCTTAAAAAAAACTACAGATTTACTTATATTAGCTATAAAATACTTAAAATACATGATAAATAAAATAAAGAAATTAAGTTCTTTTTTCATTAAAAATTCTTAATTTATAATCTAATATTCATGAGAAAAGGATAAGTAAAGTTGAAAATAAGGTTTTTTTCCTCATTATTTTGTTTGTAAAAAGCGATGATTGAAGAGAGCAAATATTTCAACTTATTTTGAATTATTAATAGTATAAATTTAAATATATAGTTTTCCTTATAAACTTTTCTATTGAAGCTAAATTTTGAATGAACAATGGATTAGGAGAGAGAAAAAGAGGAAAAAATTGGAATAAAATAAGAGAGATAATTTAGTGTCCTAATAATTAGTAAGCCAGTGTAAGCCTAGTTATATATATATTTTTCATTTTCGCCCATTTAACTTGAATATATAAAATCGGTAAACTCGTTTAAAAATGTAAGTTTTTATTTAATTTGACATGTAGAATCAGTTAAGAATATAAGATTCTATAAGAAAATGATTTTATATTGGAATCAACTTGAAAGAGTCTCCAAAAATCATGAATTTGTAAAATCGTAATTTTGACAACTATAATTAGTTGGGGTTTTTCTTTATTTCCCATATACACTTTGGAACTAAAAAGCTATAGTTAACCAGCTGCAGTTCTTTAGTTTTCTTACTAGCGAAGGACAAGGCCTCTCTTTTCATTCCCGATCCCTCACTATCACCAACCGATATTACTTTATCACCTTCAACAACTTCTTGCGACTATTGTGTACAAATAGCTAACCCACAACAATAATTACTTAATTCTACTTTCCGGTCACTCAAACATCAACTTTGGAGATCCTAAATAAGATTCCTCGAGGATTATTATTATTAACCATGGATGGATTTTGGGCGAGTTACCTTCTATGAGTATTATGTTGTTTGTGCTTGTAGTTTAGAGCACTAGTTATATAGCATAACATAAAATTAACAAGTGCTTAGGGGTAATATGAGTTATGCATGCGATTGTGTTTCTGATTGACTTGGTTGCCTCAATTCTAATATATCAATATAAATTGGCTGCTTAATTTGTGTGCTATATTTTTATGTGTTGATTATCTGTGATTGCCTTAATTAATATGGACTTTATAATCAGGTGTTCAGGGTTTTGTACACAAAATTTAAGGCGATTGAGTAAGTTGTTCAATTGAGTTCAAATTTTATGAGTTATAAATATTAGTAAAAGTAATCCTGTGAGTTTGAATTTAGAAAAATAAATAATAAAATAGCATAATATTTGTAGATAGCTATTTTTGCCCCCTTTAATCCCACTTACCCAATGAAAAAAGGTCTTAATTTAAAAAAAAAAAAGAAATACAGAAAAATTTAGAGAAAAAAATAAAAAGATAGAATTTTTTAAGTAAAATAGATTCAGGGAAATATATATATGTATATATTTAAAAAAAAATAGGTTAAAGTTATGTTGAGTCATAAGGTGTTTTTTTTTAGAACTTTTAGCTTGCTTTATAACTTAAATAAGATTTTGTTGCATAATTTAATAGGACATGGGCCAATAATCCATTTGGTTTAGAGCTTGGTTTTGGTACTTACAAATCATGACAGATCGAGGGTTCGGTTCCTCACAGGTGCAGTATGCATCATTTTGTTTTTTTGTTCACTAGAGCACTACGTGGCGCCTTGCAATTGGTTTACGAGTCAACGAGTTGACTTCATCTTCCCTATCTCCAGCCAAAACTCTAGCTTTGTTAGCCCACTTTCATGCCTTCTTGGACTCATTTTGATTGGCATTTTCACCAAGTAAATAGTGAAATTGCAAACTAGACTTGGGGTACTTTGGATTAAACCCAAGAACTCATCCTTATTTAGACATTAAGTCGGTCAAAAATCGAGTTAAAGTTTTGGAAAAATTAAAAGTGCTTGTTTTTTCTCTGAATTTCTTTTGCATGATTCAAGCTTTTGTAATAAGGTTTGAAGTTTCTAATTCATATTTTGAGTAAAAATGAACATTCAGGGACTCTATTTGACCGAGCGTTTCATCTTACATCAAGCAATTCGAATTGAATGATGTCAAATAACGATAGAGCTCGAATTTATTTCGTTTTTTACTTTCCTAAACCTCATTGAGGATCAAATGGTATAAATGGAGTATCCTAGACTCGTTTCGAGGACAAATAATCATTCAAAACACTTTCTTGGAGCTTGAATTATGAGTTTCTCGCTTTAGAAAACCTAACTTACGCAACCCTTTCTCTCTTTAGATCCTCGCCTCAGCTCAAAGCTTTTCAAGCAAGCTCACCACCACTACGACTCTAAGCTCCCAGCTCTCCAACCCAACCATTCATAGCCTCCACCATAGCCTTTATGGCTTGCCACCAAGTTACCGTGGTTTAAACCTTAGTTACCATCTCCGTCGCTATTCACCATTACACCCCTACACGAAATTAATCTCACCGTGGCACTTGTTACACCTAGGAACACCCAATGGATACCACCTTATCCCTCGACAAATACCCCAAGTAGCCACATAACCATTTTCTCTCTCTACCTTCAATCGCACCACCTTATGCCACAGCCAAACGGCTACCATTGGCCGTGGCACTCTCCCTACACCCGCTAAGTCAAATAGAAAACACATAAAAATCCCTATCCCCGTTTGTTTTGGCGCCAAGATTTAGCGTTGAAGCACCCCCCATCATCCGCTATCTTCTCCTCTCTCTCTTTTTCTGTTTCTCGACCATGCATGTGCGTAGCATGTGATTGGGTCGGTTGACCCGACCTATACTTACACTTTCGACTCGCGCGCTTGCTGTCTTCTTGGTCCAACTCTTTTGTTGTTTTGTTGTTTCTTTCTTTTGTTTTATGTTTTTCTTTTTGGCAAGTTGTAAATTTATTTATCTAATTGTAAAAGAAAAAAAAAAAGAGAAAAGAACCAAAAAAAGGAAATATAAAAGAAGAAAACGAAAACAAAAAAAAGAAGGGGAAAAGAAGCTTTAGTATTTTATTTTATTTTTTAAGAATGTTTGGTCAAAATAAAAAAAAATGAAAAAAAAAATAATTAAATTAAAAATAAAAATAAAATATTTTATCACTTAGAATAATTGATTTTTCAAAATAAATAAAAACAAATTAACCCTTTTCAAAATTACATTGTCTTTAGAAGTTTCTAAGAAAATAATAAAAATTAGGACCCTTCTTCTTAGGTGTTTTTCTTAATCAAATAGTTAAAGAACTTAAAGTCGATCATTTTCAAAAGTTAAAAGAAATCTACAAATTAAAGTTTTAAGAAATCTATAAATTAAAATTTCAAAAGTGAAATATGAAAGTTTGATCCTAAATAGCAGGTATATAAGCATTCGTAGGAAACAATGGAGCGACTTAAAATATGGAAAATTTATTTTTCCACTTTTCATTAATGATTGTTCAATTTATCCTTTTTGTATATTCAACCGAATTGACTTAGTTGCATGTAAATATATTTTATTTTTATAAGGGTATTATTGAAAGATATGATTAATTTTGGAAAATTAAAAGTGGTATCCATTTAAGGTTTAATAAGATAGCTTTTGAATTTGAATCTCTTGTTTTAAAAAACCATTTTTTTAAAATCGGTTTTCACACAATCTAGTGTCTAGGTTAAAATTAATCCATTTAATTGGTTTTAACCTAACTCCAAGTATTTTTTAAAATACGTTTAAACACCTAGATTTTCCTTAGCTCTTAGTCAATAGTTAATATTAAATGGATGTGGTTTAATATTGATTGGATTAAGGAAAAATATTTAAATTACGGAAAATTCAAGCTCGATAATATTAAGTTATATGTATATTACTCGTTATTTATTGAAAATAAGTAAAATAAGTTTTTATAATTAACAAATTAATAGAGATAAATTATATACACTAAAAATCATAAAATAATATATATAATATTTATGAGTATTTATTTGTACCATATATGTATTTAGTGTAGGTAAAATAATTGAAATTATTTAAAATACCTAAAATATGCTAAAACAATACTAATTAATGAAGGAGAATTGAAGAAAAATGTTAAAAGTATAGAATTTTCTAGATTTACGGCATGGAAAATTGGAAATGGAAGATGGAAATTTAACTAATAAAATTAACCCAAAAAGAAAGTGAAAAAGAGAGAGGACAAGGGACACTTGGCAACCTAAAATCCAAAGAAAAACCCTAAACCCTTCTATAAATTTAGAAAACACCCACTAAAACTCAGTTTAGGCGGTTGGGAAGCCAAAAAAAATTAGAGAGATTAAGAAGAAAGTAGAGAATATTTCTACAAAAATTAACAAAAATAGTGTACAATTACAATATTAGAGGAGATTATATACTTGATGACCACCTGAAGAGGTACGACCACCACTACTAGATAGTTGTCTCACCGCTTGGAGTTGTTGACATAGGTGGAGCTGCCATTGGTGGCTAAAAGCCATCCGTTTAGGTGAGTCTAATTTCTCTTTCGATTTTGTCTAATTTATTAAAAAAAATATAAATTAATTTATAAAATTGTGAAAATTGGTATTTTGAGG
Source organism: Lumnitzera littorea (assembly GCA_024138015.1). NCBI lineage: Eukaryota > Viridiplantae > Streptophyta > Magnoliopsida > Myrtales > Combretaceae > Lumnitzera > Lumnitzera littorea. Next base: position 116,593,985 of record JAMXBB010000003.1, on the reverse strand, counting down.
TATTTTTATATATAGATTTAAGAAAAAAAAATTATCAATTTGATAAAATTAAGTCTCTGGATATACTGCCCTTAAAAAATCACTAAACTCGATCTAACTTTCGCTTTCGACTTTGATAACCTTAATGATGTAATTGCGACCTTAAAATTTTTGTGTATATTATTTAGGGAATATATTACAATGTTATGAAGAGATTTTATTAAATTTGATTTTCTAAAATTTTACTTAATTTTTAAGCCTTAAAATCATAAGAAAAAGATAATCTAAATTAGTATTTATACCAAATTAGCCCTAAATCATAAGAAAAAGATAATACTTTAAGTTTATTTTATAATTTAGGGCTAATTTAATATAAATGTTGATTTAGAGTGAATTTAGACATCTAGAGATGTTAGATGCTGATGTAGGATGGTATTTGTGATGTTTGAGATGTTAGATGTATGTATTATGTATATTATTTGATAAACATGTATAAAGGAATAATTAGTGAAATTGGAAATTAAATGAGTAGAAAATATTAGGTAAAAATTAATGATATTATAATATTAGGAATATATTATAAATCTGATTTGAAACTTAAACTTGGGAAAGTATAAGAAAAATATAAGTTATTCTTATACTAGGACCAAATTTGGTAGTTAAATTAGAAATAAAGTGTACTGTATGGACCAAAACACTGATTATGAGCTAAATAGGAGACTTAAGATACCCAAATATAGTTAGATGAATTTCACATATTGGTTCGGAAGAAAATTCCTAAGGTTTACGAATAAATAGTATAGCTAAAAGGTGAATTAAAACCAAATTCAGGAATTGATTCAAAAATTAAATTAGAAACTAGTTTAGAATTGGTTCAGTAATAAGTGATATAAATCTTGGATAATTAGGTAAAATTATGATTTAAAGCTTATATGTAATTGTAGATACCTTATTTTTAAAGGTGTACAAATGAGTTAAACGGGACAATCCAAGTTAAACGAGTTGCGCTCATTTGGCTCGCTTTTAAAAGAGCTAAAAAACTTTAGTCTTAACTCGTTTAAAAAGTAGGTTAAAAGAGTTGGTCCGCAAGTTAAAGGTATAAATGTATTAAAGGAATTGACTCAAATAGGTCCACTTTGACCCGTGGGTTAAACTGACCGGGTTCATTTGGATTATTTTTAAATGGGCTAAAATACCTTAGCCCAAACCTATTTTAAAAGCAGGTTAAATGGGCTGGCCCATTTACCAAGGCCCACTTGCACACATCTACTTATTTTTGCACCCCTTTAATTTTAGGATTTTTTAGAATAAGGAAAAATGATTCTAATTTAGAAAAAAAACACAAAAATAGAAAATTTAGAAAAGTAAAAAAAAAAGGTGAAATTGGAAAAATTATAAAAAGTAGAGGATTTTGAAAATTTTAGAAAATAAAATAAAATGATAAATAAATAAATGATTAGGTAGTTTAAAGTTTTTTTTTAGGGTTTGAAATAAGGGAGAGATGTTGGGCCTGAACCTAGATTTAAATTTAGCTCAAGCTAACCTTATTTATATGTACAATTTGATTGCACACATGAATAAGGTACAAGCCAACGGCTTGAAGATCTTGGGTTCGAATCTCATCATAGGCACAAAGTACCTTTTATTTTTTTCCATAAAACACACCTACTATATGTCAAAATATTACTGGGGCACATGTCTGGTTGTAATACGTAGCACTTCATGGTTGGACTACATTAGCCATGCTACAGACATGTGTTAGCTATGCCACGGACATGTATTAGCCACGTGGCATCACATGTGTCATATATACGCAGCACACAGACATGTGGTAGTTACGTAGCATGATACGTCATTAGCTAAGTGGTGTTTCAGGATACATGGCACATTCCTATTGGATAACGCGTTTGACATGATGTCATGTTAGTACGTTTTTCCTTCTCTTTCTCCTCCTTTCCCATTCTTTCCTTTGATTTCTTGCATAAGAACAAGCTAGACAGCTTACTCTAAGGTTATTTTCGATCTATTTCTCCCTGTTATTTTACCAAATTAATAGTGAAATCATAAGCTAGACATGTGATTCTTTGAATTGAACCCTTGTTTTCGACTAGATGCAATTCTTCATCGGGTCAAGTTGTGGTCCAAAGTTTTGAAAAACTTCATTTTCTATCTGAATTCATTTCCCATGATTCAAGCGTGTTAATGAAATCTGAATACTCTTATGGACATTTCCAGAAATCCTGAGCATCTATTTATACCATTTGACCATCAATTGCCCCAAGATTACATATTTTCTATCAAAATTTAAGCTAAGTCAAACCAATTGGCTTAATGGTTTGGATTGATTGCATTTCACCACCTTCCATGCTTAAATCGAGCTCTAACATTATAAATGGCAGCTCGAATAAGCAACATAGGACACTCCTGAACTCTCTCCCACTTGCAAACTCTCTCTCTTTCTCTCTACCTACGGCCATACTCTCTCTCTCTAACTTATAGTTACGCTTGAAAGGAATCGAGTAAAGCCAACTATAAGGCTAACACCATGAATCTCCAAGCTTTCCAATGTGACCCCTTTCATTTGATGCCATGACCTCTAAGATCATCACCACTAAACCTTAAACCACAATGGCTGCCCCCTCTCGAACCACCACTATTATTGCTCCTTGCATGAAAATAACTACATAGCTAAACTCACTGTGTCTCAAAACTTAAAGCCCAACCACTCGCTTGCACCCAACGACCCCCCCACCGTGTATGACCCCACTCTATCGCTACCTTCTACTTCAACGATCGCCTAGACCCTTTTAATTGGCCAAGGCACTTGGCCTATCACCACCTCCCCACCCCCAATTTAATACAAAACTTGCAAAAAACTCCTCGCCTAATCATTTCGGTGCCTAAAATCGCTAGAACCATCCCCTTGTTGCTATTGCTAGTGTGATTCATTCTTCAAGATTCAAGCCCACATCCGATTAACTGAAATCTGACTCAAACCCGCCACTCTAAGCTTGACCCGCACGTGCAAGTCCCTCTCTGGTCCAACTCGTTTTAATTTTGGTCTTGTATTTATTTATCTATTTTTGTACCTTATTGACAAAAAGGAAAAGAAGAAAAAAAAAAAAGAAAAGAGGATGGACTACTTCTTTTTTTATTAAAAAATAAACAATAAAATAAAAAAAAATCATTTCATCACTTAGAAAAACAATTTTCCAAATAAAATGAAGCGATCCATTTTCTAAATTAGGTCTTTTAGAACTTTTCAAAATAAAAGTAAAATAAGTTAGGACTCTTTAGAACTTTCCTCAAATAAACTTGAATTGAACTAAAAAGTAAACATGACTTTTTTCTTTATTAAAATCAACTAACCTGCCTAAAATTTTACAAGAAAGAAAGAACTACATATGTTTGATCTCAGATAGTGGGTACGTAGATACTTTTGGAGTAATGTAAAAAATGAAAAAGTTAGTTTTTCCACTTGTAGCTTAAATTACTTAATTTAGTAAAAATAAAAAAAAAATCTAATTCATTTAATGCCAATTTTTAAAAGGTGACTTCAAGAAATTAAATTTAAATTAGGAAAGTTTATGGTACTCATATGGGTTTAAAGAACTTATCTAATAAACTTGAATCTTTGGTTTTTCAAAACCTTTTTTTTTCCCCAAAAAATGGGGTTTTCCACGTAAACTAGTGTCTAGATTAAAACTAAATCCATCCATTTGGTTTTGACCTAAACCATTCTTGACTTCGGTCGAGCAACGACTTCAAAAGTTTATAAAATTCTTTAAAAAAAAAACTAGTTTTCTTTAACTATTAGTTGATGATCAATATTAAATAGGTTAGGGTTTAATATTGATCGAGTTAACGAAAATATAAAACTAAAAAAAATCAGGCTCAATAGTAATAAGGGTAAAAATACTAAAGGAGTATTTATATTATAGGAGCAAGTGGCAATGAGTTGACCCTGCAACAAGTTTGAGTAAGCAAATTGAAGATTTCAAATAAGTTGGGATCAATACATTACTATATTTTAAAGTATAATATTATGGTACTCGAAAGCTTAGGATTGTATATGGTTGTGCTTGTAGGTAATCGTATATGTGCATTCTTGTGTGTCTCTAAATATTTGATGATATATTGATGATTTGTTGCAGCGGTTTGCCCTTGTTTGTGTTGAGTGAAATTGATTGATTAGCTTAAACCAGACCTAATTGCATTTTATCTAAACACCTTAATTAGACATGTCTTGCAACCTTTTAGGGGACAACTAGGATTCTCCAATCAAACACTGATGCCTTTGAACGGGATAGCGCATAGCATAATGGTCCCTTTTTCATTCTTAGTCGAACTAAGTATCAAGAGAGGAGATCACAGTAATGATAAGGATAGTGGTTTGAATGATAGTTATGGGAGGAACGATGCCTTCATTGCACAAATATGGGTTTGGTCATAAGCTTTGCATAAACGTTAAAACTCCTTAAACTTGGATTAGAGCGGGTGGAATTTTTCTAATTTCATAATTGACCAGATAACGTTGTGTGATGGCATTTGCGTATTGTATTGTATTCAATTAATTGTTCAAGAACCTTTTTTATGTTTGTTATATGATCTTATGCCTCCATCCTTATTTATTAAGCTATTGGTTGCTCATGCCCTTATAGATTTTCTTGCAGGTAATAGTTAATATGTCGCGTTATAACCATTTGAAGGTTATTACCCTTTTGAAGAACTTTGGGAGAGTGAGGATTAAATTGGCTGATTAACTAAGTTTAGAGAGGTTTTGTTAACAACTCTTAGATATGTGAGTTGATTATGTAATATCTTACTTATCAAACTACTATGATATGTAAATATCTCTTAGGATCATAAGACAATATATATGAATATGAGTTGAGTTTCTGCATGTAATTTTATTAATAATCTTATACAAATTATCACGCCTTAAACCAATGAGTTGTAATAGCCCCGTCGTATAAATCGATCTAAGCTAGAAGCTAACCACTTTAGCTAGTAACATAGGTATAGTTTACACCGAACCTTTACTACTTCACAACTTTAAGTCATTTAGTACTTGTTTGGTATCAACCTGTGGTGTGACTTTCTAAAATAATTGTTGAAAGAAATTCTATGGTATAAAAGCTTGAGAAGAAAACAAGTTTTTATAAATAACTTCAGAAAATGACATAATGAGGATTTGTAAAAGTCTACAGTTTATAGAACATAGTATCGATAACAATAATTGAAAACTAGGGGTTATTAAGGTCAATAAACAAAATAGGAATCTAGCCAATTTGATGTGGACCGAGATTAAGAACAGATAAGGTTAGTTGCTGGGATGGGTCTAAGCTTGTAGAAAGCTTGAAGAATAAGATAGAAGTTATGCAAAAGAATAGAAAAAGGTAAGATAAGAAAACCTACGAGCAGCTCCAAAGGATATGATGCACTAATGGAACTTTCGAGAACTCATGGCATAACTTGATATGACGTACGAGGTGGTCCGATGAGGTTACTCGCCACCCAGTCTTTCTTAAGGGTTAAGATAAGAGTGAAGTAAGTAAACAAGTTAACAAGAATAGTGTTCACAAAAGGAAGACTATTGAATATATTGTTGATCAAATGATTGTGGCTACATATACAGTAAGTATTTATACTCGAAAAAACTAGGGTAACTTGCCTAAAACAGAAAAGACTAAAAAGGTAATGTCTAAAAGAAGTAATGTAAAAAATATAATAAAGGGTATAAATGTTAATTCAAGTAAATTAATAATTAGTGCTACAGATTCCTTCATGTAGGTTTAGGTACGTAGCAATGGCATATTGGGGATGCTTTTAGTAGAAATAGACAAAATAGTACGATTAGGATGGAGGACTGAGTAGGGGTATCGAATAGAGGTGCCGATAAGCCAAGGCTCGTCTGAGACAGAGTGGTTGTGGATATGTGCTGGAGCTCTTGGCTTCTCAACACCAATGTTACTGATCTAGAGGTTAGCTCGGTTTGAGCTGAGTAGGTTTGTGTAAAGGGTTGGGTAGTCAATAGAGCATTCAACTAGTTAGTACACGACTTTCAAGAGATTTATTGATGCGCCTAGGAGCTCAATTATTACTAAGGCTTATTGTAGGGAATAGTTATCGAATGGGTCCTTTGTAATAACGAAGAAAACGAAGTGAAGAAGTTGGAAAACACTATAACTTCTATGAGTTGCTCGAAGGATATTACTTACCAATGAATGTAACATGACATAACACCTCGCTTGATATGAATCACAAGCTAATATTAAGGTTTACTAGCTACTAACTTCGAGCTATTCGGTAAGATTAGATAAGAGTGTCAAGAAAAATATATTTGGATAAGGATATCTTGTAAGGAAAAGTATATGCAATATCAGAAAAGGTATTGGATGCCTTGTAGCTACAATATAAAGGATTATTTATAGTAAGTTCCTAGAGCAATAAGGAAACCTAAGTAATTACAATGAGGGGTAATACAAAAGACTATCATAGTACATTTCCAAAAGGGTAAAAATGAATAAATAGAACAAAGGTTTGCAGTACAATGTTAGAAAAAGGAACAACAGGTGGTACGCTGCAATCAGGTATACGCTCTGGAGTCTTGAAATGCTGGAGTTGAGTTGTACTAACGTCAAGGATGTTGCTTACAAAGGGTACTTGGCGTTATCGAGATGAATAGGGGATTCTGCAGCTCGATAGACTAAGTTAGTAGTAGTTAACATGTAGGCATTCGGCCTTAGCACTTGTCAAGTTGGCCTTGGTAGTTGGTAGTTCAGTACGTTGGAAGAAAGGGTTTGGTGTGTGGTTGCCTCGGCCTTGGTGTTTGACAGATCAGCTTCAACCATTGATAGGTTGTTGACTAGGTAGGGGTTAGAGTAAAGTAGTGTGCATTTGAGCCAAGACTTCAAAAAGTTTGTCGACTGTTCTTTCGTGCAATGGTACTCATCTTTAGTAGGTTGGTAAGAAAGAATTCTTTGGGCAAGAGACTATAAGCCTCAGAGACGAGCATGAGTGAAGGGTCTAAAGGTTAGCAATCCATCAGTTCCCTAGGGTTGTCGAAGGATTTACCCTTAAATCTTAGTCTTCTTCTTCTTCCAGCACATAGGGTATCAGGTCGACAACGTTGAATGTAGGAGACACTTTACGTCCTTTGGATAGCTCAAGCTCATAGGCGTTGTCATTGATATATTGAAGGATCTTAAAAGGTCCATCCATCTTAGGGGGTAACTTATTCAACCTCTTCCCTAGAAAATGCTCCTTATTGAGGTGAACCTAGACAAGGTCTCCTAGGCTATAAATGACTTGCTTCCTCACTCGGCTTCCTTATTCCTTTTGTCGGGCAACAGTCTTGGCTAGTTGCTTGGTAACCTTGTGATGTAACTTTTAGAACTCCTAGGTGCGCTGTAGGCTTGCTTGACCTTCTTCTTGAGAGGTTGGGTAGATAACCATATCCAAAGATAGGTTCGGGTTAAGTCCATAGACGGTCTCAAAAGGTAACCTTCCCATCGAGCTATGAGTAGTGTGGTTGTAAGAAAATTCGATGATGGGCATGCATAGATCCCAATCATGCAAATTTTTTCCAACTATAGCTTGAAGGAGGTTGCCAATAGTTTGGTTCACAACTTTTGTTTAACCATCTATCAAGGGGTGACAAGAAGTATTAAACACGACCTTAGTGCCCAGTTTCTTTCATAAGGTTCTCTAGAAGAAGCTCATGAACTTTGAATCACGATCAGATACAATACTCCTTAGCACTCTATGCAGCCACGCGATCTCTTGTAAAAAGAGGTTAGCAATAAAGAGAGCATTATTGGTTTTGTGGAAGGAGATGAAGTAACTCATCTTATTGAACTGATTGACCATAACTATGATAGAATCATACCTCTGTGGTGTTCTGGGTAAGTCGAGCATGAAATCTATACTCAGATTAGTCCATGGCTAATTATGTATAGGTAGAGGTATGTATTCTCCACATAGCTCCTTTTGTCCTTGGCATATTTGCACACCTCGCACCGTTCAAGAACTCGATGTACCTACTTTATTATCCTAGGCTAATAGAAATGTTCTTTAAGTAACTCAATCATTTTCTTCTCACCAAAGTGGTCGGCTAAGCTTCTATCATGGGCTTCTCGGATAAGTAATTCCCTAACGAAACCATTTGGCACACAAATTTGCTTACCCTTTGTTAGAAACCCTTATCTTAAATAAAATCCATCTACGACTCCTCCAATAGTGCACTTGGATACGAAGGGCTCAAAATATGGATCAAGCTCATACTGAAGGGGCATGGTGCCATATCTAAGTATCTTAGCTTGTAAAGTTATAATAAAAACATGTCAATGAGAGAGTGTGTTGACCTTAATAAGAATAGCTCCAATGCTGACTTTAGATGCATCACATTTTAACTCAAAAACTTTCTCAAAGTTTGGCAAGATAAGTACGGACTTGATCTCATCAAAACTCTTTTGAGTCTTCTTAGATCACTTGAATTTAGAGTTCTTTCATGTTAGCTCGGTTAGTAGGGCAGCTATGGAACTAAAGTTTCGAATGAATTTTTGATAGAATGAAGCTAGACCATGGAAACTTCTTACTTCGGCAGCATTAATTGCCGTCGGCCATTCGAGAATAGCTTAAACTTTCTCATCATCAACTTTGATACCTGCTTTAGAAACAAGATACCCGAGGAATACAATCTCGCTTTGATAAAACACGTACTTCTTTGAATTATTGAAGAGCTTCTTGTCACAGAGGATATCAAACACAAATCTTAAGTGCTCAACATCAGAAACGAGGTTGGCATTATAGACCAAAATGTCATCAAAGTAAACTACTACACATTTACCAATTAATGTCCTCAAAACATGGTTCATAAGTCGCATAAAGGTGCTCGGTGTGTTTGTTAGACCAATTGGGATCACCATCTACATGAACAGACCATCCTTTATTTTGAAAGCAGCCTTCCATTCGTCTCCTGGTCTCATTCGTATTTGGTGATAGTTACTCTTTAAATCAATCTTTGAAAAGATGTGGGCACCATATAACTCATCAAGCATATCATCCAATCGCGGAATCGGATATCAGTATTTAACAGTGATTTTATTGATTGCTCAGTTGTCAATGCACATTCCCCATGAGTCATCCATCCTCAGCACTGGGATAGTTGGTACGGCATAGGATCCGATGGGAATTCGCCTCCGACTACGTCCAAGCTGAGGCAAACCTGTTTAAAGCCGAGACCTGTTAATGCTTGTCGAGGTTGAGTTGAAGCTAGAAGGACAAGAGGTAAGAAGATAAATACTCGATACCAAGATTGTTGTTAATTGAGGTGTTTAGATACCATAAGGTCAAGTATTTGAGACCAAAGAACCACTTGGCAAAACATCGAGAGACTCGTGCCGACTGATTCTAGCACTCGACAATTGTGGGTTGACCTATTTGGTATCTTAGAGAAGCTATGCGAGACTTCTGGGACTTCTTCTCGAACCCATACATTTAACTACCGACCCCGTCCGATTCGAATACTACTCTTTCTAGGACATGCCGAGTGACTATATGCCGACTTCCTTTGTAAAATGCATAGTTTTGTATTCTTGTATATGTTTTTCTTTATTGTATTTATGGACCTAATTCTTTAGAGTTTAAGGCTTTGTACATTATTTATAGTTTTGCCACTAGGGTTTAGGACTTACTATAAATAGCAACATCTGTGAACATCAGAGATAGATATACATAGAGAGACATACAGAGAAGTTAATATATAAAATCAGATAGAAAAGTATATTTCTACGCTTTTGTAATTTTTTCCTTTTTGAGTAAGGCTACTCTTGAGCTAGCATTTGTTGGATTATTAATTATTGATTAAACTCTTTAATCTTTCCAGTGTTTTTATCGATCTTGTCCTCAAGATTATGGTAAACCCCTTCATTTGAACTGGTTAGTAAGTTGCATCTAACCTTTATTTGAATCCCGAGCAATATTTAGTGTTCGTCAGTTGTATCGAACCCTATTTCGAGCTCAAACCCCTGATAGTGTTTGTGTGCTGGTGAGTTATATCCATTCACATTTTCCATCAAAAACCTTCCCATTTAACCCATTCTAAGTATTTTTCAAGATTCATTGCTGTTTCTTCGAACCTTATCAAGGTCTCATGCTTTCTTAGACATATTCGCAATCAATCAACTTGTCTACTTGTTTCTTCAGTTCGGCTACTTGCTCGGGGTTAAGTTTGTAGGCAAGTCGATTTTGGAAGAACAGCTCCGAACTAAAGATCAATGCAATGCTCAATGCCTCTTACCGATGGTAAACCACTTGACATCTTAGCAAAAAAGAGGTCGGCATACTCTTGTAATAATATCTACACCTTGGTAGGTAATCCTTTAGCTTCTCTTAATTCTAAAGGCTTCCTTATTAACAAGGGCATTCATTCTTCTGCCTTGACATATCAGGAAAACTATGCTTAGGAAATTGCTAGGGAATTTTGTTGCAATGATCGGGTAATCTTCTCTTGCGACTTTTGTACTTCTTTAGGGCTCATTGTGGTCAGTATAACCTTCTTCCTATCCTTTTGAAATATATAGGTGTTCTTATACCCATTATGCAATGCTCTCAAATCAAACAGCCAAGGTCAACCCGGCAATATGTGTGAAGCACACATAGGTAGGACGTTGCATAACACCTCATCCTTGTATTTGTCTCCAACAATAATGGACACTTTAACTTGCTCAGCAATGGGTAAGCCTCTCTTCTCATTCAACCAATGAATTTTGTATGGCTTAAGATACGGGTAAGTCGGCAACTTTAGGGCCTTGAATACTCCTTGTATTATGACATTGGTATGGCTTCCTCCATCAATGATTAATCCACAAAGCTTACCATTCACTTGGCAATTCGTATGGAATAGGTTCTCCATTTGCTCGTTCTTATCAGACATAAAAGTATTGAGAGTCTATCATACGACAAAGCAGTATTTGGCTCTTACTTCAGGTGGGGTCATAGCATTAGGATCTTCCTAAAATCCTTCCAACACTTGATTGACTCTCTCTTCATCCTCTCCTTCACCAGCACTCTCCATTTTGAACTGGGGCTTGTCTTCCTTAATGGTCATGACACATCGATTCAGACATTGACTAGCTACATGTCCATAGCCAAAACATTTGAAACACTTAATCTCTTAGATCTTCCTTCTAATGCTCTAACTTTGGTCCCTCTGGACCTTAGGCTCCTCAGCTTTGCCTTTGCCTTAGCCATCTTCTAGTCGACTCTGCACTTGTCCTCGATGGCCTATCTCAGAATTATTTTATTCTAGGTCATTTGTAGGTATGCTTAGTATACCACTTCAGGTTGGTAATCCTACTTGGTTGCTAGGCATTTGGCTAATCTAGCTTCGCCTTTATCTTTTGACCCTCTGTGCTACTCAGATGGCTTCATCTAGAGTCTCAAGCCTCTGTAACTCCACTATATGGCCAATTTCAATTCTAAGCCCATAAATGAACCGTTCTATAGTTCAGGTCTCAGGTTCGTCGACATCACATCGGATCATCAGCAATTAAAATTCTCAGACATATTTGTCTATTGATTTCCTACCTTGCCTCAAGTCTTGGAGTCATTAAAATGTGTCTTGTTCATAGTATTCTGAAACAAACCTACTCCTGAGAACTCTCTTCATTTCATTCCATGTTTAGATCTCACGTCAGGTTCTTTGGCATGCATTCTATAACTTTTTCCACTACATTGCTGCATATCTAGAAAACTCTAGTGCAGTTACTTTGATATGAACAGTATTCTCATAGTCATAAAAGTCAAATATCTTTTCGATCTTCTCCTTCTAGTCTAAGTAGTCATTAGCACTACCAGACCCATTAAAGCTTGGAATTTGCACCTTGAGATGCTCGGCACCTCTGGGAACTCTCAGCTTACGCTCTTCAATCCCTTCATATTGCTCCTCCTCATCATACTTCTCAACTTCATCCAACTCTAGCCTCCTTTTAACAACTCTGTTAGTATGTTGGGGGTGGAGCTTAGTTCATTGGTTCCGGTGCTCATTGCTCATCCATCTGACTTTTCAGCCTTTCCTTCACATCTTAGCCTTGTTCAACAATTCTTTCATGAGGTCTAGTTTCTAAGACTTTTTGTATAGAGATAGCCAAATTGGCCATAATGGTAGCAAGGTTTTGTATTTGCTCATTAATAGTTCGTAGGGTTTGTTGGGTAACATGACCATAACTATGAGCATCACTTTCAGCATCGTTAATCTTTTCTTGAATACTAAGATTCGACATTCTCCATACAAAGCTTCAAAAAACACTCCACTCACATAAGAAATTCCTACACATACTTAGAAAATACGAATCAAACAGTGAATTGCAAACTTGCTCTATTCTTCTAGTAGGAAATAGAGTATATCAAAACAATAAACTAGCAGCAACTACTTTGGCACAACTTTCGGTCGTAACTTGAAGTTTTGATACCAAGATGATGCACTTAGGAGCTTAGTTATTACTAGAGCTTATTATAGGGAATAGTTACTAAATGGGCCTTTCGTAATAACGAAGAAAATGAATTGAAGAAGTTGGAAAACACTATAGCTTCCGTGAGTTGCTCGAAGGATACAACTTAATACTTCGCTTAATATGAATCACAAGCTAATGTTAAGGTCCACTCACACTAATCTCGAGTTATTCGACAAGATTAGATAAGTGGGTCAAGAAAAATATACTCGGAAGACAAGTATATGCAATATCATAAAAGGTGTTGGATGCCTTGTGGCTTCAGTATAAAGGACTATTCATAGTAAGTCCTTAGGGCAACAAGCAAACCTAAATAATTACAATAAAGGGTAATACAAAAGACTATCATAGTACATTTCCAAAAGGATAAAAATGGATAAATAGAATAAAGAAATGTAGTACTATGTCAAAAAAATGAATGATAAGTGGCACGCTGTGGTTGGGTATACGTTCCAGAGTCTTAAGATGTTGGAGTTGAGTTGTACTGGCATTAGGGATATTGCTGATGAAGGATACTCAGAGTTGCTGAGACAAATAGAGGATTCTACAGCTCGACAAGCCGAGTTAGTAATACTTTGTATATAAGCACTCGACTTCGGTACTTGTCAAGTTGGCCTCAGTAGTCAATAGTTCAGTAAGATGCAAGAAAGGGTTCAGCGTGCGGTTGCCTTGGCCTCTATGCTTGATAGATCTGCCTCGGTGGTTAATAGGTTGTTGACTAGGTAGGGGCTAGAGCAGAGTACTGTATGTCTAAGTTGGGACTTCAGAGAGTTTGCCCATTGTTCTTTCATGTAATGGTACTTGTCCTTGGCAAGTTGGTAAGAAAGAATTCTTTGGGTGAGTGACTATAAGCCTCAAAGACAGGCACAAGCGAGGGGCTAGAGGTCGGTAGTCCATCATTTGTGGTTACTCGGCTCGGCATATGAAGTTGGTCGGCAGTAAGGATCAGCTTAACCTTTACAGGAGTCAGTTGGAACAAGAGAATTTGCCTCATTAGTCCTTTTAGGCCTCAGGCTTAATTGCAGGTTAGAGGTTTTGTAGCTTAATTCCTATAACAATTGGTCAAGAATCTCATACCCCAACCTATTCTCTATTCTTTTAAAACTTAGAGTAATATTAGTATATCTATTGAGAAACCTGCAAAATAACCATAGGGGAATGAGTAATAACTTGCTTAGTAAGTGAGATAGAGACAATAGTACGTATCTTACATCAAGCAACCAGGGTTTTCAAGTAAGGTTAATTAGATGCAGTGTAAGATCAAACGAATTCCATCTCACAATGTTGATCGATTTGTCGTGAGATCAAAGAAATTGCACTTGCTCTAATTCAGGTTTTAAGGAGTTTTGACACTGTGCACTTCGTAGATTGGAACCAAACTAGGGATTGTACAATAGAGAAACACGCTTCATTTGAGACTACTTTTAAACTATGGTCTTCAACCTTATCACGACCTTCTCTCCTGTCGCTTAGTTTGAATAAGGGTAGGGAAAAGACCATTTCTACTATCTTCATCGAATTGTGTTTTTCCTAGAATTCTAATCGTTTCCCCTAGTGGGTGTTGTAATGCATATCTGATTAAAAGTTAGGTCAAGTTTTAGTTAAACTACTTTTGGGGTAATCAAGCAATTTCAAGTGGTTCAAACAAGCAACATTATAAAACAACCAATACATAAAATTTAATACTCCAAATAGCAAAACATTATTCAAGCACACACATTGCATATACATAGGTAACTAACTTACAATCACAACCAAAATATACACTAAGGCCTTTAAGTATCCTTAATAATATTACAAAGTGTAATGAAGCATTGATCCCTCTTGCTTGGACATGTTACGCTCGACAGTGTTGATAATTGATCTTGTCCACTTTAATTATTCTCTACATATTCAATATAGTACTTTAATTTTATTAAATATAAAGTTAAATAAGTTCATTTTAATAATTTAAGTATAGGTACGACTTATCTTTAGGGAGTGGTGTAAACTTTGTTTTGAGTTCCAACTTGTTGCTGAAGACTCTAAACAATGTTTTGAAAGCTAGCCTAATACTTAGTTTCAGTTTCAGAACCTTCAACCATTTGACCCTTTGAATAGATCTAATTACAAATTTATTTTGAGTGACACATTACAACATCATGTTTTTGGATGCACACATGTTAGTACATGATCATTAAATAAACTCATCATACTCATTAACACCATATTGCCAAAACTCCTAAACCCTCATTTTCTAACTTTTGTGCATTAATCTTATAACTAGTGGTAGGTATGTGGTTCAACTTTACTTCAATCCTCTTAACTCCAAATCATATCCTATAGTAAAACATAACTTATATGAACTCTAGCATTGGTACAAATTGATGTCCTCAAAACTAGTTACACTAAATCTCCCCAAAATAGTGTTTTTCACTAACTTTAAAGGCTAAAAAATTACTAAAAATTATGAAAATAATTTTTTCTTGAAAACTTTTCATACAATATTCACATGCAATATAAGGGCTCTTAAGAAAAAATTTGGCGTCAAAACTACATCAATAGGGTTATTCAAATAAACTTCGAAAATCAATCAATTTTGCTTGGTTTCTTGAGGACTATATCCACTCTAAAATTTTGAAATATAATATTTTTCCCTAAAAGTATATATAAAAATATGTCAAAATAAAATTTTCTATAATTTTTGGGGTAAATTTGATATTTTTTACAATTTTAAGGAAATTTAGGTACCAAAATCGACTTATCGAAAAATTGGGCTTTTGGCCACCACCCTATTAGCACTCCTTGCTGCTACCTCCATCATCAGGGGGTGGTGGTGGTTCACGCCCAGGTAGCCTTTGCACTTAGGTTCCACAAGTTAGTTAGTCTTGCATGGTTCCCACTTTCTATTTTTCTGGAATTTTTCCTAGTTGTTCCTTCTTGTTTTTATAATTTTCCTAGGTCATTAAGGAACTAATTGATCATCCGAAGAGAGTTGGTGAAAATCCCAAAGTTATAGAATGATGAATGACATTTTCTCTCTCCAATTAGGCTTATATATTTAGTTTCTTAATGTTGATAAGTGTCCTAAGGGTGATTTAATCAATCAATAGCTGGCTACTGAGTTTTCTACACCTTAACACAAGTAAATGTAGTGTTTTCTAATTTTTTAGCAATTTATTATGATTTTGCCGAATTATTTGATTAATTATACTTATTTTAGGGTATTTTAAGTATTATCGAGTATATAAATATATCTAATAATTTTACTCGGGGCACATGTACTATATTTCTATATTCTTTTAGGTTGCTATAAAATTTATGTATTCTAATAATTTATCTCTAATGTTTGTTTATTTTCAGTTACTTAATTTACGCGTTTACATAGGGTAAAATAAAATATAATATAATTTAGTAAAATTATTTATTTTTAATTATAATTCTATTATTTTATTATATTTTAATATTCTGGACTCACGACATGTTATCGTCTAACTCCTAGGACCTATACGTAAAGTATTATCCTATTTGGTTAACTTTTACGTATGCTCTAAATTACTTGCTTTAATAACTATGTAAAATTATGAGGCTCATATGAACTGTTTACTTCAAAGTGAGTTGTTGTGGATGCCTTGTGTAAATTACATATATGATAACAACTGTAGGGTTAGTTACTATCTTAGGTTGATTTATACAACGGGACTGTTGCGACTCCACTGCTTTAAGGTATAACACTTATCGGCTTAAAAATAATTAGACATGTATTGTATAATTGCTAAATGCTAACATCATTACACATTGGTACATGGAGGAAGTGGGGTGTCTGTGTGTGTTTGTTTTCATAAAGGATATAAGGGGATTATTGTTGGAATTCCATGAAATCCTGCTCTAACCTCATGGAAACTACTTGGTATCAAGAAGTATCATCTTATGATTTGAGCCTAACCATGGGGATTTGGTACTTTGGGGTGTGGTTACTATTGAAATCACACAGTCAAGTCTTTCTTGATTTCATGTTGTATTAAAACTTGTATACATCCTTTCAATGCCCGAGATGGTATGCATTTTTCTCAAAACTACTTAATTGATATTAAGAGAGATAGTAACACTTAGGGATGGCAGTAGTTTTGTCCATATAAGATTAATATTACTTCCCAACCATAGATATAGAGGAGGTAAACTCTTAACCCTATATGAATACCGGTTGTTGTATAGGCTATTGCATTTCATATGTTTGATTGATTCCAATGCACTTAACTGTATGATAATTTGCTTGATTTCTTGATTGAAAGCATGGTATGAGAGGGGAACCTCACTAAGCTTTAGTTTGGTCACTTCCCAATAGTTTGGTCACTTGAAAGCTTGGGATGAGCTTGAATCTAAGTGTAGAGCGCAACCTTAAGCGAAAGTTATATAACAAGTTCAACCTTGTGTTAATTAATGCGTCTTAACAACATGTGGTTTCCATGATTTTACTATTTAGTGGGGGATGTCGACTCTTTGGGATCTTAGAAGAACTCATTATTCTAAATGAAATATATTATCTATAGGTATGACAATTAGAATATAATGTCTTGATAGATATTGTTAGTTAGAATGTCGTGCACTTTGATGACGGGGTGTTTGTTAAGCAATAGGTGCACATGCTAGGGGTATAACACCTTTCACCTCAAAAACCATTTCATTCAACTTTAACAGCCATATTAGCTTAATCATCAACAAGTTGAACTTTAGCCATATGCTGTACAACCAACATCATGTTTTCCATCAAATTGATGAGACAGTTTAACCAATCATCCTTAGTCCCTAAGGTTTGATCAACTTGCCTTCCACCACCAAGTGCATCACTTTAATTGTCATTAACTAGCACTTAAATACCAAGGTTTGACATTATATTAGCTTCAACATTGTAGACTTCAATAGACAAACTAAATAACACCACCACTCAATATAGCCACCATAGTAATCTAAAAGTAACTAAAAGCTACTAATCCATAGCCAAACAACACTCTTTACTTCATGAGAGCTAGTAATTTACTGAATAGCTCTATAGAACAGAGTAACACACACTATAACCTTTGCTTCAATCGCAACAACTACAAGCACACTTTCAACAATTTCGAACACTAATCATAGCATACCATTTAATAGAACAACTTTAGAACACCACACATAACACATGGAATTCATAATAGTTTGAAGCATGACAACTTCAGTTTAGTAAATCCCTTCTCCAAAACTCGATTCTTTGATACCAAACAAAGATGATGTGAATTATGATCAAGAACAAACAAGGTCAGTCGCTAGAGGGTTTAAGCGTACATAAATCTTGAAAGAGTTAATGGGGAAAGAGCAAAAGGAATGAATGGCAAATGAAAGGTAAGCAAAACCTACGAATAGCTCTAGAGGATATGACGCACTGATGAAACTTTTAAGAACTTACAGCACAATTCAACATAACGTACGAATCGATCTGGTGAGGTTACTTACCACTTAGCCTTGCCTAAGGGTTAGGATAAGAGTGATGTCGAAAGTAAATAAGTAGTGTTTATGCAAAGAAGGAAGAATACTCAAAAGTGTATATGTTAATGATCATCTCTTATAGCTACAATTACAAGGGTATTTATACCCATAAGTTAAGGTAACTTTTCAAAAAGGGAAAAGACAAAAAGTGTATCACCTTAAAGTAATGTACAAGAATAAAAAAGGGTAAAAATGAATATTTAAGAAAAATAATGATTAGTGTAACAGATTCTATACATGGTTTTGTACATGTGGTGATGCTTGGTGAGGTCATTGAAAGATACGGACAAAAGGTATGGTCAGCTGACTTGTCTGAGCAGGGGTGACCCTGTCAATCGAGAGCATCTCTCTCATCATACCAGCAAGGATGATGCTGAGTGAGTATTTGGTCAGGTATGAGTGAAGGTTGGCTTGTCTCTATCTTCTACTTCTTGGCACTCTATTTGCAAGAAATATGGAGTCATTTGGCTCGACAAGCAAAATGGGTCGGTAAGGAGATACTCAGCCTCGATAGGAGTCAGCTAGAATAAGAGAATCCGGCATGCTAGACCTTTTAGTCCTCGGGCTTATCTTCGGGTCAAGGGTCTAGTAGCTCAATTTCCATCATTCCTTCTAAGTTGATTTAGATCTGGGATCAAATCCGAATGATCTCCAATCAGCTCTTCGTTGGGGTGATATAGACTTAGATCGGCAATTGAAGGTGTCAGAAACCCCATAGTCCTTCGACAGTTCCAATTTGTAGGTGTTATCATTAATCTTCTGGAGGATTTTGAAAGGTTCTTTAGCCCTCGAGCATAGTTTGTTCCTTCTTTTAATCGGAAACTATTCCTTTTTGAGGTGTAGCCATACTAAGTCTCCTCATTGGAATTGTTTAGCCGTCTGACCCTTAGTTTTTTCTCGCATTCTCTTAGTAGCTTGGTCAATGTGCCGAGTGACCTTGTCATAGATGTACTGAAGGGATTGTACTCTAAGTGAGGTGTCAGGGTCCTCTTACATGGGTATAGGTGTAGGGGTATGATCAAGGGGCAACTTAGGATTAAATCCATAGACCACTTCGAAGAGAGTCTACTTAGTGGTGTCATGAACTATTCGGTTGTAAGCGAACTCGACCACTGGTAAGCAGACGTCCCAATCAACTAAGTTCTTGCTTATTGTAGCTTGGAGTAGTGATCCTAAAGTATGATTAACCACTTCTGTTTGGCCATTAGTTTGAGGGTGACGGGAAGTACTGAACAGTAGTGTAGTCCCCATCTGACGCCATAAGGTCCTCTAAAAATGACTTAAGAACTTCGGGTCTTTATTGAAAACTACACTTCACAGTATGTCGTATATCTACATAATCTCCTGTAAGAAAAGAAAAGCAATAGCCAAAGTATCGTTAGTTTTGGAGCAAGGCACGAAGTGTGCCGTTTTGTTGAACCAATCCATGACGACCATTATATAGTTTTTGCTTCAGATTGTTCGTGGTAGTCTAAGAACAAAGTTCATACTCAATTTAGTCCACAGCTTTGCAGGATAAGCAAAAGTATTGCTTTCTCTTGCTCGGCTCGGCACTTGGCCTTCTTGTACATGGTACAGCTTTCAACAACTCAATGCACATCTTTCTTCATTCTCGGCCAAAAGAATTTACCATTCAATAGTTCACAGGTCCTCCTTTCTCTAAAATGTTCAGAGAGTCCTCTATTGTAGGCTTCCCCGATCAGTAGCTCCTTCAGGGAATAAGTCAGCACGCATAATTTTCCATCTCGGAACAAGTAGCCATCCTTTACATAATACTCATCCATTGTCCTTCCATTGATGCATCGCGAAATTATGGATCCAAAGTGCGGATCCTTATAATACTATTCTTTAATACTTGTAAACCTAAACAGTTTGGTCTACAGTTCAAATAAAGGTGTATGACTTCTTGAAAGAGCATCTGCAACGACATTGCTCTTTCCTTACTTATATTTTATTACAAAATTGAATCCCTCGAGGAATTCAACCCATCTCGTCTACTGCTTTGATAAATTAGTCTAACTTCGGAGGCACGTTTGTGACTTATGGTTAGTATATATAACAAATTCTCTTAGCAGTAAATAGTGCTGCCATACTTATAGTGCTTAGATCAGTGCTAAGAGTTCTTTGTCATATATGGAGTAATAAAACCGTGGTCTTCTGAGCTTTTTACTGTGGAAGGCAATTGGTCGGCCTTCCTGCAGGACAACGCCTATTCCAATGTCTGATGTCATGCTCCGAAGTAGTAGAGTTGTAACGACCTCGCCATGTAAACTATTTTAAGATAGAAGTTAGCCTTACAACCACTATTCTAGACTTGATCTACACAAGACATCTACGACTAACCCGCTTTGAAGTAAACAATTTATAATTTAAATAAATTATTTACCTAAGAGAGTGAGAAAATATATATATATATATATATACTATAATTCAGTTATTACAATTAACGTTTACAATGTTTCACCGTAATATATTTCCTAGTTATTATGTTATTTAGAAATGAAAAATTCTAAAATAAAAGCTTAGACCTTAAAAATATATGTTTGTTCTTTAAATATTTTTCCTCACTCCCTAGGATCCAGCAATTGCTAGCTTTAGAGTAGTTATAAGCTGTTTCTTAGCCAGCACCTGCACGACGTCTATAGGGATGTGAGCAACCATAGCTCAGTAAGTTAGGATGGAGGACTTAAAATTACACCATAAACACAAACAAGGTTATCAATCAAATCATTTGGTGCAATGCATGTTTAAACAAATGCCATCACACGACGTTGTCCGGCCCGTCATGAGATTAAAGAAATTGCACCCGCTCTAATTCGAGTTGAGGAGTTGCTATTAATGCAATAGCTCACGACCAAACCTAGGCTTGTGCAATGGAGACACCGTTCCTCTCGTGACTACCTTCGAACCATTGATTTCACCCTTGCTGCGACCTTCTCACCTATCACTTAGTTTGACTAAGGATGAAGAAGAGACCCATTATGTTATCCGGCGCTATCCCTTTCGAAGGGGTCGGTACTTGGCTGGAGAATCCTAATATTCCCCTAATCGGTTGCTATGCAAGTCCAGTTTATGGTTGCAAGTCATATATTTGTTAAGTTCAGTTTAGAGTGATCAATCGTTTCATACAATATAAGCCAGAACAACAAACAGAAGCATAACATCACTCAAAATCAAACAGCCATCTATCTAATAAGCATAACTAAGCATAATCTCAAGCCTCCAAAATACAACAAACGTATTAATCCTAACTTACCTCGACTCCTCGCTCACTCACTTGAGGTCCGACTCGCTTAGGTCATTGTCGATCATTCCTATAACACAAACGTGGTTTCAGTTTTTCATATAACTATTATAGGTTGGTTTTTTCTTATAACGTTTATTGTTATCTTTTGTTTAAGGTTTATATATCTAATTATCTAGGTCTTAAGTCTTTTACAATTCTTCTCGAATTGTGTTAGGTTCTGTTTCAGTTTTCGTATCGATTTCTAAATTAGGTTTTTAACTCAATTTTTGGTTAAAGATTTATATGTACACCCTAAGAAATCATTCTGACCTATAATGTAAAATTAATCGCATTATCTTCGGATATCCTAATTATCATTTTTAGTCTTTAACTAGTGTTCTAGTCCGTGCGGTACATAAGGATCTTAGTTTAATCACCGAATTCACCCCCGTTATGAGAAAATTTTACATTTTTCATATAATTACCCTAATTTAAGTTTTCTATCAGATTTATTGTATATTTATATTATTATCATAATATCAATTTTTATTCTAATATCTTCTATTTATTATATTTCTAATAATTGTGTATTATGTACTATTACTTATTATGTACATAATACACATCTAATATTTTTATCACTCTAATTACCATCTCCCAACATCAATTATCATTTCAAAATGTCTAAATTCATCCTAAATCAGATTTTACACCTAATTACCCTAATTTACAAAATTAACTTAAAATTTACTATTTTTCCCTGTTATTTATTTACTATATAATTAACCTAATAATTGCATCTAACATGCTAAATGCTACAAGTATCATACTTCATTAGATTTTAACATCCTAAAACATATAATTATTCACTAAATCAGTAATTAACTATTTAATTACTTAATTAACCCAAAATTACCCATTTTATGCCTCATTTTAAGGCCTAAAAATCATCTAAAAATTTCAAAAATTAATTTTTGAAAATGGGCTTCATAGTACTATTCTATATCATCTAAGTAGTCTACACAAAAATTTTAAGTTCAAAAATACACTCTTGAAGTAATTTATTTCTAAACCGAAACATGTTTGGTTTTGCATGATTTCTTAAGGACCATATATTATGGGACATATTTTCATCAAAATAATATTTTTCTTAAAAACTACATACTAAAATATTCCAGAATAACAAAATTCATAATTTTCTAAGAATATTTACTATTTTTATAAAATTACACAAAATCAGGTTGGAAATCGAACTTACTAGTCTGGGTGGCTCCAGCCACCGCTGGCTGCCGTGGCCTTGTTAGCTGGTTTAGGCGCTGCCACCACCGTGTGGTGGTGGTAGTCGTCAACTCTCAGGTGTTCGTCTAGTGTTGGTTCCTCTCTAAGGCCCTAATTGTACAGTTTTCTTATTTTTTTTCCTAACCCTAATTTTTCTCTTTCAATTTCGATGCTCTTAATTTTTTTTGACTTCTAACTGTCCAAATGAGCTCTATAATTTTTTTCTCTATTTATAGAACTTTGTAGTAATTATTATGCATTTAATTGAACAAGATATTGCCCAAATCCCTTAATTTTTACCTTTTGTATTACTTGATTTTGATTGGTTAATTTTTCTTCTTCAATTCTTGACTTGCCACGACTAAATCCACATCATTCCCTATTCCTCTAATTTTTTTCTTAATTAATTAATAATTTTCTTTAATTATGTAATAAGTTTTTAGTCAATTTAAGTAATTTCGCGTATTTTTATCTACATATAAATACATGTGGGGTACATGTGAACATTCCTAATTATTATTTAGGTCATTCTATGATTTTTAGTATACATATAATTTTTCTCTAGTAATTTATTAGTTATTAAATTATACTTTTCGCCTTTACGATAATTAACAATTATTATACTTAAAATTTGAATATTTTAGTCTCCTATTTTATTACTTATTTTCTTAAATTCAAGTTTACGGGGTCATTTTTACTATTATTTCTAGTTTTACTTTATAATTTAAGTTCGATCGGATCTTTCAATTGATTGAAATCTCGAGCGGCTAGTTGTAGGGTTTACGTTTGATGTGTCACACTCCAGCTCAAATACTTTCTCAAACTTAGGAATAATTAACATTGGGGCAAAGGTCAATTTTTCTTTTATCTTGGCAAAGCTCTTCTCCTCCTTTTCTCTCTATCGGAAGTCGGTGTTTTTCTTTATTAGCTCAATAAGTGGTGTAGCAAAGGTGTTGAAATTCCTAATGAATCGCCTATAGAATGAAGCCAGTTTATGGAAACTTTTTACATCGGCACAAGTAGTAGGAGTCAGCCACTTGACAATTATTTGGATCTTTTCATCATCCACTCGCAAGCCTCCTCCACTGACTACATAACCTAAGAGTACCACTTCCTCCTGTTAAAAGCAACATTTCTTTAGATTGACGAATAGTCTCTTAGTACGAAGGATATCCAAAATAGTACGTAAGTGTTCATAGTGACTTGGCATGTCGACATGTAGACCAAGATGTCGTCAAAGTACACCATGACATACTTCCTTATAAGATGTCTCAGCATACGGTTCATTAGTCTCATGAAAGTGCTCTAGGCATTTGATAAGCCAAAGGGTATGACCATCCATTCGTATAATCCATGTTGAGTCTTGAACGTTGTTTACTACTCATCGCCTTAGCCTCATGAGGTTTTGATGGTGGCTAGATTTAAGATCAAGGTTGATGAAAATCTTGGCTCTATTTAGTTTATCTAACATGTCTTCTAGCCTCAGGATCAGATACCTATATTTGATCGTAATCTTGTTTACAACACATATCCACCAGGTTTCATCATTCTTCAACACTAGAAGCGTTAATACAATGTAAGTGCTGATACTTTCTCTAACATAGCCTCTTTCCAGCAATTCATTGACTTGTCGTTGGAGCTTAGAAACCTACTCGGGATTCATTCAATAGGCCGGCTTATTTGGCAATGTGACACCTGATGGGAATCAGGCTACTAGACCTCTAACCCGCAACTGAGCCCGAAGACTAGAGGGGTTAGCACGACAAATCCTTCTGTTCCAACCAACCCTTACCAAGGCCGAGTACTTCCTTGCCGAGTCACCCTTCATGTTGTGCCGTATGACTACCCATTTTTTTATAGTATGTCGAGTTGATGATTACTCTCTAATGCCGAACCGACCAATTACTCAACAACCTTTTTACTAAGAAGCCGAGAGAGAGAGAGAGAGTCCAGACTGACTAAGCCTTCCCTGCTCGGATAAGCCCATTTATTTGTACTTTTTGTTTACATTTTCTAACGACCTTGCCAATGCAGTATCGCTATGTGTATAGTATCATGTGTAAAATCGGTTACACCAATGATTGTCTTTCTTATATATTCATTTTTACTCTTTTATATCTCCTATATTACTTTCTTAGGAAATACCCTTTTTATCTTTTCTTTTTTAGGTAGGTTGCCCTAATTTATGAGTATAAATATCCTTGTACTTATAACTGTGAGATGATCAGATTATTCTCAATATATACTCTTTGAGTACTTTTTCTTCCTTGCGTAAATACTGTTTGTTTACTCTTGACATCACTCTTATCTTTTCCCTTAAGTAAATTTAGGTGACGAGTAACCTCACCGGACTAATTCGTACGTCATATCAAATTGAGTTGTGAGTCCTCGGAAGTTTCATTGGTGCGTTATATCCTCTAAAGCTGCTCGTGGGTTTTACTTACTTTTTCATTCTTCATTTTTACCCATTTGCACTTTTCCTCATTAATCTTTTTCGAGCTTTTTGTAAGTTTAGACCCATCCAGTGATCGGTTTTGTCTGTTCTTAGTCACGGTTCGCAATATCTTAGTATCGGAGTAGAGGTTTTTGTGTAAACTATAATAGTTCTTCTTGAAATTCTATTATACTCTATTTTGCGTGTATGAAACAGAGCAAGTTACTGTATTCATTTGATTGCTGTGTTGTTAGCTGTTCACTTTTTGAAGTATTTATTTGAGTTTTGAATCTATGAGGAAAGATAATAAACCCAAGTATGAATGTTAGTATTGGTGATGATAGTGGAGTTGTCTACCATGAATGATAATCTTAGGGAACTCCTAAAGCATTGATGAGAGGTTTGATGAGGTTGCTAATCTCTTAGTAGATTTGACCCGAGTTGTACATGTAATATCTTGCTGACCCACTAAGGTGCCGCAAAACACTCCTCAAGCTGTTCAACCTGTTAGAGGTCAAAACTCAGCTCGACCCGTTCGAGGTGGAGGAGTTGGTAGACGAGTAAGGCGAAGGATTAACCTAAGAGAGCTTAATGAAGAGGAAGAGGAGTATTTTGAAGAGGAGCATATACGATTCCCTAGAGCATTCGACCATGTGAAGCTTCGAATTTCGAGTTTCAATGGATCTGGGAATGCTGATGAATATCTGGAGTCGGAAGAGAAGGTGGAGTGTGTGTTTAATTATAATTAGTACGAAGATTATGAGAAAGTGAGAACTGCTGTTATTAAGTTCTCCGGGTATGCCATCATGTGGTGGAAGAATTTTTAGGCCATGAGAAGACGACAGGGGTATCGAGAGATTAACACTTG
This sequence comes from Lumnitzera littorea, assembly GCA_024138015.1. Classification (NCBI taxonomy): domain Eukaryota; kingdom Viridiplantae; phylum Streptophyta; class Magnoliopsida; order Myrtales; family Combretaceae; genus Lumnitzera; species Lumnitzera littorea. The sequence goes on along the minus strand of JAMXBB010000003.1, from coordinate 116,568,183 downwards.
GCTTGAGATGAATAGAGTGCTAAGAAACATGTTCATGTCGGAAACCTATCTCTAAGATACTTTCACTCGGCTTTAGGAGTTGAGATAAGGAGTTCGAATCGTTGACGAGTATGTTCAAGAGTTTCAAATGCTTATGATGTGTTGCGAAGTGGAGGAACCACCGGCTCGAATAGTCTCAAGGTTCGTTATCAGGTTAAAAAGAGACATTCGGGACGTTGTAGAGCTCTAACGATTCGACACAATGGATGAAGCTATTAGGATTGCTTCGCTTGTAGAGAGGCAAAGAAGAAGTCGAGCACTGATGAGGATGTCGACTATCCGACTTGGATAGGCAAGTTACTGACCTTAGTTGAGTATAGAGTTAAGCAGTAAAACCGACTTGATGATGTAGTGCCAACCCAAACATATGAGAAGGGCCAAGGGTCTGGCAAGAAGACTAGCCAGATCAAGTGCTTCAAGTGCCAGGGGTTTGGATACATGGTTACTTAATGCCTAAATCGATTGATGATGGTCATTAAGGGAGACATGCCGAAGCTAGAAGTGGAGAGTATGGATGAGAAACCTGTGGAGGAGGAGGTTCCTACCGAGAAAGAGCTAATTAAGGAGGACATGTTTCTTAAGGACTTAGATTAGTTATTCATGGTTATCTGATACACTATGAACATAGAACCCTTACGAGAGGAGGAGCACAGAGAGAATTTGTTCCATACCACCTGTAAGGTGAATAATTGGATGTGTGCCCTCATTGTGGATAGTGGAAGCTGCATTAATGTGGCATTAGTCGATCTTGTTTCAAAATTGAAGTTGCCGACTATTTCTCATCCGAGGTCGTACAAGTTGCATTGGTTAAGTGAGAAGGGAGCGTTACATGTTACTCAGCAAATACTACTGCAATCACTATTAAGAACTACTTTGACCAGATTCTTTGTGACATCTTACCTATGTATTCTTCTTACGTGTTGTTAGGTAGGCCGTGGTAGGAGGGTTATTCATGACGGCTACAGGAACACATATATGCTTGAGAAGGATGACTGAGAGATTACACTAAACCCGATGCTACCGAGAGAAGTCAATAAGTTGCAGACGAAACTTGCTCGCTGATTAAAGAAGGCTCTCGTGATGAGTAGAGCTGAGCTCCGAAAGGCCATCAATGCTAATGACCTGACCCTCTTGTTGGTCAGGCGACTGTTGGAAATGAGGGAGTGGGGTAAGTTACCTTAGTAGATCAAAGAGTTGTTAGATGAATATGCTGACCTGTTTCCAAAACAGTTACTTGAGGGGTTGCCCCCAACTCGAGGCATAGAGCATTACATTGACTTAGTACCCAGTGCTACATTACCGAATAAGCTAGCTTATTGGATGAATCCCGAGCAGGCTTCTGAACTTTAACGTCAAGTCAATGAGTTACTGGAGAGAGGCTATGTAAGAGAGAGTTTCAGCCCTTATACTATATCTGCACTTCTAGTGTCGAAGAATGATGGAACCTGGCAGATGTGTATAGACAGTTGAGCTGTGAACAAAATTACGATCAAATACAGGTATCCGATCCCGAGGCTAGAAGACATGTTGGATGAACTGAATGGAGCTAAGATTTTTAGCAAGAATGATCTTAAATCTGGCTACTATCAAATCTGCATGAGACCGGGTGATGAATGGAAGACTGTGTTTAAGACTAAACATGGACTTTATAAATGGATCATCATGCCCTTCGACTTATCGAATGCCTCGAGCACTTTTATGAGATTAATGAACTATGTGCTAAGACATCTCATCGGGAAGTGTGTTGTAGTGTACTTTAACGATATCCTTGTCTACAGTATCGACATGCCAAGTTATTGTGAACATCTCAGAGTAGTCCTAGATATTCTTCATGCCGAGAGACTATTCGACAATCTAAAGAAATGTTGATTTTGCCAGGAGGAAGTGGTATTCTTGGGCTATGTAATCAGTGGAGGAGACTTATGAGTCGATGATGAGAAGATTCGAGCAATTGTCGAGTGGTCGACTCCTACTACTTGTGCTGACGTGAGAAGTTTCCATAGACTGGTTTTGTTTTACACAAGGTTTATTAGGAATTTCAGCACTATCATTGTGTTACTTACTAAGCTAATAAAGAGGAACACCGACTTTTGATGGGGAGAAAGGGAGGAGAGAAGTTTTGCTGAGATAAAAGAAAGGTTGACCTTCACCCTGGTGCTAGTATTGCCTGACTTCAACAAAATTTTTGAGCTATAATACGACATATCGGGCATTGGAATAGGTGCTGTCTTGATGTAGGAAGGCTAGCCAATTGCCTTCCATAGTGAGAAGTTTCGAGGACCACAGCTGAATTACTTCGTGTATGATAAGGAACTCTTAGCACTGATCTGAGTAATGCAAGTATGGTAACATTATTTATTGCTGAGAGAATTTATCATATAAACTGACCATGAATCATTGATGTACCTTCGAAGTTAGACTAAGTTGTCAAAACGGCAGGCTAGATGAGTTGAATTCCTTGAAGGATTCAATTTTGTAATTAAGTACAAGCAAAGAAATAGTAACGTAGTTGCCGATGCTCTTTTGAGGAGACATGCGCTTTTATCAGAATTGCAGATCAGGTTGTTTAGGTTTTCAAGTATTAAAGAATAGTACTCCGAGGATCCACACTTTAGACCCATAATTTTGCGATGCATTGACGGGAGAATAGTAGACAAGTATCATGAAGAGGATGGCTACTTATTTTGAGGCGGAAAATTATGCGTGTTGATCTGTTTACTGAAGGAGCCACTTGTCAGGGAAGCCTACAATGGAGGTTTCTTTGGACATTTTGGGGAAAAGAGGATCTATGAATTGATAAATGGCCAATTCTTTTGACTGAGAATGAGAAAAGATGTACATTGAGTTCTCGAAAGCTGTACCGTGTGCAAAAAGGCTAAGTGACAAGCCGAACAAGGGAGAGTAATGTCCTTACTTATTTCGACGAGGCTGTGGATTGAATTATGTATGGACTTTGTTTTGGGACTGCCATGAACTGCTTGAGGTAAAGATTCTGTAATGATCGTCATTGATCGATTTAGTAAGATGGCATATTCTATATCCTGCACTAAGACTAACGATGCTTCGGCTATTGCTTTTATTTTCTTACAGGAGATTGTATGAATACACAGTATGTTGAGAAGTGTAGTCTCCAATAAAGAGCCGAAGTTCTTAAGCCATTTTTGGAGAACCTTATGGTGTTAGTTGGGAACCAAATTACTCTTCAGTACCTCATGTCACCCTCAAATTGACAGCCAAATAGAAGTGGTTAATTATACTTTGGGGTCACTACTTCGAGCTGTAGTAGGCAAGAACTTAGTTGATTGGGACGTTTGTCTGCTTGTGGTCGAGTTTGCTTATAATGGAACAGTACATGACACTGCTAGGTAGACTCCCTTCGAGGTGGTCTATGGATTCAACCTCGAGTTACCCCTCGACTATGCCTTTGTACCAATACCTGCCCAAGAGGATCCTGATGCAATGGCCAAAGCACAATCCCTTCAGCACATTTATGATAAGGTCACTTAGCATATCGACCAAGTTGTTAGAAGAATGCGAGAAAGGACTAAGGGTGGAATAGCCAAACGATTTTAGCTGGGAGACTTGGTGTGGTTGCACCTTAGCAAGGAGCGGTTCCCGAACAAAAGGAGGAACAAATTATCTACAAGAGTAGGACCTTTTAGAATCCTTTAGAAAATCAATGACAATGCCTACAGGTGGGAATTACTCGAAGACTATGGGATTTCTGATGCCTTTAACATTGCTGACTTTAGTCCATATTACCATGACGAAGAACTGAGAGAATACCATTCAGATTTGAGATCAAATCTAAAATAACTTGGAAGAAATGATGGGAATTAGGCTATCGGACCTCTAACCTGCAATCAAGCCCAAGGATTAGACGAGCTAACATGACAAATCCTTCTGTTCTAACCAACCTTAGTTGAGATCGAGTACTTCCTTACCGAGTCACCCTTCATGCCGTGCTGTATGACTACTCATTTTTTTGTAGTATGCCGAGTTGATCATTACTCTTCAACGTTGAACCAACTAATTATTCGGCAACCTCTTTGCCGAGAAGCTAAGAGAGAGAGAGAGAGTTCGGACTGACTAAGCCTTCCTTGCTCGGACAAGCCTATCTGTCCATACTTTTTTTCTACATCTTCTAACGACCTCGCCAATGTAGTATCGCTACGTGTATAGTATCATGTGCAGAATCCGTTGCACCAATGATTGTCTTTCTTATATATTTATTTTTATCCGTTTATATCTTGTACATTACTTCCTTAAGAAATACCTTTTTTTGTCTTTTCCTTTTTAGGTAGGTTACCTTAATTTTTTGGTATAAATATCCTTGTACTTATAACTGTAAGATGACTGGATCATTCTCAATATATACTCTTTGGGTACTTTTTCTTCCTTATATAAACATTATTTGTTTACTTTCGGCATTGCTTTTATCTTTTCCCTTAAGTAAGGTTAAGTGATGAGTAACCTCACCGGACTAATTCATGTGTCATATTGAATTTAGCTATAGGTCCATGGAAGTTCCATTGGTACGTCATATCTTCTAGAGCTATTTGTGGGTTTTGCTTACTGTTTCATTCTTCATTTTTACCCATTCGTACTTTTCCCCATTAATCCTTTTTGGGCTTTCTGCAAGCTTATACCCATCTAGTGACTGGCTTTATCTATTCTTGGTCACGGTTCACAACAGCGTCGGATAACAAATCAATGCAATACTCTATACCTAGAGTTGTGAGCAACCCTTTCGGTAACTGTTCTAGGAATAGGTTGGTATAATTATATAGCAACTCTTGGATTTCTTGGGGTAGTTCATCCCACTCCTTCATTTCTAATAGTTGCCTAACCAACAAAAAGGTCAGCTTGTCAGCATTGATGGCCTCTCGGAGCTTGGCTTTACTAATCACCAGAATCTTTTTCGATCTACAAGCAAGTTTTGTTTGTAACTTGTTAACTTCGATGGCATCAGGTTCAGTGTGATCTTTTGGTCATTCTTCTTAAACATGTATATGTTCTTGTAGCCGTCATAGATAATTCTTCTATTAACTAGCTACGGTTTACCTAATAACACGTGGAAAGCACACATGGGTAGCATGTCATTGAGAATTTGGTCCAAGTAATTCTCTATAGTGATTGGTAGCAGTATTTGCAGAGTGACATGTAGTACTCCTTTCTCACTTAATCAGTGCAACTTATATAGCTTTGGATGTGCAACAGTCGGCAACTTCAACTTTGAGATAAGATTGGTTGATTCCGTATTGGTACAACTTCCACTATCCATGATGAGGGCATACACTTAATTATTCACCTTACAGGTTGTATGAAGTAGATTCTCTCTCCGTTCCTTCTCTCGTGAGGGTCTCATATTCATTGTGCGTCAAACAACCATGATCAACTAGTCTAAGTCTTCGGTAAACACATCTTCTTTAATCAATTCTTTCTTGGTAGAGACCTCCTCTTCTTTAGTTTCCTTATCAGTGCTGTCCACTTTTACCTTCAGGATGTCTCCCTTGATGACCATCATTCGTCGATTCGGGCATTGAGTAGTCATGTGTCCGAACCTTTAGCACTTGAAGCACTTGATTTGGCTTATCTTCCTACTAGACACTTACCTTTTCTCATAAGTTCGGGTGGCCACTTGAGTGTTAGGTTCGCCCTTTAGTTCGGGTTAGACATCCATCTTTTGGCTCGGTTTGGTATAGACTGAGCTCGGTTACTTGCTTGTTCGGGTTGGCTAGTCAGCATCCTTGTCAGTACTCGGCTCTTCCTTTGCCTTTCTACTTATTGGGCTATTTTGATAACTTCATCTGTTGTGGTAAAGCGTTGGAGTTTCACAATGTCTTGAATATTACCTCTCAACCTAGTGATGAATCTTAAGACTATTCGAGCCGATGGTTTTTCCACTTCGTAACGGATCATAAGCATTTAAAATTTTTAAACATACTTGTCAACAGTCTGGCCTCCTTGTCTCAGCTCTTGAAGCTGAGTGAAAGCATTTTGAAGATAAGTGTTCGGTACGAATCTATTTTTGAGTATTCTCTTTATCTTAGGCTAAGTATTAATCTCTCAGTAGCCCTCTTGTCTCCTCATCATCTGAAAATTCTTCCACCACATGGCGGCATATCTAAAGAACTCAATAGCAGCAGCTTTCGCTTTCTTGTAATCCTTGTACTGATAATAATCAAACACATACTCCATCTTCTCTTCCTACTCTAGATATTCATTAGCAATCCCAAATCCATTGAAACTCGGAATCCGAATCTTCATATGGTCGGATGCTTTGGGGACTCATACATGCTCTTCTTTAAAATTCTCTTCTTTAAAATGCTCTTCTTCTTCCTCGTCTCCTATTCTGCCAAATCAATCCTGCTCCTCACTCTTCTGCTTACTCCTCTACCTCGAACTAGTTGAGCTACGTTTTGACCTCTAACAGGTTGAACAACTTGTGGGGGCTATTTTGTGCGGCTTTAGTCGGTCAGTAAGATAATGCATGAATAGCTCGGGTCAAATCTACCAAGAGGTTAGTCGCTTCATCAAGTCTCTTGTTAATGCTCTTAGGTGTTCCTTGAGACTATCGACCATGGTGGACAATTTTGTTATTTTCACCTCTCATACCAACATTCACATTAGGATTTGTCATTTTCTCTACAGATTTAAAGTTTAAACAAACAATTCAAGAAATTCATAGTTAGCAAGTATAGCAGCTAAAATGAACACAGTAACTTGCTCTGTTTCACACACACGGAGCAGAGTATAATAGAGCTTCTAAAAGAACCAACTATAACTCATACGAAACCTTCGCTCTGATACCAAGATGATGCCAATCATGACTAAGAATAGACAGGGCCGGATGTTAGATGGGTTCACGTTTGTAGAAAGCTCGAAAGAGCTAATGGGGAAAGTGTGAAAGGAATGAATGATGAATAAAAGGTAAGTAAAACCCACGAATAGCTCTAGAGGATATGACGCACCAATGAAACTTTTGAGCACTTACGACACAATTCGATATGATGTATGAATTGGTTCAGTAAGGTTACTTGCCATTTAACCTTACTTAAGAGTTAGGATAAGAGTGATGTAGAGAGTAAATAAGTAATGTTTACGTAAGGAAGGAAGAATACTCAAAAGTGTATATGTTAATGATTATCTCCTGCAGCTACAATTATAAGAGTGTTTATACTCATAAGATAGGGCAACTTGGTAAAAAGGAAAAGGACAAAAAGGGCATAACCCTATAGTAATGTATAAGAATATAGAAGGGTAAAAATGAATATTCAAGAAAAATAATGATTAGTGTAACGGATTCAACACATGGTTTTATATACGTGGTGATACCTAATTGGTGAGGCTGTTGGAAGATATGGAGAAAAAGTGTAGTTAGTTGGTTTGTCCGAGCAGGGGTGGTCTTGTTAATCCGGAGCATCTCTCTCGTTATATTGGCAAGGATGATGCTAAGTGAATATTTGGTCAGGTATGAGTGAGGGTTGGCTATTGGCTTAGCCTTCTACTTCTCGATACTCTATCTGCAAGAATTAGGGAGTTATTCGTCTTGGCATGCATAATGAGTTGGTAAGGAGATACTCGGCTTCGGTAGGAGTCGGTTGGAATAAGAGAATTCGCCATGCTAGATCTTTAAGTCCTTGGACTCAACTTCAGGTCAATGGTCCAATAGCTTAATTCTCATCAAAAGATGACATGCTTCAGGGTCAAACACACAAAGGTATCAAGATACACACTTAAATCAACAATAGCAAAACATGCAGGAATGGGTTTTGGGTTGTTAGCACATGTGAGCAATTCGATGGATATGATGCACCCCCAAATTTTATATGATCTAAACTAGTACTCGATATTATGCATGAACATTAATTTAGAGTCACTCACCACTGATTCTTACTAAAGGAGTTAGATGAGAGTATAACCTCAAGCGAATGTTCTCAAGAGAAATAGTATATTCAATATACAAAATGGAGTTTGCTTGGGTTATGCTAGAGAGAGCTTAGGATGCTTAAAGATAAGTCGAGAGTTGTCCCTACTTGAATGAATGACCAGTTTTCAGTCTTAGGGAGTGTCAAAGGCCTTGGACAAGATAGGGAACTTTGTCTTGAGCTAGCTCATTAGTCAAACTATGCTACTAAGCCTTGGAGGCCTTGAGGTCGGCTTTGGATAACTAAAATGTTGACTTGAATCCTTTCACACTTGCAGATCCAAAAACCAAGAGAGCTACTATTAACACAAACTTTGCCAACCAATACTTGCAAACACATAAACCCAGTTATGTACACTTACCTACTCACAAATAGAGAAAGGTAGTGGGGGAGCGAGAAAGGGTAAGAACGAGAGAGTAAGGGAGAAAAGAAGAAGATGAAGGGTAAAATAATGTTTTAACTTCTACTACGGGTTTATTTTGTATTACTCTTTTTATATGAATAAATAATGTAATGGCTATTCTCCTTTTATTTCATTTCATAATAATTATAATTTCATTCTCTCCATATTCCTTTCAACAAAGTGAATAGATAGTTAGTATTTACGAGATGTAATACCATGTCATGCACATGAGTTTTATTAATTTATTAATATGGTTCAATAAGTAAGTTGACCTAGAACAAACCAAAGATATGTATAAATTCGTAAAAATTCCTAAATTAGAGTATATGGTTTAATATAAGATGATGAAGAAAATTACCATTTAGTTTTGTTTAGAAGGAAAACCTAACAGTATCAAATAGCATTCACCCTAACCGGTAGCTTTAGGTTTTGAAAAGGTACAATCTTTTACATCAATTTCAAGAGTTAAAAACATTAATTTTTAAACTTAGGGCCAAGTTAAACTCAGTTTAGACTCACTGGGTCAAGGGCCTAGTTTCCCTTGAACCAGGCCCTTGACCTAGGATCGGCCCGACTTAGGTTGATTCCAAGTTAGTTCACTTGGCTCGGTGGTTTAACAAATTGGTTCTCAACTTGTGAATTGACCAATTTTTTTTTTTTTAATTTGGAAAAATATATTTCTTTATGTTTATTTTTAATTTGTAAAAACAAACCACTAATAAATTATAAGAATTTAAAATTTTGATTATTTTACTACATTAATTGCTAGACATGAGATTAATAATTTGTACTTTCAACATTGTACAATTATCACTGTATGCCTACAATTTGTGAATTAAGTAAAAGAATTTTTTTTTATAAGCAACATTTCAATGAATGTTTACCAATATAATTAATGTTGGATTAGACTTGTAATGGACAATACTTATGTGATATTTTATTATTAAAAAAAAAAACTTTAAAAGAAAATATAATCTATATAGGAGTAGACTAGTATTGTAAAAAAAAAAACAATATCTATTTAATATCTATAATATACTTACTATTTTATATATAGTATAAATATATTCTTTATAATTTTTAATAGTATTAATTATAAATACAATTCCATTTTTATAAATCATTAAATTATATTAATTTATTAGTGCTCTTATACTCTAAACTCTTTTAATAGTTAAAGTAATATATTTTATATCATAACTATCTATTTTTATTAATATTAAAATATATAGGTTTTAATAATTCTTTTCTTATAGATCCACATACATTATTTGCTCTCCATATTAACTTACAAATATAAGTAACAATATATATTTAATTTTATATTTTAATTAGGACGAAAACTTACATTTAATTTCTTTAAACTTATATATTTTTTTGTTTTTTATAATTTTCGAGTTGGTTCTTCGACCTCGATTTGAATATGCCAATTCAACGGGTCCAATATATTAAATGGTACCGACCGGCCGAGCCCGACAGATTGGATCCGGCCTTTCTTACGTCTATTAAGGTTATCGTGAAGTCGAACGGCAAATTCGCAATATTCTTTACTTGGGGAAATGAAATGAGCATACATACCAAACACACCACAGGGAGCCACGTATCCATAAGAATAAGGACATAGCTGATACGATATGCGATATGTCTGTCCCATTCGACGCGCACGCTTTCTGGGTACTCAACTTTCATCTTATATATTTTATATAAAAAATCTCAGTGTCCATCCTTATTAAAATTATTCCCTTCTCGTGTCGAGTCTGCCTGTGTCTGTGTCTGCGTGTCTGTCAGTTTCAGTCGCTGTCTCCATGTCCGTTTGTCACAGTAGGATAGGTTAGGTTGGCTCACGTCATGGACACGTTTCGTTATCTAATAAAACGCGTAGACTCAGAGCCGGCTTAGCCACTGGAAAAACTGTTGCTTTCTGTTCCCCATAACGCTCAGCTTCGAACTGCGAGCCGCGCCGTCACTGCCGGTTGAAATTCCAAAATCTGGCCCCTATCTTGGCGGCAACACACCCCACCCCGCCACCCCTGCGCCGCACCACACCACATCCCCAACACACCCCACACCCCCCCCGGCGCGGGTCATGACTCTAACGGTGCCAACGTTCTGGAGTCAACAATGGACGACCTTAGGTCTTTAGTTTTGCTTTTACGTTTCCGTCCCGGAAATTCTTGTAAATTAGGATTCATATCAAAATTTAATTTACCATAATTTCACTCATACGAAAATAAACGCCATGTTTAGATGGAAGAAAATCAATAAAAAATTAAGAAAATTAGTAAAAATTAAAGAAAATTATGTATTTGATGGGGAAGGAAATTAAGTGAATTGGTTAAGCATAAGTAGAATCGTTTCCACTTTAAATACTTTTTTCTTTCTCTCCAACTAAATCAAAGGAAATGTGTGGAAAGCTTGTAGAATCATAAATATAGCCTTATAAAGAGAGGATAATAAAAGAAGAAAGAAGGTAATTTGATCTTATCATTATTATGAAAAAAAAATATTTGCACTCATTTCGTTTCTTTTTTACTAGTTATATTCAAACAAACATAAAAACTATATTTCCTTTATATTCCTTTCTTTTTTTTTTCCTTTCTAATAAATTCATTCCATTTCCATCCTTTTTAAGACTTGCCAAACACAGTGAAAGTTTCCCAATTTCTACATAGCATCCCTTCCAATCATCAATTTTATATCCATGTCATTGTTGGTGTATTGATTCAATTAAAGTGGTTATGTGCATATGGTGTACATCTTGCATCACACACAACCATAGAGAAGAAATAGTAAGGAGGAGTGGACAATCTTAGGTAATTTGAACGCACATGAGAGAACTAGAGAAACTTCTCAAAAATCAAACTCCACTACTTTAACAATAGGCTTTATGCCCTTCATTTTTATTTTTAAGATTTCAATCCGACTATGCAACAATGTTGCTGCCAAAATACTCGACTGGCTAATAGCTTAGAGCTCGAGAATCATAATACTTAGATTAACTAGCTGTAGATCAAGTATAAATGTTAGTTGGATATGAGTTAGAGTTTGGATATTAATATTATTATAAACAGAAAGGGTATTTTTATAGTAAATTGTATATAAATGAGTTTAATCGAGTTGAACTTAAACTTATTGAATGTCACTTTGAGTTGAGTTAAAGTTTAAAATTCTAAGCTTGATTGAATTTGAGCTAAACTTAAGATTTGAAATTTTTAATCGAGCTTGAGCTCTAAACTATATCATTTTCGCTCAACTTGTTTAAAACCTTACATTCATGTATTTATAAAGTTTTATTATTGATTCATCTGTCAAACTGTATTGAAGATCAATGGTTGAAATATATCTATTTGCTGAGGATTTCTTCATAGGCTCTCTTTGTGTTAAGACCTAATTGAAAACCTCTTTTCAGTATATGGGCTTTTTTGAAAATGGTTGAGACTAGATAGAACAATCTAATAATACTTGCTCCAAGCTTATCATATTAAATTTTTATTGATTATTTAAAATTTTTATGAATTTGACTCTTTGGGCCTTGTCGTTTTAGCTCAAAAAGTAATATCCATTTTAATTATTAGGCTTGAAACCCTAAAACATAATCATTAATTTAATATTCTAATTATCTCCACACTATATAATCCAAATATTTATTAAGAAAAAGGCAATTCAAACAATACAAGTGAGTTATAAAGATAGTTAATGTACACTTTCTTATATCTTTATTTTACTTACATGCATTGAAAAAAAAAAATTTATATCTTCGTTATATCATATTAATCAAAACATTCTACAATTAATATTGAATTCTTTCATGTCTATTATTTTAGGTACCCAGATTGTGCTCGTATTGTCTCTCTAGTAAGTAAGAAAATAAAAAGTGAGATGATGTTAAGTATTTATATATGGTTATGAAAGAAAGTGATTGATGAAAACAGAACAAGGCATGGTTTATTCTAAAAGCACATAGTTTGTGTTTATTACAAAATAAAGCACCCTACGAAACAATAAAATTAGGGATAAAAATTAATTTTTCCCAATAAAGTACCCCTTTTTCAAAGACTTAGCAAATCGTACTTTTCAATCTTTTTCACACTTGCTATTCAATTTTTAGATCCTTTTTTTTAAATACTTTTTTATCATATCTAATTGGGGAGAACTTTAAAATTTTTGCTAAGTCATTTATATTTTGTTATTTCTCTATTTGAATAATTAGCCTTTTTGATTTTGTTGTTCAAGTTCTCTTCCTTTTTGAAACGACTTAAAAAGCCAATCTATTGCTTCCATTAATGATTCCATTAAATTTTTTATATTGATTTCTCATAATAAATTCGATATGTAGTGTACAGGAATGGAATGAAATTGTTATTCTCATTCCATTTTGTTCTATTTTATTTCGTTCTATTTAGAACCATGAGACGATCACAGCATTCATTCATATTAGAAGATGGGATAGAATTCGTTATAAGGATTTTAAATCAATAGGACTTCGATAACGAATTAGAATTCGTTAATAACGGTGCATTTCCATAATTCTGTTAGAGCAGTGATAAGATGCCTGAATATGTACAATCCTGTCCTCTCCAAAGGCACTGTTTGGAGGATTTGGCATAATATATTTAATTATTTATTTATCCAAACAAAGATAAATACATATCACACCCAGTTGGCTAGGATCACAGTCTATCATTTTATCCATCTTTTAATACCAATCTATCCTATCTCTTTTCTTACACCAAACGTGTTAGCATGAATAGTTTTATATTGAATCTGCATTAAATCTTGAAAATCAAGTTTCATGTGATCGTCGTTACCGATACTCGGGTGTCAAATTTCATCTAAGACTCATTCTCGAAACTTTGACAGTCACATTAACATACTAGTACAAAGAAGACCCAAATGATCTACTCAAGTCCCGGCTATAAATAAATTAAGTCAAGATAATATAATGTTGAATTCAAATTCAATTTAAAATTTTAAAGCTTAAATTCTATTTCAGTTCCATTTAACTTATAATTTGGAGATCTATTAAGCTTGAGTTGAGTTCAACCCAATTAATATTTAAACTCCATTAAGGCATGATTAAGCTCATAAATTAATTAAGTTGAATATTGTAAATTTGAGTTTGAACTCAATAAATTATTTGAATAGATTAGAAGATTTTCCTTATCTATATTCTTATATGAAGCATATCAAATGCAACTTTCATGCACCTCTCATGTTCTTTCTTCCTTATTCTTTTTAGAAACTATCCTTTCGCTTTTTTATTTTTTTGGTTTCAAGATTTTGATTTATTAACAAATCACAAGGAATTCACAAACATATACTTTAATTATGAGTAAAGGTTCCTTTTAGGATTTTCTTGAATGGAATAGATTAAGTAAGGCATGAGGCCTTGACTTAACCCTAACTAACCAAACTCATAAGTTAATAGGTCTCTCAAATTGGGTAAGTTAGATTGGCTCGCCAAATTCTAGATCATGCGTTTAGATACATTGATTCTCTCATTGCTAGTTAATGGGTTTGGGACCCATGAGCCAATCTAAACTTTTTTTCTTAAAATAAAAAAGTTAGAAAAAAGCTCAATGTTTAAACTTGGAAGGCTAACTTGAAAGTTAGTTTAATATTCTAGCACAAAGAAGACCAAAGTGATCCATTGAAGCTATGGCTATAAAAGAAATAAGTCAAGATAACATAATATTAAACTCGAGTTTGATTCATCATTTTAAAGCTTCAACTTCACTTGAACATGATTTGCCTTATAATTTTGAGATCCATTGAGTTTAGGTCAAGCTTGACTCAATTAACATTTAAACTCAGCTAAAGCACTATTAAGCTTGCAAATTAGTTGAGTTGAACATTAATTTAAATTTAACTCAATAAACTATTGGAATAGATCAAGTATGAAGAATATCAAATGCAATTTTCATGCACTTCTCATGTTCTTTCTTCCTTTTCTTTTCGGGGAATTGTCTTTCTATTTTTTTTTTCTTTTATATTTTTATTCCAAGATTTTGATTTATCTTAAAAAATCCATAAAGATAAACTTTTAACTATGAGCAAAGGCTCCTCTTAAAATTTTGTTGAATGGAATAGATAAACCAGGGCATAAGGCCTCAGCTTAACCTTAATAAACTAAACTTAGTCAGTTCATTGGTCTCCCAAATAAGGAGAGTGGCGCCCTAATTTTGTATCAAGTGCTTAGATTCATCAATCCTCTTTATGTAAGTTCATGGATTTGGGATCAGTAAGATGACCTAAACATTTTTTTCTTTTTAATCTTTTTAAATAAACAACTCAAAATTTTAACTAGGAACTTAAACTTGTTCCCAAAAAAACATGTAAGTTTTAACTTATTTTATAAAAATGTTAAAATGATTTGCATTTATATATAAAAAATAATGCCCAAATTGAGTTATAATATTGGTTATGTGGGATGAAAGCCTAAATAGAAGATTAAATGATATAAATTAATCCTAATGGCACAATCCTAAAGAATGAAACTTCTTTAGATAAAACTTTCTATGTACCAAACCAAACAATATTATAAGAATATTCATTTATTGTATTATTAATAGCAACGCATTAAATGCTATCCATGAAATTTTTTTTTCCCATTTCACATGTAGATAGATTTAAAATGTCAGTTTATTCATTTCAATATTATAAGATCTTTAATTTTTTCTCTATATTTAATTCTTATTCTGAATTTTTTTTTTTTTTCAGAAAATGGAGACAACTCGATGGGTCCATTGGCGATTTACGAAACGTGGGCATGAGTCAAGTCTAGTTCAGTAAATCACCGTGCCATGGATCGGTCGGGCTCGAACTATGCCCAAGTCTAGGATAGAATTATAGTTAATATTATAGGAGTTAGCAAAAATTATTATTAAAACTACGGAAGGGTTAGTTTTAAATCATAGAATAATATCAAGTCAGCTCGTCTATTCAATGAACTAGAATAGATGGGCTTGAACCAGCAAAAACCTGTTGGTTCATATGGGTTTTGGCAATTCAAGTACCCTTTGCCACCCCTCACCCACCCTCCTTGTCTAGACCGATGGGTTTAAACCTTTTTTTTTTTTTTTGGCAATTTACATAGTTATTTATTCCTATTATATATACATATATTTATCACATATATATTATATTAACATATATATAGTTATACATATTCTTATGTATTCTACATATTAATGCATATATTATATATAGTATATATATTATGCATATTAATGTATTATATATTATATGTATATAATGGCTCCATTTAATAAATCTTTTTCTATCTTTTTGGTGTTTTTTTAGTTTCTACTTCAATCTTGTGCTTAATAAGAATAAAATACCAAAAAATAAAAATATAATTCTATATATATTCCTTTTCTAAAATATAAATCTCTATAAAATTGAATTTATTTATCTTTCACTTTATTCATATTCATAGAAATAACAATTAAAGTAATTATCTCCAATACATAAAATATATATTAGATTAAAGCTAAAAGCACCATTTGGTGTCTTTAGTACGTTTTATTTTTTGTTAATTATAATTTTATAATCCTACTCATCTATCAAAAGCAACTCTTTTACTCTAAGGACATCTATAAGAGGTAAATTTAATATATAGAAAGGTCTAAATGGACTTGTTAAACAATCTTAACATATCTATAACATTAAATACACTCCTTCCACTTTTTACTTAATGGAAACTACAATTTTTTAGGGATGTATTAACCATTGCATCCCATCTTTGCATTACTAATATTTGGACTTTTTATCTTAAAATTACAATCTCTCTCTCTCTCTCTCTCTCTCTCTCTCTATATATATATATATATATATATATCGTTTCACTTTTTTCTTACAATGGAAATTTGCATGATAAAAGAAACCATTATATAATTTTAAAGATGAAAAAGTTATCTCATAAGTAGCTTTGTAAAGTAAATTGCATAAATCATGTAACAAATAGTCTACACAATATCAAATAGAAGAAACAAATATACAATTACCAAATGACATAATAGGAGATAACGATATATGATCATATTAGCTAAATTTAGGGAGGAGAGACCAAAGCATCGAGATGTTACCATAGTGATAATTATAATTTACTTAAAGAATTACTTAAGAAAAATGTATTCGATTTTTTATATGATAGTTATCATTTATATAGAATTGTAAGTATTTTGAATTTCTTAGACACTTATATTGTAGTCTATCATTTTTAAAATAATTTTACAAGTATTCATTTCTATACCCATAACGTGGCTACATGATCTGTTGGTATTTTTTTAAATTTTTTATCTTAAAAGTATGTAAATTTTCATTTCTTAATTTTGATACTCCAATCACTACCTTTATTATAGAAATAAACAAGATAATTTCCAAACATTAGATTTTAAATAAATATGGATTAAACATAGAATAGATATAGATAAGATACAAATACAGATAAAAGAAAAGTTGCATCAAATAGGACCAATATATGCATATAATATACATATTTTACACATACACACACACACACACACACACATATATATATATATATATATATTACAATCGTAAAATAATTTATGTAGATTAGATTCATGGGTTTTGGAATATGATTTAAAACCTTATAGGGTTTAGGATTGAGTTTTGGAATTATAAAAAAACTCGATGGAAAACTTGACCCAGTAAAAAAAAGTATATATTAATAAAAATATTTACTTTTAACTTATGCAACATATATATCTTATACAAGTTTTATATTGTATAACACATTTAATTTTCAATTTTTATTATTGTATAAGTTAGTAAATATAATCCTAATCCTACTTAACTTTTTTCATTTTATTCTCTATTTAATTTCATATAAACCCTATAACAACTTACCTTTATAAGATCTTTTGAATCTTATAAAAACCCGTCTCTATAGGGTCGATAATCCTATAGGGTCGAGTTTTGGAAATAGGGGGTAGAACCTTATAGGGTTTTTATAGGGTTTTGGAAAATATTAAATCTTATAGGAATAGGTTAGGATTTCACAAAACTCGTTCTGAACCTGCTTCGATTGCATCCCTAATACATAATGTACTATTCGGTTAAAAAATGAGTAAGATTTACTCAAAAATTGAAAGAAATAGAAAAGTTTTAAAATTCTAAAAAAGTCACAACAATAAATCTCATAATATATATAATAATGGATTGTCATTGAAAACATATTCTCTTAAGACCCTAGCGTAATTTTTGGTAAGTAAGAATAATATGAAATCAAATGGATTGGAATTAAATGAAACGGAATTAAATTATAAACGTATGACAATATATCGTTGAATTTGAAAATGCACACATAATTATTGATTCTATTCAAAAATATATATTTGATCGTAACATATTTAAAATGGAATGCAATGCATATATAGTATCGTTTATAAAAAATATCGTTATTTTTAATTAATAAGAGTAGAATAGAATTGTAATTATATCTCTTTTAGACGAAATGGAACTTTTCCATGAAATTAGAATTACTAGTTCTAATAATTTCGATTTTACCTTTTACTTTTAAAAACGCTTGCAAATGTTGAAAAGGGATGAAAAGTAACAGCATAATCTTGTTTTAGGTCTGTTTTTATGTACCAAACATATAATAAAATAATCGATTTTTTCTTTTTAATGAAAAAGATTAAAAGTCCAATACATCTCGATAAAACGAATAACGAGACGACTTTACCAACTTTTTTTTTTTTTTTTTTGTCCACCTTAATTGCCCCGACACTTCAAACTGGGTCAGTTCCAAGTTCCAACCGACGTCATGGCCATTCCCTGCTCAAATTGAACGGCGACCTTCTTCGATACGATAAAAACTCCGCATATGACATTAATGCACTACACTGCAGCTAGCAGAATTTAATATGCAACACCATGATATCAAAAACCCTAGACAAGGAACACCAAAATTCAATTCTCTGGATGTCATGGCAGGACCAAAAATGGCATCTGACATGTGAAAAAACCACTCTCCATCTCTTACGTAAAGAAAAAGTTTCCAGACGTACCACAAAAAAAGAATTAAATAGTAAGAATACAAACAAGTTGGACAAAAAACCAGAAGAAAATTCCTGGCCACTTCCTATTTAGTCAGAAAGTAAGAACCCACCACAGTCCATATCCTTAGTGGATCGCATAAAAGAATAATGTTGTCAATCCCAAAAAGATATACGTGAACTAGCCCTAAAGAAAATGGAATGTTGTGTAGGAATATGGTATGAATATAATAATAAATAATAATATAAGTTCTGTTAATAAATATTATGAAAGGATGAAAACGATATATTTACATTTTTTTAATATATTAATTTCTTTTAAAAAAAATAAAATATATACAAATATTTTTATTTAATTAATATCTTAATAAGTGTTCGAAATATTTGATAATATTTATATAATAAAAATAGCGACCTAACTTGGACAGACAAAAATACCCCCCCCTCTCTCTCTCTCTCTCTAACACACATATACACATAAAGAAGGCAATGCATGCATCACAAAGTGCTTTTGAACATCTTTATTGGAAAGTGGAAGTCTTAATTTTACCAGCTCTCTAAGGACACTACACAACTTTTGATCTTGCTTTATTCTCCTTCTTTATCTCATGGACACTGCTCATCCTTTGCCTCAGGTACATATATATATTTGAACAAACCATCTATTTTTTCTGCTAGAAAAAAAAGAAAAAGTTTTGTTAATCAATTCCATTTCTTTTGGGGTTTTCAAGAGAAAAGGTTGTCTTTATCTTTTATTTTTTCCTCTAATTTCGTTGATTGTTGCTGTCTATGCTTTAATTAAAGTTTGAACCCTTTTCTTTTGTTATGATGATTATGATGATGATGTTTTTTCGGTTCAGTTTCCCACTAAACCCTTTGAATTTATGTTGCTGTCTTGTAATAAGATCTTCCATCACAAAAAAGAAATAAAGTTAGTATAACACGCTCTTTTCTTTTTTCGCCCCTCCTTTTTCCTCACTTTTCCATAAATCTTCTGCAAAAAGTAACCTGAGAAAGTTGATTTAGTTTGTTCTTTTCTTGTTTGTTCCTTCCTTTTTTTTTTTTTTTTTTTGCATTTCATCTCACAAACCCTAATCTCTCTCCTTTTGGTTCATCTCCCCTTGTTTGTATTCATCTTTTTTCTTTACTTTGATGATGAATTCCTAGTCCTTTTTTATATTATGTACCTTTAAATTTTTTGATTCTTTTTTTTTTTTTTTCTTTTCAGAATATTGGAGTGGTTAATAAACTACAAATTATGGAAAGCAACACAACAGCAAGACCACATGTAGTTGAGAGAAAAGTGAGACCCCAGAGAGATGAAGCTTTGAATTGTCCAAGGTGCAATTCTAGTAATACTAAATTCTGTTATTACAACAACTATAGTCTCTCTCAACCTAGGTACTTTTGCAAGACTTGTAGAAGGTATTGGACTGAGGGTGGTTCTTTAAGAAATGTCCCGGTAGGTGGTGGTTCAAGGAAGAACAAGAAAGCATCAAAAAATGTCATTCCTGATCCATCCCCATCCATTATCCCTCAAAACCCTAAACCAAACCAAGGTCAAGATCTTAACCTAGGATACAGCTTGCCCTTCCCAATCGTCAACAACACTAGTCTCAATAATGGCATCGGCATGGTTTCGTCCTCGATGCCGCAGATCGCTGCACCAATTGGTGAATTGAGCTTGAGCAGTGGGGGTAGTTTACTGCCGATTATCACGGGGCCGGGCAGCGTGGAGCAACATACCGTGTTTTCAAGGGGGTTTCCATTGCAAGAGCTTATCAAGCCCAATTTTCATTTCTTCCCTATGGAGGATATGAAGACCCCAAGTGATAGAGATGCTGATAACAATCAAATTGAAGGGAATATTGATAATAACAATAATAATGTGAGAGCAGAAGGTGATTCATCAAGTGGGTGTAGCTGGAATGGGATGTTTGGTGGAGGATCACCATGGGAACTTGGAAGATATTAGCATGAAGAAAATTAAATGGAATTGATTGAAGTGAGATAGGTAGCTATTTTTTTTTTTAATAATTTGATTTTGGTTCTCTTTATATGTTTTTTTCTTTTGAATTGCTTGGTGTGTGACTTGTTTGTAGTAGATTAAAAAGACTAACAAATTAAATAGGATCCTTTATTGCTTGGGTTTTATATTCTCCCTCTTTAGACTTTGTCTTGAAATTTTTTATTTACTTGATCAAAATATAAGTACGAAGTTTTATAGGTTTTGGTCCAACTTTAACTACAATCACCTTTTCTTTTTCCCAACGTGGGTGTGTTTTTTTCACTTATATGAAATTAGGAAGAAAGGGCAAGGGATTGGATAGACGAGACTTAATATTTCATGTGTAGATCAAGTTACTAGCAATAATAAATAATAATTATTTTTTTTGTTGTCCTCCCAAGTTTCGGATATCGGTCTAAAATATCAAAAATTTTAAAGCATTAATTTATATTATATTCTTTTTATGATTTATATTATTAGTTCGTTGGTTATTGGTTGTACAAATATTATGAATATGTTTTCCTTCTTTATCTTTTTAATATCTTACCGTACGAGGATGTAAAAAGGTAAAATGTTAAGATTGACATGATATCGAGTAAAAAAATTTTCCATTTACTTTAATTTTTTATAAAAAATATATAATCGATATTAAAAAAATATGTGTATTCTTTTTTAATTTTATTACAATACTTTGAGGGCATTCCTATACATCCTATAAAGATGGAAAAAAGGGAAAAAATTACTCTTCACACAAGTACTTAATATATCCAATGAAAATTAGACCTTTGTAAACCTTTTTTCTTTTTTCCCAGTCTTGAGTAAAGTCACACAAAGTTATCCCTTTATGAAGGGCTCGTTTGTGCCAGTAGAGCTCATTTTATCCTTAAGTCATTCCCTTGGAAATTAGTAAATTTCCCTTTTCCAATCTACGTTTTTTAGTCATCATCTACACAATAATTGTTAATCCCGTTTACTATCTTCCTTTGAGATTCAAATAACATAGTATATGCCAACGCCTGGTGTAAAGCTCATATTGTTCGGATTCGGATATGTATAGTACATTAATTTTCTAGATGAGCACAAAAAAAAATAAAGAATTATAGAAAAAGGAAAATAGATAGAATCTTAAAGGGGATAAATGTATTATTATTTTTTAGTTTTTGGTAATTTAGTGTTTGAAACTATTATTTTCTGTAATGTAGTGTCTATACTTTCAATCTAGTAAGTAATTTGGTATTTCAATTATTATTTCAAATTTGAAGAGATCCTATTGTTTATTTATTTAATTTTTTGCCAGAATTTAGGTTGAGAATATCAAGAATATGAGGTGAAATGTGATTAATTTGATTATATTTATATATATATATATATGGCCAATTATTAGCATGTTATATTAACTATTCCTATTCCTATTAGAAATAAGAAATCAAACTTTATCGATTCCATTAAAATATAGGTATTTATTATTTATGATATTAGGTTATAACACTGAGCCATTGAACTTGCATGTATTAATTTGATTGCACTTGTATTATATTAATTATTATTGTGCATTATTTGCTTACAATATTTCTATTCCTTGAGCACATTTTGTGGTATGGTTTGGTACATTGGCTGTTGGCCATCTCTTAGTATATTAGGCCATTTGTGGCCCTCCCTCTCTCTCTCTCTCTCTGTCTGTCTCTGTCTCTGTCTCTCTCTCTCCCCACTATCCAATCCACTTTCCAACGAGGTGAAATGTTGGATCTCATGAGCACCGTCCCAGACTCGAAGATTCTTCCTCATTAAAATTGTGAAAGGCAAAGTAAGAACGAGAAGCCAACGAATTCTGACCCAACAAAGTGCATTTCCATCATCATGTCATAACACTTTGTAATGGTCGTGTTTATCCATATAAAACTTAGGTTCCATTAATGGGTGTATCGTGTATCGACATGTACTTATAGAGCACTTAAAGAAAAAAAGAACTTTTTTATATTTATAAATGCAAATAATACACTTTATGAAAGTGAACATTTTCTTATTTTTTTCTTGACATAAGATTGAGGTGTATATTCGTCAAGAACATTATGAATATTGGTCTTGTAATGGAATTAATTAAATTCAATTATTCGTTAAAAATCAAAACAAGTATTGTATGCATAGTGATTTGGGGAAAAAAAAAAAAGGTCGAGGTGTGTGTTCTCTCCTTCCTCAATGTTTGGTTCTCATTTAAGGCTGTAAATCGCATATTATTATAATTTGTAGACCAAAGGTACACATAATTAGATGTCGTTGATTGTGCAATATGCATGGTTCTAAAACTTTAGAATTACCTCTTATCCTCTATGAACAAAATTTTATTTAAGCCCACATTTTATTTTATTATGTTGTCATACTTTAAAAGCATTAAATTAAGTATGGAAAACCGATTTTATGAATTTATAATTTTATTCATTTGTGGATTTTATAACTTGACAAGAAGAAATTAATATGTATTATAGAGAAGGGAAGAATAATAGAATAATATGAAAATTCCAATTTCTATAACTTCTATCATTCATCCAATCAAATAGATATGATGGAACTCTTGGAATTAGATGAGTTGGAAATATCAAAATCCACCGTTTCATCATATCAACTCTTCATCCACTATCCATTATCTCCACTCCAATCCTATGAATAAACTATCTTTACCCCAATCTTATGAATAAACGGTTAGAGGCTCTCCATTTATGAAGAAAGTACCTCCCTAAGCTCTAGGCTAGACCTATAATGGTTACACTTAGGGTGCTTGTGGTGTGGTTATTTATGAATGATTTGTGTCAAGAAAGATGTAGTATCCAATTTTATAGCGATGCATCATATGGAAGTTAACCCAATTTTTAATATAGTTACCTTAGAAACAACTTGTTCGCATAAAGAGTTTACATCTGGTTAGTTGCCTGGGGTGCAACCATTTATGCATTCATGGTATGTGTTCATACCAGACATCTAAACATATGTCCAATCACAAGAAGCATTTGATACCATAATAATCACTATATTCATGCTTAGAACTAGCCATAGTGACTAACTATGGCTACTTCCCTTTTACTTCTTTCTCTCTCCTTTTTTTGATTTTTTGGCTTTTCATATGTATTTTTTGTCATTTTCAAAAACGCAAATCAATAATGTGAGATCCTAAAAGCATGGTTTTAAAAGTTGAAAGTACAATTGACCTTAATTATGTGCCTTTGCTGATGATCTACATTGCTAAGAGTATATAGCTAAGTAGGTTGGTAGAGAGGTGGGGGTGTCAATTTATGTGGGAGAATATGTTAATTAGGTTTATTTGAAAACAGTGGTTTTCCTTACACAAGGAACAAAATCAAATGGGATCATATTATTATACATTAAATCAAAAAAATAAGAAAGATACATTTGATGACATTAGGATGAAAAATTAATAGAAGGAAAAAGGGGTTAATTAAAGTGAGACCCCTCATAAACTATCAAAATTTTACATAAGCATCCTAAACTTCTTAAATAATGGTAATATATTCTTTAAAGAAAATTCGCATCAGACAATTTTCCTCTAATGTGATGCAAATTTGATTATTTATATTAGAAATACTTGTCAAGTAGCTAGTACTAACTGTCGTGTTTTGTAAAATGATTTGTGCTATATGATTATCCAGAACTTAAAGTATATATCCATCGAAGAAAGAAACTATATTGAGTAAGTAAAATGGCATAACAAATCCAAATCTGTATAAGAACAATATATATATAATTAGCTAGCCTTAACAAACTAACGCCTTAACTAATTGTAACTACTTCCAATAATATCTAGCTGTGCTTCCATCTTATAGTGATGATGTGGATACTTGTACGTGCTTAACTGTCATAACTCTAACACTCTCCCCTTAAGTTGAAGCTTCTTGAAGCCCCATCTTGCTTCTTAAAAACAACAATTGAGCCTCAAGTAAACATTTGGTGCTTGAGTTGGTGAATCAAGGGGCTACTAGAACTATGATCAAGATGTCATCTATATAAATAAGATACGCTAGAAACTCAAAAGCATCTGTAAATGTGAATAAAGAAGCATCATGTGAGGATTGGACAAAGCTAAGAGAAATAAAAAATTTTGATATCTTAATGTTTCGTTGTCGTAAGGCTTGTTTTAAACCATAAAGTGATCTTTTAAGGCAACACCCTTGATTAGGGTGTGAAGTAGAATAGCCTTTGGGAGGTATTATATATATTTCCTCATCAATGAACCCATATAAGAAGGCATTGTTGATGTCCACTTAATGAATAAGCTAAAACTTTGCAACAGCAGTAGCAATGAGTATCCGTATTGTGTCTAACTTGGTCACTAGGGAAAAAGTATCATGAAAGTCTCTCCTTTAACTTGAGCGAATCCTTTAGCCACCAGTCTAGCTTTATAATGTTCTACTCTATCATTAGGACGATATTTCACCTTAAAATTCTATTTACACCCTATAACCTTTTTCCCTAGTGGTAAATCATAAAGTTCCTAAGTTTCATTTCCTTCCAAAGCATGTAGCTCTTTGTTCATAGCTTCTATCCATTATTTAATGTTCATTGCTTGAGAGTAAGTCTTATGCTCTTAATAGCTAATACGTTAGTTAGAGAGAAGGAAAAATCAAGGGGATATTTAGTAACATGTGTTGAGGTAAACAAGGGATATTTCGTATGATGATTAATTGGAGTAGTTGGTATTGAGTCAATAGAAATAGTGGTGTTTGTGTGAATTAGATGAACATAATTCTCAATCCATGGTGGAGAATGTTTGAGTCTTGAAGACTTTTGAAGAGCAGATGGATTTTATTTAGACAGTAATCTGAACCTATAGATTGAGGAGTGGAGTGAAGAACAGGGTATTTTAAGTGTGACCAGACTATATTGGGGACAATGAGCTTTAGGTTGGCTTATGTGAGGTTGAATAGAAGTTTGTTTGAAAGGAAATAGGTCTTCAAAAAACACTACATCTCTAGAAATGAGTAATTGTTTAGTGTTAATATTTTAGACCTTATATTCTTTTTTATTAGTAGCATATCCTAGGAAGACACAAAGCATACCCTTAAGCTCCATTTTGTTAGTCTTAGCTAGGAAACAAGTTGCATAACAAAGGCAACTCGTAACCCTCAACTTGTCAAGTGGTGGTGGCTTATGAAACAACTGTTCAAAAGGAGTTTTCCAATCGATGATCCTTAAAGGCATCAGATTTACAAGGAAAGCTGCAGTGAAGACACATTACCCCCAAAAATACTTAGGTAAACTAGCATGTAACCTTAAAGCCCTTGCAATTTCTAATAAGTGCCTATGTTTTCTCTTTACCTTACCATTTTGTTAGGGTGTGTAAGGTGTAGTTCTTTAATGTACAACTCCTAGGTTAGAAAACAACTCCTTATACTCTCTTGACATGAACTCTCTACTATTATCAGTTTAAACAAACTTTGGTGTAGAATGAAAGTGATTATGTATTTAATGAAAGAATTTAACAAGTATGGAATAGACTTATGACTTTTGCTGTATTAAAAAAGTCTAAGTAGCCTTACTAAAATCATCTACTATGGTGATGAAAAACTTAGCACACAAATTAATGCAACATGATATGAACCCTAAACATCAATGTGTAACAACTCAAAAGTACTATTAGATGAACTGTTACTAATAGGAAATGTAATTCTACGGAATTTAGCTTCCAAACAGGTTAAACAATGAAATTCTTGAAACTTTACAATTATTGATATGTCCTTACCGTAAATGCATCAATTGGAACCAACTTAACTTAGATTGATTAACTACTGTAGAACCTAAAGTATTGTCAAAACAAAAACCTACACTATTTGTTTGAGAATTAAGCACATATAAGCCACTAGTTGTTGTTAATATTGCCATAACATGTTTAGAGATGGAGTCCTAAAATATATAGAAACTTGAATCAAATATTGCTTGAAGTGAGTGATTGGTTGCAAGCTTGTGGATAGACAGCAAGTTATAGTTAAAATGTGGAACCATAAGAACATTTGAGATAGTTAAAAGATGATTAATTCTAGCCTTGCCAACAAATTTAGCAGCTAGAGTAAATCCATTTGATAGCTTCACAATAATAGGATGAGCTAAAGGTTTGATATCATGAAGTATTTTTGTGAAAGGTGTGATATGATTGGAAGCTCCAGTATTAACTATCCAAAGAGCCTTAGAGTTATTAGCCGCATTTAAACATAAAGGAATAGGTTCATTAGAAGTACTTGCATGCATAGCATTAGCTATAGCTAGTTTTGCACTTTTACTGTTATCCTTTATGATCTGACAAACTTCCTTAAACAAATCACTCATGAATTCTTTGTTAAATTGCTTGCCTGCATTAATATTATCAAAGAAAACATCATTAAGTGGTGTATCAGTAAGAGACTAAGTGTTATTCACTCGAACTGGTTGCTTTCCCTTCACATTAATCCTTTTTCCCTTTACATTAGGCCATCCGAACAATTGAAAACAATTATCAATTGTGTGTCCATTACCTTTGCAATACTTGCAACTAAGTTCTTTCTTAGACTTCATTCAATCAAATGAACTTCTGATGCCAGTATTTGAGTATTAATAATAGCTTGAGACTTGACAGTACTATGAGTTGACACTTCTAGATCATTATTTAACATTCCTATCACCTGTCTTTGCTTCTCTATTTGCTACGCAATGTAAAAAGCTCTATTGTTGGATGGCAAAGGCTCCATTGACAATATTTGGCTTTTTATACCCTTATGTCCATGATTTAAACCCATCAGAAATTGAGCTAACTTGTTATTTGAATCAAATTTAACTAATTTCTCCTTATAAGCACTTGTGTAGTATTCAAATCTTCCACAATCATACATAAGCATAGGATGTATTTCATGTAATTCATCCCAATAGTGCTTCAACTTATTGAAGTATACATTAATCGCCTTATTGTTTTGTTTTAGATTCATAATTTCGTGTTGGATTTGAAAAATCAGTGGTCCATTTCTAATAGTATATTGCTCCTTTACTTCAAACCACAATTCCACAGTTGACTTAGTATACAAAAAGTTTTGCGTAAGATCATTAACCATAGAGTGAAGTAACCAACATCTATCATGTAATATAATCTAATCCACTTCATTAACTTTGGAGAATTATGTGCAGGATGCTCAATAGATTCGTCGACAAATCCTAATTTCATTTTCGCACGAAGACCTACCTTAACAGATTTGCTCCATGAAATATAATTCAATCCATTAAACAAGAGATTTCCAATGGCCATGCCTGGATTATCAAATCTAAACATGTAGTACGGGTTGCTAATGGCAAGATCTAATTGATTATTCATGGCTTTTAAAATTGTCAAAGTCAGCTACGTAAACAAAGAAGATAAATTGGCTAATTAGATGAACAAGATACTTAATTTTTGCTCTAATGCCATGTCGCGTTTTGTAAAGTGATCCGTGCTATACAATTATCCAAAACTTAGAGTATACATCCATCGAAGAAAGAAACTGTATTGAGTGAGGAAAAATGACATAATGAATTCAAGTCTGTATAAGAACAATATATATATATAATTAACTAACCTTAAGAAACGAATGCCTGAACTAACTGTAATTACTTCTAGTAATATTTAGTTATGCTTCCACCATGCACTAATGATGTGGATATATTCATGTGCTCAACTATGATAACTCTAACACTAGCAATTAACACATAGCCCATTGATCCAAAGTGACACGATACGATTATAAATAAGTTTATGTTGAGAAAATTTGATATGATTAATAAACTAATTTGACCTGTTTGGATCAATTTATACATGTGCCCTCTTTTGAGCCTAGCACTCAAACAAGATTATAGACCCATCAATTTAGAAACTTTTTAATACTTCTTCTAACCTTTGAGCATTGATTGGAATTTAAATCTTGAAAAATTGTATGATTAATTATTGGGTGTCTTGTTATATATATCTATATATATTCAAATTTATGCTTCAAGAAAAGTCATATTAGAATTGTAATGTAAGGATTTTCATAGTTTGCTTATGATAGGATGTCACTTTATATATTATATCTTATGATCTTATCTTACATGATGATCGATTTTTCAATATTGTAAGTTTCATTTATGATCTCCTTTTTGATATAATGAATCCCATTTTGAAATGTTTTATGCCATTGAATTATTTCAAAATGTATATTTATCTTTCTCATAATAAGTTTGTAACAGTAAGATTCTATTTCCTTATATATATATATATAAAACTTTAGTGCTTAAATTATTCAAAACATATTGTATGAAGATAAAATTGCATTTGATAAATGTATGGATCAATTTTAGATCAAGAAATTTACAAGTACTATTTAGATCATATGGAAATACTATAAGAAGACAAAAGGATAAGCTATTTTAATTAATCTTTTCAACTCCATTTCTATGTTTTTCTTTATAGGTTCTATGGCGGTGTCTTTTAAATCAAAAGATTTGGCAATTTTGGATATTAATACTGATACTCGATTGGGTTATGGCAAATGGATAAATTGCTTTGTTATGTTTCACTAAATCTTATTTCAGTTATAACTTTTGTCTCATAATAATTTGTTAAATTAAGATTTTTGAGTTTTTTTTTAGACTTTGATTTTGTAAAGAAATTTGATCTTTCATAATATTTGTTAGTGGACTTGATAATTACCTTAAGATTCTTTCAACTTTTTATTCATAAATGAATCTATCTTAAATATGAATTATGTTTATGAAATGAGTAGAATAATATGTTTAGATTTTCATATATAATTAATAAATAGGATTAAGATATTTAAACAAAAATTGGCTTAAACTCTGACATAAAATATAATCTATTAATACAAATCGTCGCCCTAGTTGTATATACGTTATCTTTCTCGGGAATTTGCAATCTATGTATTATTAGATTAGTTTTCCAAAGTGTAGCTATAACTCCCCGGGGAAAAAATTGGAATTACTTTTACCTTGATGTGATAGTCGATTTCTTCGTCGGGAGGTTGAAAGACGTACGGGAATGGAAATTGTAGACCAACGTAGGGGCTGCGTCATTATCATATCTTAGGTGTGCCACATTCTTATGGATTCTGATGACAGCCTATTAATTAATGTGGTGGTGATAAATGTTTCGGTAACAATCGTACCATGCACATTATACGACGTCCTACTCATATGATATGTGAACTCAATAATTCCTTGGTATGGCAAGGAGCATGTGCTAGACTCGTTTAATGGTGCATTTTTGGGCCGGTGCATTTTTGGACCACTGCATTGCAACTTAGTAGAGGAGGACTCAAATTAAATTTATTTTATTAATCTATTAATATTCATATTGTTGGATTACGATTGTCTAAATATTCAATGGTGCATTTACTCATGCATTACTTGTAGATGCACTTTCTAAATTATTAGTTATATACGAATCAATCCTTAAACTTTTATACTATATTTAAAAAGAGGAAAAAAATTAGGAAGGAAAGAAAATAGAAGAAATGAATTAACTAGAAAAACAAGTAGAAGAAAGAAATTATATGTTTTATTGTTTGTATAAAAAAGAAAGGAAGGAAAGTGAGAAGAAAGTTGATAACATTAATAACATAAAAGTCTCAATAACTTTAAATGTGTTTTTAATTTTAAGGTTGATTCTTTCCATTTCTTTCCACATTTGGAAAGAATTATTTCTATTAGCCTAAAAGAAAGCTCTGCATTCCAAATCCTTATCCTTTTCCTTTCCTTTTCTCTCCTTCCACAAACAAACGAATTTTTCTTGAAATTCCCCCTTTCCTTCCATCCCTCGTTCCTTTCCTCAATCTAAACATAGTAAAGGT
Organism: Lumnitzera littorea; assembly: GCA_024138015.1. Taxonomy (NCBI): domain Eukaryota; kingdom Viridiplantae; phylum Streptophyta; class Magnoliopsida; order Myrtales; family Combretaceae; genus Lumnitzera; species Lumnitzera littorea. The sequence continues at coordinate 116,537,929 of JAMXBB010000003.1, read as the reverse complement.
ACGACTTTACTTCCTCGTAAGTTTTAAAAACATTTTTATAGATAGGTCATAAATAGTCACCGAATCCTATTAATTTCTCATGTTTTAGCAAAGGTTTGATAGAAATTTGTATATTTTGAAACGCATAGATGAATTTACACTTTAATCACCTTACCAAAGTTAAAAAAGCTATGTCTTTATCTATTCCTACAGTTGCCCTCTTGGGCTCTACGGTAGCGAGGCCTGCCTATCAAATTATCTATAGTTGGCATAACATGATGCCCCTAGCTTTCGTAGCATTCGTCGGCTTGACTTTGTAGAAGAAAATAGGTAAAGAAATAAAATTCTAATCTTCTGTTAGGAAATAGCAGGTGGTTGGTGGTTAAAAAGACTAAAGATAGAAGCAATTAATAAGAGTGTGTATATAGGATTGTTTAAATCTAAAATTTAAGTGATATTTAAGATTGGTAAGATAAAACATCATTTTGTTTTTCCAACTGACCATAGTTGGTAATAAAACCAATCAAATTTGACAAACTCTTGATTTATAATTCAAAGTACAACAATCGTGCATTAGTGATCTTTGTATGATTCTTTTAGATTGTGGGGGCATTTATTGGATAAAAGAAGCAAGAAAGAAATAGTGGCGGCTCTGTCCCATAATACAACTATGTAAAGAGTTTTTGAGGGGCTATCAAGGCTTATTAGGATGCCATGTGGAGGAAATTTATTAAAAGGATGAATTGATAAGTTATTTGGTTAATTTGTCATGCATGAAAGAAAATTTTCAAAAAGATGAATGGACAGCTATCACTCTTCCCTCGTTTGTAAATTTAAGATTTTAAAGTATTATTTCGCTACATAAAATTTATGAGATTAGACTCAATAAGATTTTTTGTTTAATGTTTGGTTTGCAATTTGAGTTTCATTATTGGAAAAAAAGAGGCTTGAAGGATTGGATAAAATATTTAAAGTTTGTATCATTTGAAATATGGTATATAAGTTAACTGTATTAGACAAAAACACAAGTATTGAGAATATAAATATAATTAAATAAATATTAAACAATATTTAGGGTATAAATATTATACAATATTTAAAATTTATACTTCTTAAATAATATAAAAATGTAATCAAATAAATAATAGACAATACTGAGAGTATAAATATCAAATACAATATTAAGTATAATACTTGTATGTTTTTAAATAAGAAATATCATAAAATTTTGTATTCAGTACCATGTAAATCAAATATAGTTGCTCCTTATACTTGTATTATTTAGTTCTCCTTTTTTTTTTTTATCTATTTTTAGCAACCAAACACTATCTACAAGTGAGATTTGAGACTATTAAATCAATAACGGATATCCAAATGCTCATCACTTTTAGATTTCTTCATTTCCATCATAATTTAATACAGTTGTGTAGGGTTCATTTTTTGTGATTTTAAAGTAGTTTTATCAAGTAATAATAATAACAAAAACAACAATTATAGCGATAATAACTTGTAATCTAAGTCCTCTTGATCAAGGCAAAAGGGTAGATGGATAATTATTATTACAATTTCTTTATTTGCAAATTGAGAGCAAAATAAGAATGAGTAAGACTACAACAAGTTGAGTTGAGAAGACTTAGTATTGAGCTTAATTTCATATTTTAAAGTTCAAGTTCAACTTGAGTTTAGTCAAGCTTAGGGTTGAGGTTGAACTCGACTCGAAATTGCACTCAATGAGTTTAAGCTTGACTAAACTAAATTTGCCTAGGTTTTATTTATTTTAAAAATATTTTTCTCTTAACGAGAATAAAATTGTTATCCAAACTCAATTCAAATTTGATTAACATTTAAATTTTATTTGGGCTCAATTTGGATTGCATAGCTCAAGCCAAACACTTTGAGTATTGAACTTAGGTTAATAAATTACTCAAGTATTATAAGTTGAAACTTGACTTAATTATTGGAAAAAAATAAAAAATAAATTAAAACTCGGCTCAATTGTTGAGAACTCAAATGGATCATGTGTAAGTTTGAATCGTTTCTATCCTTAGAATTAAAAAATCAAGATAATACACTCACATTTATGGTTCCTTCCTCTTCGTTCTACTTTGATCTAGAAGTTAAGGGATCTTTTGCAATGGATTTAATCTCAATGAATGTGTCCAAAAGGTGGATGGATGGGATGGTTACCACAGTTTCTATATCTGCAAATCTACTATGACAAAAGTAAGATTGAGAATTTGAGACCATTAAAACAACGACGGACATCCAAGCACATGTCGTTTATTGTTCTTTAATTTCCATTTTAATTAAATCTAATAGCTTAGGATTCCTTTATAATGAATTCAATCTACAATGAATGCGTCAAAAATGTGGATGGATAGTTATCACTATTTGTATTGCAAATTGAGCATCACAAAAGTCAGATCAAGAATATTATTATTCACATTTTTGTAGTGTTTGTTTTTGGTGAATGCATGATGATTGTTATTTTCTATTGTACAATTAGTAATCCCATATGTTGGAAGTGGGGAAGCCTTGCCATCAAGAAGAAGATTTGGATGAAAGCTGGGTAGAGGAGCACGATCATGAACTTGACATCATATGCAACACAAAACGTCTAGGTATCTAAGTTAATGAATTTTCTCCATTTATATGTACATTATATGAACATAATCTATCCAATATAGTATTCTCTAAATGATACTTGTATCCCACAATCTCCTCCTCAAGTGTTAAGTCTCTTCTACTTTAGGCTTAAGACCTGCTCCATCTCAAGTGAAAAGCTCTTGCTTCCTCATGAAGAACTTGTCAATTGACTTTGTTGAACCTGCTCATAAGTATCTTACAACCTGCCTTCTCACCTTACATCATGAGTTTCACCTAAATCACCATTACATGACTTCTCTTTCCATATGGATGGGTGAACTATGATAGTATTAAACCACAACATATTTATTATTTTCTTACTAGTTATAGACCTTGCAAAGGAACACACTTGGATTGACATCATATACAACTCAATTATGCAACTCTTTTAATTGAGGCCACGAAACAACTTTCTAATACTTAATAGATTTATACCCATTAACTGCATTCCAGTTACACCATCATTTCTAATCAACTTTGACTTGTATTGTACTTACTCACTAGAGTGCTTTCCAATGGTTAAAGTACTTGATATACTAGCGTATTTAAATTTAAATTTTATGAGAAATCTTCTAGGTGAGCGTGGATTCTATAGCCTTTGATTCACTATTACCTATGTTCCATACTTCACCACCAAAAATTTAAAGAGCTTTTAGCTTGTACATCTCCATCGAGTTCCAATTTCTTTTCTTAAAACGAAAAGATTCTGCTCTTCATGATTGAAAAATACCATCCATTAAGAAAAAAATATATCATATTAAGTCAGATGACAGAAAAATTTACAAGTATTCATCAAGAAATATATAAATAATACCTCAACACTCTAAAATATATAAAGAAAGGATTTATTGCAATACGTCTTAAAAAATAGCTTTGTATCACTAAAATTTTTCAATTGCCCATCAAATTACAAGTATCCACTTCTCTCAAATAAGATTAATTCTGGTAGGTTTTCTCCATCGGGTCAATTTTTGCTTTCTCATACATTGTGTTCTTCAAACAAACTAACGTGTACTTGGCCAAAAAAACTAACGTGCACTTGTAATAAAAACCTCTTCTAAGTCATTGACAAGAAACCCTTTTTTGACATCCCTATACCCATCCCATGTGGCAACATGGGGGCAAAGAATGAAAATAGTGCATGGGATTTCTCTTACTTTTGACATAGCGTACCCCAATAAGAGGCCACACGATAAGCTATTAACTTAGTGGTAGAATACACCTTTAATAATTGCATTGTTGTGCTTGGACTGTGAGGGCTCTTAGCCACATAAATAATTTAATGTGCTCATCATCGCCTTGTCTTGAGATGTATGGATCATCCTTCATCCATGCTGTTACAGTATTCCTAACATACATTATGCTTCTATATATTAAGCACGCATCACGTATACATGTCCATCTACGTACTTTTTAAGATCCTTCTTCCAACAATAATCATCGTTAACAAAGACAACGAGCAATTATTTTAATTTAATGCGACCATAAGAATTGTCATATTTATACAACCAGAACATTAATGATGCAAGGCCTTGTGATGTTTGCTTTAAGAAAATACAATCTGGTTCTATATTAGTTACCAGTCTCTTTTCCTAACAGTTAGATATTTTATTTTTCACGAGGGAGGAGAGAATTGATTTTTCTCCCGTTTCGTCGGATTAATTTATCTAATTGGATAGAATAACTTATATGGCCTTGATCTTGTATGTGCAAAAGCAATCTATTTAGAGTAGGGTTACTCATCGAACTTGTAATGTCCAGAAATTCAAGATGCAATAACTCTGTTACGTGTCGACTTTAGAGCCAAATATGCTAAGGCATATTAGAATCCATATATACCTATTACAAATCACAAATTTTCAATAAATCGGTTAACTCACAATTGATGGCCTCAAATGTGCTACTGGAATAGAATGTCAACCACTCAATTCTCACAATCAAGTATAGTAACATAACCAAAAAACTGTCATAACTCCACGACCTAGATCATGAAAGGACTCTAAATCATAAACTAGAGTTTTAAAGCTCCGACAACAACTAAACAATTAAACTAACAACAGGAGTCATAGGCAACTTCATAATTGCACAAGTCTCATGAATAAACAATTACAACAAAAATAAACATAAATCCTCATGTTCACTCCTATAGCTAATTTATGATGCCCTAGCTCCCTCATCAAAATGCAATAGTCTCCTTTCTCATCATAATAAAGGTAGTCGTATCTGAAATCCTTAACATAAATCTTATCGCCTATCTTGTAACTTGACCCTACAATTAAAACAAATAACGATCCCCATTGGGTAAGCCAATGTCTAGTACAAGATATCGTACTATAACGCCAGAAGCCAAAAATAATGAATAACCAAGTCAACAAACATTAATGGGCCTATTTCAACTACTTGGCTCAAAAGTTTCAAGCTTATGTGTTGATAAAGTATTTATAACTATAGCTTTATAAACTAGTATCATAACCTCCCACAATTCATGTGGTTATGGGAGACCTTACAATTGAGCTAAGATCTTCCCCTCCTTCCTTTTTCGGTATACAATTCGGGTTACCCACTACCTATAGATCATCCTAGAAGTATGTAAAAAGCCATGCCCTGGTGACATTTTCTACCTTCCTTAGATACCTTTCTCGGACCTCTTCTTTAAACTGGAGCTAGACTCTAATCACCCACCTATTGACAGGGGGTCTGCTTTGATATCATTTGTAATGCCTCCAGCCAAAATTAATAAATAACTAAGCCAATAAACATTAATAGGCCTATTTTAACCACTTAGTTCAAAAGTTTCAAATTTATATTGATAAGATGTTCATAGCCATAACCTTATAAATTAGTATGGTACTAGCCTTATAACTCAACTCTCTACCCCATACTTTAAGCTTCCAAACCGCACTTTACACATCTTATCATATCCTTCCATACTATACACACCAACATTGACGCGTACACATAGACAGTATATATTATATACATAACATACATAATATATTTACAAAATAGATATATGATTATACATTATTTATTTATTTATTCTTTTTCTTTTCTTCTTTTCCCTCTCACTGTTTTCTTTCTCTCCCTCACTCATTGTCTCTCGTCCTTCCCCCATACCACACACACACACACATATACATACACACACACGCTTATCCCCCTTTCCCTGGTCTTACATCTGCACACACATACATAATGCACATTGTCACTCTAATTTCATGTACATATACACATTGCTTGACGCCACCTGATGCACATACAAACACATATCCATGATGCATATGATCTCACACATACATAATTCTACGCTATGCACCATTTGATACATACACACCATTCCATGTTGCAAGCTGCACAACCATACAACCTGATAAGGAACAAGGATTGGTCATGTACTCCCGAGCCTAAGGACTTTCTTAGATGGTTTGCCGAGTTGTTTGAGTTATCCTAGTTTGATCTGTCGAGCTACTTTGCTCTTCACATTATCTAAGAAGCTGTCGAAGAGATCAGCCGACATGTGGAGCCAACCCTTCCACAACACCACAGTTCAAGCACCAAATCAGGAAAACAACCATCTCTACAGTATCGAAGTCGAGCTAACAATTTTCAGCAGTCGATCATCCAAGGCCGACTCGAATGTGAGCCGTCTTTGATCCAAGCCTTATCTAACCCCAACAATCAAAGCTACTAAACTGCCAACGCCGACTAGACCTAATCAAGGCCCACCCCTACTTGGCTTGCAGTGCTATTGGGACCACAAACTGAGTAAAATACGTGCGTACTGTCTTTTCTGACATCCGTACTGTCCTTGCATGATTACATGCTTTTCCTATAAATTATTCACCTTTTGTTTAACAAGTGGGCATCCAATTCTATAATTTTTTGTAACTTAGAACTTACCTTAACTGGAGACTATAAATACTCGCATAATGTAATAGCCGTACGAAGAATCATACAGAGAATAGATTGAACTTTTTACTTCCTCTTGAGCTAAGTGTCCTTACTCTTAAGCTACTCTTATCTAGCCCATTTGAGCATAGACAAGTGACGAATGACCTCCAATAATACTTATACATTATATCAAGTGTAACTTGAGCTTATGTGAGGCATTGGTGCATCATATCCATTATCGATGTACAGATGTATAGGAACCCTTACTTAACCTTTGACTATCCTTTACTTTTCAAGCCATCTCGCAGCTCGGACCCACCTTTTTGGTTACATGTGATATTGGATCCATGTGTTCATCTATGCAATCTATATCATTTTGGTATCAAAGCTTGGCTATGTTCGAAGCTGGATTTTGCTATTGTGCTCTTTGAGTGGTTTATTACTGCTCTTGTGTGATAACGACTCTACTGTTAACCTTAGAGTTTAATAATTGAGAAGTATTATGTGCTTTGTTTTCCCTTGTTTCTGATATACAAAACAAAGTGTAGTTGACTGTTCGCCTGTTGTGTAATTGTCGTAGTGATTGAAGTATCGGTTATTAATCTTCAAGTGGTATTATTAGATGTCAATTTTTATAAAGTAACCATCAATATTAGGCTTAAGTATTCAAGGAACTTTGGGAAACCAAAAAAGCGGTACTTGACATGGTCATGGGTCGGAAGGAAGCTTTACACCTTAGTCAATGGGTGACTGCTTGGATAGGCTTACCAACTTAGTAGCTAGTTTAGTGATTGTTATCTAAGAAGATACGCAATGAGCTAGGAATAGCCCTGCTAGAGAATGTGAGCAGTAAGAGCGAGGCAACGGTCAGTTTAGTTGAGTTAATGCCCTAACTCGATCACCTTGAGTTAAAGGAGTTGGTAGGGATGCTAGATGAAGGCTAGCGCTTGAAGAGATTAAGGAAGAAGTGGAAAGAGACAACGAAGCAAAGAAGTATTACGAGCTCGAAGAAAGAAAAGTACGAGCCCCTAGAGTCAAAGGATTGATGAGGATGCGTATCCTGAGTTTTTCCAAAAGTAGTGATGTTGAGGATTACCTAAATTAGGTAAATGAGATTGAAAAGCAATTTGAATGCTACGATGTATCCGACAATATAAATATTAGACTTGCTATGTTGGAGTTCATTGGTTATGCTACTTTATAATGGAAGAACTTGCAAGCCACTCGAAGAAGGGAAGGAGAGCGAGAGATTAGGAGTTAGGATGAAATGAAGAGGGCTATGTGGAGAAGGTTTGTACTGAGCTATTATTTATAGGATGCCTTCAAAAGATTGCAAGAGCTAAGATAAGGAGGATTGAATGTAGACACTTATGTTAAGGAATTCCAAATGTTAATGATTCGATGTGAAGTGGTAGAGTTGGAGGACCGAATTGTATCCATCGGTAGATTAAAGTATAAGATTGGGGATGTCCTGAAAACCTTAGATATTGGAACACTTGATGACGCAATCTAAGTTGCCTAAAAGATAAAAAGGCGCTAAATAGGAAGGTTCTGACCACCTATCAACCGACTTAGTAGTAGATGATCTATTCTGAGCAGACCTATGCGAACAAAACCAATCTGATGTGCGCGAGTCCCTTAGCCCTTGTGTCATTCCAACCTTATTAGTGCTAAAGAAGGATGGTTCTTGGAGGGTGTATATGGATAACTGAGCGATCAATTAAATTACCATCAAGTACAGGTATCCCATACCCAAGCTTAATGACATGCTAGATGAATTAAATGAAGCAAGAGTGTTCTTCAAGATCAACCTTAAATTTGGATACCATAGGATTCGAATGCGTGAGGGTGATGAGTGGAAGACCGCATTTAAGACATGGTATGGTTTATATGAATAGCTTGTAATTCCATTTGGACAAACCAATGCATTGAGCACATTTATGTGCTTGATGAATAATGTGCTCCAAGAATTAATAGGAAGGTTTGTTGTAGTTTATTTTGATGATATTCTTGTGTATAACCCCGACCTGGAGTTTCACTAGGTGCATCTTTAAAGAGTTTTTGCAAAACTCCAAGTTGAATAACTCTATGCCAATCTAAAGAAGTGTGACTTTTGCTGATTTAAGATGATCTTCTTAGGGTTTGTTGTAAGTGGAGGTGGCATTCGAGTCGATGATGAGAAAATAAAAAAAATCGTAGAATGACTTAAGTTGTCCTATTTTGTTGACATGAGAAGTTTTCATGGTTTGGCATCATTCTATTGCAGATTTATAAAGAATTTCAGTACGATTGTGGCCTCACTCATTGAACCTTTAAAGAAGAATGTTAAATTAGGATGGGGAGAGAAGGAGCAGAGGAGTTTTGAGGAAGTAAAGGATAGGCTAACCATAGCTCCTGTCATAGCTCTACCGAGCTTTGACAAAGTGTTTGAAATAGAGTGTAATGCATTGGGACTAGGCATAGGTGTTGTGCTGATGCAAGACGATTGACCTATTGTTTACTTCAATGAGAAACTTCAAGGAGCTATACTTAACTATTCTGTTTATAACAAGGAGTTCTTGATGGGAACCAAGCTACTAGACTATTGACCCGCAATTGAGCTCGAGGATTGGAAGGCCTGGTATGGCAGGGCAGATTCTCTTACTTCAGCTAACTCTTGCCGAGGTCGAGTATCTCCTTACTGACTTGCTTTGCATGTCAAGCTGAATGACTCATTATTTCTCATAGATAGTGTGCCAAGAAGTAGAAGGCTGAGATAGTAACCAATCCTTGCTTACTCATGCTTGACCAATTACTTACTCGGCATCACCCTCGCCAAGATGACAAGAGAGCGAATTTGGACCGACTTAACCACCCTTGCTTGGATAAGCAACTTGTCTGTACACTTTTGTCCGCATCCTCCAATGACCTTACCAATGCATCATTACCGCGTGTAGAATCTGCTCCACTGACCATTACTTTTCTGAAATATTTATTTTTAACCTTTTGTATTCTTGTACATTACCTCTATAGGGTAATACCCTTTTTGTCTTTTCCTTTTTGGGAATGTTACCTTAACATTTCGGGTATAAATACCCCTTGTACATGTTGCTGTGAATAATCAGATTGAACATTAAAACACTTGACATTTCTCTCTCGTAAACACGACTTTGTTTACATTCATCTCACTCTTATCCTAACCCTTAAGTAAGGATAGGTGGCAAATAACTTTATCGGACCAATTCGTGCATCATATCGAATTATGCCATGAGTTATCGGAAGTTCTATTGGTGTGTCATATCCTCTGAAGCTATTTATAGGTTTTTGCTTACTTCTTCATTTGCATTTATCCTTATGCACCATTCCCCATTATTCCTTTCAAGCTTTCTATAAGCTTGGACCTACCTAGCGACTAGCTTTATTCATTATTGGTCACGGTTTGCACCATCTTGGTATTAGAGCGGAGGTTTTGTTTGAGTTGTGATTTGTGTTTTGTTTAAACCCTATTTTGCATATGTGAAATGGAGTAAGTTACTGTATTCATCTTATCTACTGTGTTTGCTAGTTGTTAATTTCCTAAAGTGTTTGTTTGAGTTTTAAATTTGTGGAGAAAATGATTGACCCAAGTGTAAACATTGGTGTTGGAGATGATAGTAGAGTTGTCCACCATAGACGACAGTCTCAAGGAATCCTTAGAAGTATTGACGAGAAGCTTGATAAAGTAGCTAACCTTTTGGTGGATTTGACCTAAGTTGTTCATGTGTTGTTCTACCGACCGACTAAGGCCACATAAAACACCCCACAAGCTGCTTAACCTGTTAGAGATCAAAACCTAGCTTGACCAGTTCGAGATGGAGGAATAGGTCGATGAGTAAGACGAAGGATAGACTTGAGGAAACTAAATGAAGAGGATGAGGAAAAGTGCTTTAAGAAGAGTGAGCTAGAGTCCCTAGAGCATCTGACTATGTGAAACTTTGGATTTTGAGTTTTGATGGATCTAGGAATGCTGATGAATATTTAGAGTGGGAAGAGAAGGTGGAGCATGTTTTTTATTATTATCAATACGGGGATTATGAGAGGGTAAGAACTGCTGCTGTAAAGTTCTTTAGATATGCCGCCATGTGGTGAAAGAATTTCTAAGCCATGAGAAGACGAGAGGGCTATCGAGAGATTAATACTTGGCTTGAGATGAAGAGAATACTAAGAAATAGGTTCGTACCAGGAACTTATCTTCAAGATATTTTCACTCGGCTTCAGGAGCTGAGATAAGGAGGCCGAATTATGGACGAGTATGTTTAAGAATTTAAAATGCTTATGATCCATTGTGAAATGGAGGAACCACCAGGTTAAACAATCTCAAGATTTATTACTGGGTTGAAAGATGACATTCGAGACATTGTGGAACTCCAATGATTTACCACAATGGATGAGGCCATCAGAATAGCCCAACGAGTAGAGAGGTAAAGGAGCTAAGTATTGGCTAGATTGCTGACTAGTTGACTCAGACATGTAAGTTACTAAGCTCAATTGAGTACCAAGCTGAGCCGAAAGATGGACGTCGTAGCTGAATTAAAAGGCCGACTTGACACTGAAGTGTCAACTCGAACTTATGAGAAGGGGTAAGGGTCTGGTAGGAAGACGAACCCAATTAAGTGCTTTAAATGGCATGGGTTTGAATATATGGCTGCTTATTACCCAAACCAAAGAACTATGGTGATCAAGGGAGACATTCTAAAACTAGAGGTTGAAAGTACTGATGAGGAACCCGAGGAGGAGATTCCTATTGAAAAAGAAGATGTTGAGAAAGAATTGATTGAAGAGGATGTGTTCGTTGAGGACATAAACCAGCTGATCATGGTTGTCTGACGCACAGTAAACATGGAACCCTCATGAGAGATCACACTGAACTCGATGTTGTCGAGAGAAGTCAATAAATTGTAGAGAAAACTTATTCGCGGATCCAAGAAGGCTCTGGTGATGATGAAAGCTGAGCTTTGAGAGGCCATCTATGCTAATAAGCCGACCTTTATGTTAGTTAGGCGCCTATTAGAGAGGAAGGAGCAGGGTAAACTACCTTAGGAAATCAAAGAGTTGCTGAACGAGTATATCGACCTATTCTTAGAATGGTTACTTAAGGGGCTACCCTCAACTTGAGGCATAGAGTATTGTATTAACTTAGTATTTGGCATTGCACTGTCGAATAAGCCAGTTTATCGGATGAATCCTGAATAGGCTTCTAAGCCCCAACATTAAGTTAATGAGTTGTTAGAGAAAGGTTATGTTAGAGAAAGTTTTAACCTTTGCACTGTGCTAGCCCTTCTAGTATCGAAAAAGGATGGAAACTAACGGATGTGTATCGACAGCCAAGCCACGAACAAGATCACAATCAAATATAGGTATTTGATCTCGAGGTTAGAAGACACGTTAGATGAGTAAAGTGGAGCTAAGATTTTCAATAAGATTAACCTCAAGTTTAGCTACCATCAAATTCGCATGAGGCTAGGAGATGAGTAGAAAACAACGTTCAAGACTTGACATGGATTATATGAATGGATGGTCATGCCCTTTGGCTTATCGAATGCTCCGAGCACTTTCATGAGACTAATGAAACATGTGTTGAGGCATCTAATCGAGAAGTGTGTCGTGGTGTATTTTGATGACATTCTGGTCTACAATGCTAACATGCTGAGTCACTATGAACATCTCCAAGTCGTTCTGGGTATCCTCCGTACAGAGAGATTATTCGGTAACCTCAAAAAGTATTGCTTTTGCTAGGAGGAAGTAGTATTCTTAGGCTATGTAATTAGTGGAGGAGGCTTATGAGTGGATAATGAGAAGATCTAAGCAATTGTTGAGTGATTGACCCCTACTACTTATATAGAAGTGAGAAGTTTTCATGGACTAGCTTTATTTTATAGATGATTCATCTGTAATTTCAGCACCTTCGCCATACCACTTACTAAATTAACGAAGAAAAACATCGACTTTTGATGGGGAGAAAGGGAGGAGAGGAGCTTTGCCGAGATAAAATAAAGATTGACCCTTGCTCTAGTATTAGTTCTACTTGACTTTGAGAAAATATTTGAGCTGAAATGTGACGCATCAGGCATTGGACTAGGCGCTATCTTAATACAAGAAGGTTGATTGATTGCCTTCTACAGTAAGAAGCTCAGAAGACCTCAATTAAATTACTCCGTGTATGATAAAAACTCTTGGTGTTGATTTGAGAATTGCAAGTATGGCAGCAATATTTACTGCTGAGAAAATTTTGTCATATATACTAATCATGAGTCGCTAAGGTACCTCCAAAGTCAGACCAAGTTATCAAAGCGACAGGCGAGATGAGTTGAATTTTCCTTAAGGGATTCAATTTTGTAATAAAATTCAAGTAGGAGAAGAGCAATGTATTTGCAGATGCTCTTTCGAGAAGACATATGCTTTTGAATGAATTGTAGACGAGACTGATTGGGTTTGCGAGTATCATAAAGCAGTATTCTGAGGATGCACACTTTGGACCCATAATTGCACGATGCATTGATGGAAGGACAGTTGACGAGTATTATATGGAAAATGGCTACTTGTTCCAAAGTGGAAAATTATGTGTGCCGACTTATTTCCTAAGAGAGTTATTGGTCAAAGAAGCTCATAGTAGAGGACTTTCTAGACTTTTTAGAGAAAGAATGACCTATGAACTATTGAATGGTTGATTCTTTTGGTCGAAAATGAGGAGAGATATGTATCGAGCTATCGAAAGCCATGTTGTGTGCAAGAAAGATAAGTGTCGAGTTGAACAAGGGAAAGCAATGCCTTTACATGCCCAATGAAGCCGTGGACTGAATTGAGCATGGATTTTGTTCTCAGATTACCACGAACAGCCTGAGACAAAGATTTTGTAATGGTTGTTGTAAATTGATTCAGCAAGATGACACACTTCGTGCCTCGCTCCAAAACTAATGATGCTTTGGTTATTGCTTTTATTTTCTTACAGGAAATTGTATAGATATATAGCGTGTCAAGAAAGGTAGTCTCCGATAGAGACCAAAAGTTCTTGAGCTATTTTTGGAGGATCTTATAGCGTCGGATGGGGACTAAATTACTATTCAATACTTCTTGTCACTCTTAGACTGATAGCCAAACAAAAGTGGTTAATCGTACTTTGGGATCATTGCTCTGAGCTGCAATGGGTAAGAACTTGGTTAATTAGGACGTTTGCTTACTAATGGTCGAGTTCACTTACAACCAGATAGTGCATGACACCACCAAGCAGACTCCCTTCAAAGTGGTCTATGGTTTCAATCCCACGTTACCCTTCGATTACACTCCTGTACCTATACCTGCATAATAGGACCCTGACGCCTCGGCTAGAGCACGATCCCTTCAGTACATCTATAATAAAGTTACTTGGCACATTTACTAAGCTGCTAAAAGAATGCGATAGAAGACTAAGAGTAGGACGGCTAAACAATTCCAATAAGGAGAATTGGTATGGCTACACCTCAGCAAGGAACGATTTCCAAGCAAGAGGAGGAACAAACTATCCCCAAAGGCTGAAGGACCTTTTAGAATCCTTTAGAAGATTAATGATAACGCTTATAGATTGGAGCTGCTAGAGGACTGGGGTTTTTTATACCTTCAATATTGCCGACCTCAATCTATATCACCTCAATGAAAAGCCAACCGGTGACCATTCGGATTTTATCCCAAATCTAAATCAACCCGAAGGGAATCATAGGAATCGAGCTATTGGACCATTGACCTGCAGCCGAGCCTGAGGATTGAAAGGCTTGGCATGACATGGCAGATTCTCCTACTCCAGTTGACTCTTACCGAGGCTGAGTATCTCCTTGCCAACATGCCCTGCATGTTAAGCCAAATGATTCTCTTTTTCTCAGAAATAGTATGCCGAGAAGCAAAAAGCCGAGACAGCAACCAATTCTCACTCACTCATGCTTGACCAAGTACTTGGCATTACCCTTGCTGAGATAACAAGAGAGCGACTTTGGATTGACTTAACCACCCTTGCTTGGATAAGCAACCTATCCGTACACTTTTGTCTGCATCCTCCAACGGCCTTACCAATGCATCATTACCACGTGTAGAATCTACTCCATTAACCATTACTTTTTTGAAATATTCATTTTTACCCTTTTGTATTCTTGTGCATTACCTCTTTAGGGTAATACCCTTTTTGTCTTTTCCTTTTCGAGCATGTTGCCCTAAACTCTCGGGTATAAATACTCCTTGTACTTATAGCTGTGAATAATTAGATTGAACATTAAAATACTTGACATTTCTCTCTCGTAAACACTATTTTGTTTCCATTCATCTAACTCTTATCCTAACTCTTAAGCAACGCTAGGTGGTAAATAACCTTATCAGACCGATTCATGCGTTATATCAAATTATGCTATGAGTCCTTGAAAATTCTATTGGTACGTCATATCCTCTAGAGCTGTTCGTAGGTTTTTGCTTACTTCTTCATTCGCATTTATCCTTACGCGTCATTCCTTATTATTCCTTTCGAGCTTTCTACAAGCTTGGACCCACCTAGCAACTGACCTTATTTGTTCTTAGTCACGATTTGCACTAGTTCTATTCCTTAATCCGAGCCCTAACGATGTGGCAACACTATCCGCTACCTAAGGAATTTGTTATCTACATTGATTATGAATCCTTGAGGTATTTAAAGAGCCAACCTAAGTTAACTTGAAGACAAGCCAAATGGGTCGAGTTTGTAGAAGGTTTTTCTTATGTTGTAAAATACAAGAATGAAAGGAATAATGTAGTAGCCAACACTCTATCGAGACGACATACCCTTTTGACAGAGCTGCAAACAAGACTACTTGGTTTTTTAACCATAAAGAATTTGTATGTTGAGGATCCATACTTTAATCCTATCTATGCCCAATGTGAGGAAGGACGGACATTAGATGACTATTATAGGGAAGACGGATACTTATTCAGGAAGAGGAGGTTATGTATCTTGACCTATTTTACGAGAGAACTACTAGTGCGTGAGGCCCATAGAGGAGGATTAACGGGATACTTTGGCTAGCGTCAAACCCATGAAGTACTAATTGCGAGATTTTTTTGGCTGAGAATGATGAAAGACGTACAGTTTATGTTGGAGAAGTGTGCAACTTGCTAAAAGGCAAAGAGCCAAGCTAAGTAAGGACATTATCTACCATTGTCCATTCCAACCAAACCATAATTCGAGCTAAGTATGAACTTCATGTTAGGATTGCTAAGAATGTCACGAGGAAAGGACTCTATCATGGTTGTTGTAGATTGATTTAGCAAGATGTCACATTTTATGCCTTATTCGAAAACTAACGATGCTTTAGCTATCTTTTTTTCTTTTCTTGCAGGAAGTAATCAAACTTTACGGAGTTCCCAAAACTATTGTTTCAGCCGAGACCCAAAGTTCACGAGTCACTTCTAGAGGATGATATGGAAGCGAATGGGAACTAAGATATTGTACAACACGTCCTACCATCTATAGATTGATAAACAGGCTAAGGTTATCAACAGAATTGTAAGAACTTTGCTGCAGGTTGCTATCAGATAATACATAGTCGACTGGGATCTGTGTTTGCCAATTAATGAGTTTGCTTACAATCAGACCACCCACACCGTAACAAGCATGTCTCCATTCAAGGTCGCCTATGGGTTTAACCTTGAGCTCTTGATGAATCAAGCACCTCAGCCGAAGCTTGATGATGACCAGCCAGCCATTGAAAGAGTTGAGGCTATCAAAGTTGTGCACCAGAAAATTATTGAGCAATTGAGTTGAGCTAATACTAAGCTTGAGAAGCGAAGCTAAGGATAGAGGAAGAGAGAATTTCAACCAAGTGATTTGGTCTAGATACATCTCAATAAGGAACAATTCCTAAACTTGAGGAAAAGCAACGCAACACCCAAATCCAAGCACCAAATCAAGAAAACAACCATCTTTACAGTTTTGAGGTCAAGCTAACAATTGTTAAGAGCTGACCATCTGAGGCCTCCCGAATGTTAGCCTTTCTTGATCCAACCCTTATCTAGCCCCATCAATCAAAGCTGCTGAACTACTGACGCCGACTAGACCTAATTAAGGCCCACTCCTACTTGGCCCGCAGTGCTATTAGGACTACAAACTGAGTAAAACACGTATGTACTGTTCTTTTTGATATCCATACAATAGATATTCTTTTTGCACGATTACATGTTTTTCTTGTAAATTATTCTCCTTTTGTTTAGCAAGTAGGGATCTAATTTTGTAATTTTTTGTAATTTAGGATTTATCCTAATTGGGTACTATAAATATACGCATAATGTAATAGCCGCACAACGAATCATACAGAGAATACACTGAACTTTTTACTCCCTCTTAAGCTAAGTGTCCTTACTCTTGAGCCACTCTTATCGAATCCATTTGAGCATTAACTAATGGCGAGTGACCTCTGGCTATCCTTGTGTGTCATACCAAGTGTGACCCGAGCTTGTATGAGGTATTGCTGCATCATATCCATCGTCGATGCATATGAACCCTTGCTCAACCTTCGATTATCATTTACTTTTCAAGCCATCTCGCAGATTGGACCTACCCTTTTGGTTACGTGTGATATTGGATTCGTGTGTTCATCTATGGAATCCATATCACAATCACACATACATACATATACACAAACATTCCACGCCACTACCTAACACACATACACAACGCATATTGCCACAACTGAACACACACACATTGCACGATGCACTCAAGCCATACCCCTACACACAAACGCTATATGTTACTCACATAAATTGAATACACACACTACATGATGTGCAGAATTGCACACTCACACACCACTGCAAGGCATCAACTTCAACACACACACTCACATACTAACCAATGCCCATACGCTCGTACGTTAGATACACATACATAAACATCGCCCCATCATACACACTATCCACGTTAGATACATACATACCTTTACATGATCTTGTATCCATGGCTATCACTAGCAATGATAACATAGCTACTAAAAATAGAAAAGAAAAAGAATTGTAAAATTATTGAAAGACTTGACTTACTCTTTATTTCTTGGTGCACTAACACTCCAACCAACAATGCCTGCACTACTCTTTTGAAAAGACACGATTTTCTTAAGTTTCTTTTGCCTAAATAAGAGAAAAATTAATTTCTTTAAAGAGTAAGTGGTGAGTTACCTGATTTCGATTATTCCTCTGTAAAAACCCCCTTTTTACTTTGATTTCTATCCCTTAACTCCTTGAATCTGAACCTAAAGGTGTTCTTAAGGGTTCTCCTTTAAGTTTCTAGTATAGCACACAAAAGAAACTATATGGAATAATAGGGGAAGAAAAATAACGTAGAGAGAAAGATAGGGACTTGAATTTTTCCCTTGAGCAAGTTTGCCATTAGTACTTAAAGCCTATTTATATGCCATATCGGTATTTGAATCTTTTCTCCTAATAATATTGCCTTTGGTTCTTGATGTCTATTTACATGCCATACCAACAATTGAAAATAATAAATCACTTATTTCCCTTAATTTAATTTATTTATTTGACTTGGGTTTTACAAAATCAAACCAAAACATGAACCCAATTGAATCGTAAAATACAGTTATTTTATATTTTGATTTAGTTTACAGTTCGGTTCGGGAGAGGTCCAACGATTTGCAATAGTTTAAACTTGAACCAAATTGCTTCGTATTTAAAAATAAAAAATAAACGATTTTTTTTTTTTTACTTTTAAACCGTATTAACATTTTATTTCAACTTTATTCACATATATTTTTTTTTATTATCTCTCTTCTTACACTTAGCTTTTACCGTCTACTTTTTCTCTTTCACTGTCGTTTTTCATCTCTTAAGTAATTTTTAATGCTTTCATTATTACCTAAGATATAATATTACTATAACATAATGATACGCCGTTTTAACTATTGCATCATGTTTCTCATTTCAAATATTAATATTTAGTTAAAAACTTCAATAACTATTAATAATATTAAATATAGCAAAGTACTTTTAATAGTGGTTTGAATTTAATCGAATCGAACCGAACCGAACTGAACTACATCTGAAGTGGTTTCATTTAGAACCTTAAACTATTAAAAGCAGTTCGATTCATTAAGGATTTGAACTAAACTGTTTTAGATATGGTTAAATTCATTTTAGCCCTGAACCGAACCAAACAATGAACACCTTTAATTTAAAGTTGAGTGAATAAAGAATTTTATATGAAATATGTACACAAACATCGGGAGGTGACACTATTAATGACGCGTGTGCAAAAATAAATTATTTTAAGTTTGAAAACATTTAAAGAATAAAAATGAATAAAGAGACAAAAAAAAAAAATTGGATGGCTCTAGCATAGTTGATATAGGATTAGAATTTTCAGAAAAGCGGTTTTTCATAGTAGAATTTATGTGACTGAATGTAAAAGCAATTGATAAATAGTTTCTAATAAAATGAGAATGATAAAAAATGGAAAGTGCTCAATTGGAACATAGTTAAAGGTCCCATTTCCATTCCAACCTAAGATAGAAGAAATGAATAATTGGATCAACGAGAAATTTTCGATTGCTTAGAAAGGACAAAAGAATATCTTGCTTCAACAATTTAGTAATAATCCAATTATCGTTAATAACTTCTAAATAGGCGTAGAGCTCAATAGCATGTATTGGATATTGCATAACATACATACATACATATATATATATATATATATACACACACACACACATATACATACATATAAAACCACTGGCCTCATGTATTGTGTGCAAAAGAAATAGATATTATATATGCATACACACATATATGAAAGCACCAGCCTCAAGTATTGTCGAGTTTGATTTTTGATTTTCCATTTAAAATTGATTTTTCCCATTTTCGATTAATATTAATCTCTAACTCATTTAATATTAATCCTTGGCTAAAGAAATTAGGAAATTGCGATTTTTTGTTGAAAATAATTTTTTTTGGGTCGCTACCCGACCGGAGTAAGAAAAAAAAAAAGAAAACCATAATCAATTGGGTGGATCAACTACGATTTGACTATCGGTCTTTGATTTCAATTTGAGTAAAGAATCAAAGGGTTCCGAATTCGAAGACTAACTTATTAAACCCTAACGGGTACTACTATTTATTTATAGAAATTAAGATTATTCTTCTAATTATAATATTTTTAAAGAAAATAAATAAAATAAAATAAAAATCAAAAGAAAAAGAATATAAGTTTCTATAAATTTTATCATCACCCTAAAGGTGTTTACGTACCCGCTAACTGGGATCAGACGATCATAGTTCTTTTTGAAAATTTTAGTATGTTGGTTTATTTTAATTTTGAAACCAACCGGATTTACATTTTAATTGATTCGGTTTAGTAAAAAAAAAAAATCTAAAGGGGGTTTTAACTTGTAAATGATCAAAAAACTCTCTAAGACGCTATAATCCTTTTTGTAAAAAGTTTCTTTTTTATTAAATTTTATTTCTAAAAAAATAATTTTCTATATAATGATTTCTAGGAAAACCTAAAAATATCCTAAGCTAATATACTCACACTTATATTTCTACTGTTAATAACTATCTATCTAAATAAATTAATTATATAATCTACTTAATATATAAAAACTAATATTAAAAGTCTCCTAAACTAATATATAGATATATATATATACATATATCATACTATGAATTTAACTAACCAACCAAAAGAATAATAATATAATGATTTAAAATAACAATAACGAACTAAACAAAGAAACAAATTAAAAGAAATCTCGAGCCTAACTTGATATTCGGTGAAATCAGCAGACTTCGTTAATGCGTTGGATTACTACTTGCGTATTTGGATGGATTGCTGATCAGAGTTGTGCGGGTGCGTGGCTTTGAACGTGTGTGTGGTGAAGAGCTTTGAGCAGCGGTTGCTCTTGTGTGTGGTCAGACTGATCGTGTGTGTGGCGCAGTAGAGGACTTGACTTTCGATCGACAGGAGCTTATGGTTGTTATGAAGAGTGTCGATCAATGTGTTACTGTTGCCTTGTGCAATAGTGTTGGCCTTACTGCTGCTGCTTGGGCGTGTGGCCTTCATGTACGGCAATTCGGTCGCGCGTTGACGTTGGGAGTTGGCTGGGCCGAGCATGACTGGGAGTGTAGTGCAGTGAGCGTTCGTGATAGGGGCGTGTAGCTCGGTCGTGCGGACAGCAAACTCGTGCGTAGGAGTGCAGTTCCTTGGCGGTCAGCGGCGCGCTTTGCGTGCTATCTTTAGGTGTGTGTTTGTCGTGTGAGTTTGGTGTTCATGGGTTGTGAACTTCTTGTTGGATGGATGGCAGGGAGGATAGAGATGATATGGGTGTGCTGTTGCGATCGGGTTCGAAGTGTTCTGTTACGTACGAGAGCGACTACTGAACGAGGAGGAAGTGCACTATCGTATCATGTTAAGGCAGTGGGCAGTGATCAGCAGTGTTGTGTAAAGCTTGAATCAGGTGCGCGAACTGCTGGATGAGGAGAAAGTGCTGATTGTCTGTGTTTGGTTATGAAACAAACCGCAAGTGTGAGTCGTGCAGTGCAGTGGATTCGGTTGCTGTTTGTGGCGTGTGATTGATGGAGAGCGGTGCGGATCGTGCAAGGGATTGCTCCAGGCGTTCGTATAGATTGGTCTTCGGGCATAGTCCGTCTTGTGTTGTTGGGTGAGTCTGGTGTACTATAAGTGATGGTGAGTTAGTGAGTGGCTGTTGGTTTGGAGTTGCTACTATTCGTGGAAGAAGGCTGGACCATGTTATGGATTGGATCAAAAAGGAGTGGGGTCGATGTCGCTGGTACGATGGGTTGTGGATGCTACAACTGTGTTTGCGTGGATGGGTGTGGTTGTGTGAATCGTGTGGGCGTGTATGGCACAGGCGTTGGTCAGCGGATGTGGCAGGTGGTTGTGGACGTCCAGGGTAGCATGTAGTGGTCCAGCGTGTTTATTTTTGTGGAACTGAATTCTCTAAAAAATATCTTTTTCTCTTTTTTGGCGAGTATATGTATTTATAAAACCTGAACCAAATCATATCGAATCGAATTGTATCAAATTTGATAAAAATTAAACTAGATTCGAATTATTTATATTAATTCAAATTCGATTTGATAAAATCAAACTAGATTCGAATATACTCTAATAATTCAAATCCGAACGAACAAGATTTGATTAGATATGAACTCGCTTATTCATGTTGCTTTTTTGTAAAAATGATAAAAAAATCGCAATAAAATAAAAGATAAAAAACACATATATGTTTGATGAGATTCAAACTTATGATTTCAAGTTAAATCCAATTTAATATTTCAATGCTTATCCGTTAAGTTGTTAACTTGTGTTTTTATTTTTAGTACAATTAAATTGTACTTAAAGCATGCAATAATTATTAAAACTATTTACCCTAAAATAAATTATTTTCTAAAAAATCTTTATAAAAATAATTAAATGAATTTTTTTTTCTTATTTTTTTGGTATTTTTATTATTTTTGTCTTCTTTTTTTTATTTTTGACTTTAAAAAACTAAAAAGTTAGGACTACGGTGACTAAAAATTAGGTATTTATAAGTATTATGTGCAAAAGAAATAGTCAATGTTTTAGCATAGCAGCAACAGTGTTTTGCAATATCATTTATTTGTGGTCGTACAACTCTAATGTGTCAATTCACACATGATAGCGGTCTTGATATATAAAAACACAAAATCCCACAGTTCCGGATCTGAATCTACGCACGGACTGGAGTACATGAATTGATGACATAGTAAATCCAGACTAAAACCAAAAGTTTTGATCCTGTCCCATATTGGTATATTTCAATTGATAAAGCCTAAGGGCATTAGATATCCAAATATGCAAGCTATTGAGATTATTTCTATGATTAGTATTCAGTGCCGCCATCTTAGAATCACTGAGAATTATTGCAATCTGCAGCATCTACAGCACATAGCTTAAGACAAACAATCTGCATTATTCAGCAGAATTTTTGTCCACCTCCATAGCCGTCCGACGTCTCTATATCTTTCGAGAGAGAGGGAAAATATCCCAACCCCGTGCACAGCACAAATTGGATTGGACTGCTCGAGAGTACCTCATCATCAACCTCAGCCAGGAAGATTTAGTTACTAACCGTATGGACCGAAGTCACATGCGTGAGGGACTGGCTGCATAATTCTAAGTTGTCTAGCTACTCCAAGAGCCTAAATTTTATTAGATCACATATATAAAAGACGAAATTTAAGATGGTGTTTTAAATCTATTAATTAATTGGATTTGACTTTTTATGTTAAGGTAACGAGGCCTAAAAAATTATATTCAAATATTCAAAATGATCGAAAGAGACTTGATATAATAGATTTGAAGTATGACTCGTTGGATTGATCTATCCAATCCAACCTTTTTTTGGTTTGACTCATATTAAATTAATAAATAAAACTTTTATTTGAATCCAAACTCATAAAAATAAATCATTTGAAATCTATTAATAAATGATTTTAATCTTAATTATTGATCACTACCGTGATTCAACGAATGAGATCAATTATTATTTTTTATAAATACTCCATTTATATCATTATTTTGATAAGAAAGAAAAACACTTATTGAAATCATTACTCTATCAAAATTTTGTCTCAAATATAAAAAACTTAAACACTTTAAGAGCTTTATTCCATTATTCGATAATTGTGAAATTTGATACTATTGTACTCTCACTTATCACCATTATTCGTTAGAGACTTACCAAGATTACTTATTCCTTCTCCCTACACTTCTCTTTTGATCATCTTACATGAGTCACTTCAATCATTTTTTTAGTTATATGTAGTGTAACTCCATATGCAGCATGCATGTGACCTTTACATCTATATTTAAACCCTCACAACATATAAGTAAATAATTATGATGCAAGCATTCATGTAGTTTAGTATGAATTAGATTTAAAAGCAAAGAAGTATATCATCACAGCTTAGAGGAATTGCTATCAGAAGAAATTCTCAAACGAAAACTGGAGGATACAAGTAAAGTCAACATATATGAACTGCACCTGTAGAAATGCGAAGAACCATTTGTCTCATCGGGAAACCAACTTCACTAGAACTAAGACGGTTTGCAAATGATTAATTAAATTAGCTCTAGTAATGTACATGAACATCTTGTTTTTCATACCTTTGACACGGTTAAGGAAGAAAGAACCACAACATAATCCTCCTCATCTTGCACTTTGGCATTACATTCATTGCGTCGACTTCCAGTATGGAATTATATGGGGCAAAAGATCCAGTATGGAGCACTTACAAGAAGAAACTCTACTTACGAGAGCTGAAAATGGTCTGCATTTCAGGATCATATTCAGAAGGAGGAGCTGATCCAACAGTGTTCCCATCGCATAATTTTTTTCCACTTGGATCGTCAAGAGGCAAACTAGTAGAATCCAGGTTCATCGCTGGGTGGGAAAACATATCACTCCAGCTTACTCAGCCCACTCCATCTCTGTGATAGGAAAGGCGCCAGGCCTCTTTAATTCAGCACAGTATTCACCCAGTTAGTGGACTTTGACGATCTGGATTGCTGCTATAAAATACTGAAAGAGAAATAGTAGATCTTAAGGTAATCACTCCAATATTCTACTTGCAAACCCATCTTCAGAAATAGTAGATCTTAAGGTAATCACGAGAATTGAGCACAGCATATTGGATATACCGGTACATATGCTTCCAAAGTCATACCATAAACTAAGAGGAGAAACATCAAAAAACATAACCATGCCATTGATGATAATGAATAGAGAATCACAGTTCTATTAATGACTTCCAGAGACAGTTGGCTGGAAGCACAGAACGAATGCTGGTAGTGACAACATTTGGTTTGATCTGTTCAAGAATAGATTAGGATATATACAACACCAATCACATGAATACTGGATTAAAGTGTGATGGCAAACTATTAATCAACATGAAGTGCTACCAGTTTTCCTTAACAATCTTAATCTTCTCGAAAATATACTTTCCTTCCTTGTACTTTTGGGAGACCTCATATGCCCGCTCATACTTCCAACCCAATACCTCGCGGCAGTCAGCACATGATATATCAGCAACAGTGTGAAGACCGGTCAGCAGATGCCTGTCTTCTTTCGGTCCAACAATAATATTCATGGCATGAGAAAACAGAAATGCTCTGCCATTTCTTCCCTAAGAAAAAGAATTATGCACAAGCATCATCTCCCAAACATAACAACAGACAAATCAAACAACTGGATTCTTTAGAGCAATTCAAAAGAAAATATAACAATAATCCTGAATCAGAAACCTAAAATAAGATCTCGCTCATACATGTGAAAATGATCCTGGTTGTACATTTCCATCTACCCTTATGATGGTATCCACTAGAAAATACTTTTGGGAACTAATGAATAGTTCGTTTAACTGAATATTAACAGTTTTTTTTCTTTTTTATTTCAAAATTTCGATATTGTGAACATATGCTAGGTCCTCAAATCTTTTGAAGAACTTCATTTGCTGCTTCCTTCAGGCTTCCAAGTCAGTTGTAATATATCGTTGACACATCGACACGGGGAAATGTGGATGGTGATTATAGCATACTTAAAAAGAATTACCAAGATGGCATTTCTTTAGTTTTAGGATCCAAACGTGTAGACATAGGGCTGAAGGAGTAATATGAAATCATAGTGCATATTCAAGTTGTTCTGCTATAGTTATATTTAAAACTATTACCTGATGAATTTAAACCAGAATTATGCACCTGCAACATAGGGTAGAATGTTGCGTCATCGACTAAAACTGCTTGGTATACAGTAGTATGCTGCTCTTTTATTAACTAGCTACAAATTGACAACCCTGCACTCCGATTAACTCTCGCGTTAAATAAATAGACTACTTCTTATGTGAAGCAAGGTCGTGCAACTTCCCATTACTGACAATCAGGAGAAGAAGGGTAAATACCCTATAATTGGAAAACTTCCAAAGAACAAAGAGCCTCACCTGAAAGGTCTTTGATATAACATCATCATGAAGACAAACATGATTTCGACAATTATAACAGCTATAAATCCGTGGTCCCATGAATTCAGCCATGATCAATCAAACTTCAGCCAACACAACCTTAATCCAAACAAATGAAGTTCTCCTAAACAAAAAATCCCCACAAAGTTAAAACCTCAAACATGAGCATAATTCAGTAAACTATAAACCTGAAACGGAAAGTAGCACAAGCTCACGCCTTTCATTAGCTACAACACAAATAATGATAACCCAATAAAATGCAACAGCTAATTGCATGATCTAACAGGATTTACCTCAAAAAAAAACAAAGAAAGAAAAAGGAAAAAAAAAAGAAAGAAAGAAAAAAGAAACCCACGACATTTAATTAATAATATACAAAACCCACGTAGAGCAAAATTCAATGAATCCTAAACATGAACAGAAAGGAGGAAAAAGATCACAACCTTCTTTGTTTACAAAAAATTCAATGATGACCCAATACTATGATAACCCTATAGAATACAACAAATTGATGTTTAGGATCAACTAGTATGTAACAAGTAAAGAACCTACGTAATTCTAAAGCTGAAGAAAATCTCACACCCAAGTTTAGCAAAATCCAGAAAACAAAGAACATGAACAAAAAGTAGGAAAACAAGGTCACAACTTTTCTTACCTACACCAAATACAGTACACGAAAATATCACTCCTTTCCTTGTCTATACCGAATTCAGTGATGACCCAATAGAACTTAACAGATTAATGGCATGATCAAAGTGTATTTAGCGTGCAAGAATCCGCAAAAAGGTAAGTTTCAATTATCAAAGGTTGAGTGTATGTACTCCAGTTTGAAAAGGGTTGATGGAGACCCAATTGATATTCATTTCACTAGAATACCACTCGCCATCATGATATAGACAAATAATAGTTTTTCCCACCAGTGACAAGTAACTAAAGATGCAGAATATAACCGTGACTAAACATTATTTCTATCAGGAGACAGTTTACACAAAGATGCAAAGCAAAATGAATATTTAAATGGAAGTAGATGAGGATCTGAGGTGTAAAATCTACAATTTAAACTAAAAAAGGAAAATCACGACCAAGATGTAGTACAGTGTATACGTATATTATATATATGTATTTCAGAAAAAGCCTTATTCTTTGCTTGATTTGTGAAGGCTGCGGTTTTGAATGAGGAAGAGACAAATTCTATTTTTCATTAATTGGATTTAGGAAATACGTGGATGTACAGGAAAGTTAATTCTCGGAAATTTTGTCGTTAATAGGAATTGAAAATTGTGGCTTGTCATCAGCCGGTTCAGTGTAATCGTACCAGGAGGGTTGTGTTTTCTATCGAAGATAACAACAGCCGAAATGTTTTCATGGGCTTTTAGCAATGGTCTCGATTTAAAAGGTGGGATTTAAGATATTAAATCAATGTATTTGAAATGACTTAGAAGAGTGATTTCATATGATGGATTTGAAGCTTGTGACTTAAGAGTGATGAGGATTTAAAAAATTATATTCATATGTTTGGAATAGATTTAGAGAGTTTTGATACCATAAGTTTTAAAAAATTAAGTCTATTGGCTATCATCGTTTCTCAAGAAACTTCAATAGATAAAAATTCATGAGAGCCCATAAAAGCTGTGAGATCTGTATTTTAGTAAGAAAGACATTAATATGAAGAAATTTAAAGCATTTGTGAAAATCTAATTGTTATGATTCGAAAAACACATTAAAACCATAATTAGTAAAATAACTTAAAATATAGGTATTCGAAATAATATTATAAAATAATAATGCAAGTTAAAGTTAAAAATATTTTTAAATTTACTTGTTCATTACCGAAAAAAAAAACTATAAGATTTAAGATCCAATTTGACGAGATTTGAAACCTAAATTGGTAATATAAAACTTAATAAAATAACAAGAGACAACACTTAGAACCTCAAATATAATATGTGTGTATGTGTGTGTGTGTGTATAGGTTAACTAATTATAATAGAAGAATTTCGAACTCTTAAGTTTAGAATGTCTTTATAATCAATTTGTTTAAGTTCAAAGTCAACCATAGGACCCCAAAAGTCAATTAAAGAGACTACATAAATTTAAAGCTTAAAATGGAATATTAAAATATTAATATAAATTGAAATGATAAAATTAACTCATTTATTTAGTAAAATTCCAAAATATCGAAAATAGGTACAAAATAGAAATGGAACTTAGTGGTGAATTAAGTAAACAACAAAATTTGTAAATGTTACTAAAAGTATAAATAATAGCATAATAATAATACATAATTAAGTTAATCAATGGAGCATAGGCTATAAAAGTTTTAATAGAACCTTCAATTAAAAAAAAAAAAAAANTAATATAAAACTTAATAAAATAACAAGAGACAACACTTAGAAACTATATATATATATATATATATATATATAAGTTAACTAATTATAATAGAATAATTCCAAACTCTTAACTTTAAAACTTTCTCGTAGTAAATCCATTGAGGGTCGAAGTTGACCGTAAGACTTCAAAAGTCAGTCAAAGAAACTCTATAAATTTAAATCTTAAAACGGAATATTAAAATATTAGTATAAATTGAAATGATCATTTTGTAAAATTCTGAAATATTGAAAATTGACGCAAAATAGAAAGAAAACTTAGTGGTGAATTAAGTAAATAAGAAAATTAGTAAATGTTATTAAATAATAATAATAATAACAATAGGTTATAAGTAACTAAGCTTATGATATAGAAGATTTAATAGAAACTTCATGTAAAGGTTAAAACTAATATAAAGTAATAAATATCATAAAATATGTATAAAAAAATAGTAAATAAAAGAGAGCACATAGTTTTAGGAAACTATGGATACAACCCATAGATTCTAGAAAACTATAAATGGGAAAACCATGAATACACATGGTTTTGTATACAAAAACCATGAGAGCCCATAACATAGGTATGTAGTTTTATAAAACCACTTGTCACTTGGTATAGGAAATTTAAAATGCCTTACACATGTCTTTCATACACCAACTCCCACCATTAATCAAATTATCATAAAAACCCCTTACCTATTTTATGTACACTCTTTAGGCACTTGCAAATTAGAGGAAATTTGTGAGAAAATTGAAAGAACTCTTTAGAAAATTTAGAAATTTCAAGAAAATAGGTACAAATCTACGAAATTAGGTTTCCAAACTTAAGAGAAACCTAACTACCAGTAGCCACCACCACTTGCAACCCCACCTAAAGCCCTTTTGGGGCGATAAGGTCCCCTTTACCTTCAGCCACCATATCTCTAAATATTAGTGAATTCGATATTCCACCTGATTTTCAAAATTTTATTAAAAAGATTTAATTTCGTCTAAAAATTCTAGAAAAATTTATTCTTACATAATTTTAAGCATATTTTTAGGAAAAATTATTATTTTTGTAAAAAATCTTGCATTTTATATATCATCCTTAAAAAATAGGCTACATGAGATTGATTTTTGCTTTGATTTTTAGAAACTTGAACAATGTAGTTTCTTCACCAAAATTTTTTTACAGACATCTTATATCATATATAAGATTGCTATGTAAAAAGTTTTACAAAAACTTATTATTTTATTTGGGTAAAATTTTCATTTATAAAAAATTAATAATTTGAGATTTACAAGAAATTCATTATTTTTTAACATAGTTTGTTTAGATCTAACCACCAAACATTATTTAAGTGAATATTTGTTACATGCAACATGTTAGTCTTAATTTTAAGTGGAAATAGAAGATTTTATGAAAAGACAAGTTTTCCAAAGCTAAACTTAATGATTTTACTTAAATGTTTAGAGGATTTTTTACTAACATAATTAATTGATCATTTTTTGTTAAAAATCCTTAAAAATCAGTAGTAAATCAAAGATTTTAGTACTATATATGAAGTTTATTCACCTTAAAACCATGATTTTTTTTTTTTTTTGCCTAATACATGTATTTTAAGTGCATTAGTTAATTAGGTATGTTTAATATTCTTTTTTGTTGAATTTTAGGGTTGTGCATGTTAATGTGGATGAGTTTCTAAACCATACGAGTCAATATTGGTAAAGTTCCGATAAGGTTGAGCGTGAACAAAGTGAGGGAAAGTGTAAAATATGGAGTTTTTGGCGAATAGAGACAAATTTGGTGCTTGTACAAAGTGTTGTAAAAGCTCTAGATGAGCCGATGAAGGAGTTAGTAGTTGTAAAAGGTTTTGTAGAAGTTTCTGTAGTTGTTGGTGTAAACTGTTGACTTATAGAAGGTTTTGTAGAAGCTTTCCTAATTAAGTTGACTAGCATATTACAGTAGTTGAAACTTTAGTAAAAAGTTTCCTAGTGTAGAAACTATAGCCAAAATTCCTATAGAAGGTTATGTAGATAGTCTATATAATCTGAAACATGAGTTAAAACACTAGTAGAAGCTTGAATAAAAGGTCTAATAGACAAAGAATATAACCAAAAACCCTAGTAAAAGTTTGAGTGGAAGGTACCACACACCTAGTAGACTATAGTAGAAGGTTATGTAAAATATTTCACATCAAAGAATATAAGTTAAAACCCTAATAAGGACTCAAATAGAAGATACCATACACCTAATAGACCTTAATAGAAGGTCAAAATAACATACGTAAAAGTAATAACTCTTAAATACCCACTACCAACACCTATGGCATACTAAAAGAATGTTAAGCTAAAACAAAGGTATAATACTTAAAACACTCTTATTTTAATGAAATGTATTGAAACTGAAATATGATTTGCTATATAATGACCATCGATGACAAAAGGACTGGGCATTTGAGTTACAAAAGCGAATAGGATTCTAAGTAGGTTCTATGCTTAATGGCATTTTAGAGTGCTATATAAAAGTACTTGAAGGTTGATGTGTACACTTGTTTGTGGTTGTAAAGTAGTTGATTATGTGCATGCGATGTATATGCTTGGAAACTGTTTGCTAAATTTTTTTATTATTATGCTATATGTTGTGATAACGTTGTTATGTTTGCTTCTTGATTTGAGTATTTGCAATTGGTTGGTTACCCTTAAAACAGATTAAGTTAAACTTAGATTTAACCACTAATTGGTCATGCATTGCAACTGATTAGGGGAACAATTAGGGTTATCCAACCAAACATCGACCCTTTGATAAGGTAGTGGAAATTGGTCTTCCTCCACTTTCAAGTCCTAACTAAGTGATAGGAGAGGAGGTCAGAGTGAGGTTGGGGGCATTGGTTCAAAGAGGTCTTAGGAGGAGCAAGCTCTATTCTATAAACTTAGGTTAGGTTGAAATCTGCTTGGAGACAAGCCTCCATCTCATTAAAACTTCTTAATTCGAGTTAGAGCAGGTATAATTTCTCAAACTTTATAATAAACCAGACAACGTCATGCGAATGGCATATGTTTGTTGCATTAAAGTACATTTGACTAGCTAAATGACAACCTTTCTTGATTGTTGTGTTGTGTATACTTCCGTCTCCATCCTCTTACTAAGCGGTGGTAGCTCATATCCCTATAGTTCTTTTGTAAGTCCTAAAAGATAAACACCAAGATTACCCAATCCTTAGGTATAGAAAAGATGGACAAGGATTCTAAAGTGAGGAGCAAATTGATTAGAATATTCTTATGTAATCTTTATTTTGAAGTCAATTAGACCATTTGAATGACTCAGACTAACTTTTAATATTGTATTTATTATAAAAACAATTTTGGGTTCTTTTACTAATTTTCTTGTACCAAAATTCCAAGTGATTTTCATAGGAATTATATTAATTAAACTTCTATTTTTTCAAAGAAATATATGAAGTAAATGTCCTTATTATACTTTAGCTATTGAACTAAAGTTGCTTCAAAGTTGTTTAGTCATATGTACTTTATGTATACTAAGTCTATGATAACAGCTGAGTAGCTAACTTCTATCATAAGTTGGTATACATGGCGGGACTATTACAACCCTATCACTCTCAAGGTGTGATAGAAGCATCCTTTAACAAAAGAAGTTTAAGCCCATCCACTATCGATGCAATCCTATAGATGTAATTGACGACTTAACT
Organism: Lumnitzera littorea; assembly: GCA_024138015.1. Taxonomy (NCBI): domain Eukaryota; kingdom Viridiplantae; phylum Streptophyta; class Magnoliopsida; order Myrtales; family Combretaceae; genus Lumnitzera; species Lumnitzera littorea. Next base: position 116,506,335 of record JAMXBB010000003.1, on the reverse strand, counting down.
CCATAAATACCGTAAACCTTCTTCTTATTTGACATGTTTAGATATTTAGAGAATCAATATCATGATACCGTATTGTTATCTCAAAAGATCAAGCATAGCTCAGAGTAGAAAATGTATTGCCTCTCATCAAGAACAGTGAGGTTTATACTATATAATTTGTCCCTCTATCACTCATTTGTTAGAGCTCCTTAATATTGGCCACTTCTTTTTCCTACCTATCACTCTAAGTTATCCCTTACGTGTCACTCCATATCACTCACCTGAAACCGCATGTCACATAAGACTTAAGCTACAAACATGTGACCATTACAACCTATTGATTGTAAATCTTCAAGCAGTGGTTGAGATCACCTGTAAAGCAATGGTTGAGATCACTTGCAAAATAGAAAACAAGGCTATAGGGGTATTGAAGGGTGTTCTAGTGCAATCGTTTTGATATCTAAATCAATGCGATGTGTAATAAAAAGAGAAAGGAGACTTATGCATAAGGAAATGTAAGGAATATATGAAGATCCTTTACTGTTAGGCTCCATCCTCTATTTATAGTGGATGAAACTGAGCCATTTGACGAAGACATGTAATGATCTTTAGATCTTCTATAGATTTTGTGGATCGAGTGTCTTTAATTGATTGACTTTCCTTATCTACCAAGCTTGGCTATGTAATCCTTATCTAAGTGCTTAGGCTAAGCTTATTCAACCTAAGCTAAAGGGCTTAAATCTTTAGGAGGTTAGATGTCCATGTTCTATTACGTTAGGCTCTTGGTTAATAACTTATCCTGTAGTCCTAAGTAAGGTCAAAGGAGGTTTTGAATACTTGATCCGTATTGTGTTGAGATTGACTTGATTGCTACTAGCTTGGTAAGAGAGTAGAGAGGTTTGATTGGGTTAGTAAAGTTCGACCAATTTCTTGGGAAAATCAGTTTAGGCCTTCGAGCTCATATCTAAAATGGCTTATAAACATAACCTAATCTCATCATCCATTTGAATTCCTTTTTAGTATTTTAGTCGAATTAGGTAAGTATTATACATTTTTGCTAAAATCCAAATTGAAGGTTTAAATAGGTTATTTAAAGTTCTCTATGTTTTTATTTTTGCAACATGGAAGCCTTCCATTAGCATCCCTCATAAAATTTGGTATGAGCATGAATAACCTATTTGTTGTGTGATGATACTAAGATCGAAAACTTAATTATATCATTTTATAAATACATAAAAATTAAATTATACAATTAAAATATAAAAGGGTCAATCGAATTCTTTATACATACAAGCATTCCTTTTTTTTTTTTCTTAGAAGAAGGATTTTTTGGGCAAAACTCTATGCATGGGGATATGCCAATTGAAAGCCTCAAACTTTATCAATATAAGAAAAGAGGGGGGTTATAAATTTACCTCTTTGTTTTATATTATACTTGAATCCTATTAAAAAAAAAAAAGGGAATACTACCCCTTTTATAATGAAAATTAAATACAAAATAGATGTAGCAGTACTACTACCTTTATAAGATAACTTGTTTATTACCGCAAGCATATTGTAAGGTACTAAGTAAAACTAAGAGCATGTAAAAACAATAAAAACAAAGTAGGAGAAAATACTTCCCCAACATAACATAAGTACACTTTAAAAATCTTACCACCCCTAAAAGTAAATAAAGATGTAGAAGTACTACTCCTCTTACAAGACAATGCAAAATTCTTATATACAAAATATTATGGTAGTAATAACAACAAAAAAGAAAACAAAAAGTTCCAGGTTCCATTACTTTCCCCCTTCTTTGAAGGTGTATTTAAAAGCTGCAATCGCAATTCCATAAAATAGACAATTCCAGTTTTAAGGAAAAATTTGATTCCACCTTTATCACAATTCCATTCCCTCTTATTAATTAGCATCAATTAAAATTATTTATTTAATCTTCAAATAAATTATGATATATAACAATTAAGAGCATTTTCAATAAAGAATACCATTTATGCCTTTATAATCATTCCATTCTTTGCAAACACTAGAAAATGATTTCTCATTCCATTTCATTTTTTTACCATTATATTCTAGACCATTTTTTTCACACTAAATAAGACCAAGATGATTGAGATCCATATCAAAGTTTGATTATGATATCATAGGCTCAATATCCCACATCAGCTACTTATGATTAATAAATTTGTTTGTATGTTATGTGTATATCTATTGTATTAAAGCACTTAATCTATCTTAGGTGTCTTTGATAGTTTGATTTTTCTTTGAACATTTTATTTGAATGTTTTATTCTAACTAAAATACTTGTCAACATAACCATGTAATATTTAAAAGATATTTTGATGAGATGTTTGCTAAACTAACTACTCACTAACTCCTACTTTATCTTAAATAACCACTAACTACCAATATTTTATTATATAATTTCATTATTTAATAATTTTCTCTATTTTTGTTTGTTATGGTATGATTAGTATTTTTTTTCTATTATGATCAACACTATATTAAATGTATGGATCTTTTGGATATTTATCCTTTTCTTATTAGCACTCGAAACATGGGTGTAGTTTCTTCTAGTTAATTATAAATGATAAAAAATGAAAGTTAAACTAAATATATCATCAAACAATTTATCGATTGCTAGATCTTTAATAGCTTCCACATCTGTACAGATGGATACAACTACAATACTCTTTTGAAGATTAAAAGTTTCATGTGACCTGATTTCACTAATTTCTTTTATATCATTACACATTTAGGATAGATACATATAATCTATATCTATGGAATTCTTATTAGCTGAACTTATATGTTGAATTGTTAGGAGTCATTATTCTCACAAATCTTTCGCTACAATTGCTAAATAATACGCAAATAGTTGTTAAGCTATAATAAAGAGGATATATCATGCTCTGAAATTGAGGGACATGAACAATTTTTTGCATAATTTGGGGTTCAATTTCTTCTAATCTATAATGTATACGTAACACACATATACATGTGTGTATGACTTCTCACAACTATATCTTGTGTTAATAACAACTTTCAATATTCATAAGTACAAAACAACTAAAATATCGATTTACTTAACGCATTAATAAATTGACCTATAAATTAAAATCTTCTGATAATAAGTGTCATTCTTATACTCTTACCAAAATTTATGTATAACTCTATACCTAAAAAGCAAGGCCCCAAAAGGGGTGAGCAACAGAGCCTATTATAATGATAACCATAAGCACATACGCATAACATGTCAAGAAAATCACACATTCTCAATGCTAATGCAACATGCATGGATTATCTTATTTACATGTAACAAGTAACATAGTAATAGCATGTTAAAACTTGAAATAGCTTAGATTAATTGAAAAAAAAAAATGCACCCAAACACATATAAAAGACCACTACCTTAAATAGGGACGAACTTAGGATCATACAACTGGGAAAGGGGTTACGGAATTGCCTTATTTAAGCTAATATTAAAATTATCAAATAGAAAATATCTGTTTATTATTGTAATTGTATTACATCTTATATATATATATATATATAAGGATTTTATTATCGATCTAATTGGTGACATTTCCTAAAGTTAATATGATGAAAAAATTCTTTGAAAAAATTATTAAGAATGATCAATATACTTTATAAAAAGATAAAATAATTAACTTTTTATTTATAGAACTTGTATAAGTTTTATTTTCAACAAAAATAGATTAGAAAAAATAATTAAACAAGAAATTGCAAATAAAGCAAAAAGAGCAAATCAATAGAGATAGAAGTATTATACTATTTTTTTAATGATAATTTTGTAGGTAATTATTTCATTATTACTGCTAAAAAGAATATCATTTTGAATATAAGTCATTGAACAATCGATTATTCAATGGTCTACATTCATTTCGTAACATTAATAGTAAAAAAAAAAAAAAGAAACCCAAACCAAATGATATAATTGGTATTATTTACTAATAGTTTATGTGATAAGACCGAAATACTTGTAATATAGATATTATAATTATTTTTTATGGTATATTACTTATAAAAAATAGCAATTTAAGAGGATTTATTTAGTTAAATATAATTTGTAATTAATAAATTTAGTGTTATTAGTTATTATAAAAAGATGTTTAATAAATACAAAAATAAAAATAAAAAATTTTGTTCAAGCAATAAATACATCTTAAAAAAGTAGAATCACAAACTTATAATTTAAAATCAAGACCACATATTTATAAGCTAAGTAACCAACCTCTAAGCAATACCTAATTTTGTATCATATTTTGTTCTTTAAAAAATATATTTGATATATATTTTTTTCATTTTTTAAATATTTTAAAAAATAACTTTTTCTCAAGCTTCGAGGGTTATACCCATTACCGGCCTTCCCTCTGAGCCACCCCTAGCCTCAAAAGTCATCTCATCTTGAAGTTACCACTGGTATCAGTAATTATTATTAGCCATTAGTGCAACTGGACCATGATAACCACCCATAACGACCTTCCACACTATCACAATGACTCGGTTGCCACTCCTTGTAAAGGATCAATCTAGATCACAGCAATTAGCTAATCCATAAATCATTAACCCAAACATAATGGTCAAATGCTTATCAACATATTATATCACGCTAACTCATTACCCTTGTATGATGCTATGGCTTCCCTCTCATGACCAACATCCAATATCCCAACATACTTTCGACTTAGGCACATACATAATCATCAAAACAAGTTAGGGTTTCTAATAGTTGTAGGTTCATTTAATTTTTCAACCGACATGAACCTTGATTACACTTAATAAATTTAAGATAATCAAAGAGAAAATCCACTTTTAAAAATAAATATAGAACAACTTATTACCACGTTAGTAATATTAATTAGTTGTATGGGCCTAAATAAGTCAACCAAAAGTTCCCATATATTATAACTTGACTAAACTATAGGAAAATATGGTCAAATGGAGCATACTAAAGGAGATGCAATCGACCTCAAGATAGGGGCAATCCACTAGTAGCTAAGGGGTAATTGATTGATTCATGCTCAGATTGATGGTGCCATCCTCCTTGATTAACCCCAAATTTAACTAATAAAAACAAATGAGGATATATAGGATTTGTATTTAATATTGATTAAAACTTATTATATTACAAACCTTAAATAGATAAAATCTTACAAAACTAAGAAATAATAGGAAAAGAAGCAAAAAGGAAGAGGAAAGAAACGTAACTCACCCTCTAAATACATTTTACAAACCTAACACCTAAATTCTTAATTACATTTTGCAACCATACTCAGATTTAAGACCTCCTTCACCAATGAAAAAAAAACAATCAAATTCTTGTCATCTAAAACACATTACTTAAGGAAACATACACTAACCTTAAGGAAACAAAAGGGGGTGCTACACTAAAGACAAGGGAGGAAGGTGATAGAGTTTGGTAGTTTATGAGTTAGGTGAAGTAAAAGGTCAAGAAACAAGAAGGAATTATAAGCATGCGAGTTCGATTCTAAAGAAAGGGACATGGAAGTTTATTGAATGAAAGAGGATAAGAGAATGGAAATGATAGAACTACCTTAATTTTCAAATTGTTTTATGGGGATACATAATACAATCTTATGTTGAACGTTCGTTAAACATCGTCCCTTTACATGAAACTATGTATAAAAAATTCAAGGGCCAATGTAAGGGAGAGTTGCTAAGTCTTACAATCATTCTTCATCAATGTTACAATGAAGGTCGTTTATATATATATTTATATATTACTATATCATATACATGTATTTCTTGTATTTAATGGATATAATAGTAATTTTTTAGTGTATACTAAGGCTATGGTAACATTTTAGTGTATAAATACATATCTTGTACTACATTATTTCTTAAGCCAATATATTATTTTCTCCAATACATGTACATAGTATTAGAGCCAAAATACACAAAAATATAAAACGCTAATTAAGTAATTTTTTTTTCTCTTGCCATCTTTTTTCTTTCTTCTCTTTATTGGATTTCCACCTTCCCCGACCGGCTTTCCCTCTTTACCATCAACAATGTCGACAAATCCATCCTCTACCTTCAACCAACCTATCGTTCTTAACCCTATGCCTACTACCACCAACCCATCCTCTTACGCATTAGCCTCCACTATGCCTGCTACTACCTTTTAGCCCATTGCCACCAACCCCATACCTTATGTTCTCTTTCCTTCCATCATCCCCATTGCATTTGACCTGCTACCTGTGTCATCTTTTCTCCTTCCATCACTATCATAGCCCCTACTTCCTCACTACAAACCAACAATAGCTGCCTTTGCTCCTCTTTTCTTCTCCATTCCATTGTCGCCTTTCTGTCGCCCTCCACTTATAACAATACCCCCCATCTTCCAAAGTCTTCTACAACACTCACACGTGCCCCAACTCTTTAACCTAACCCCGTGCTTCAATATCATCTAACTACCCTCACTTCTCTTAGATTCCCCATTACCTACATACTTACTCGAATACAATCCCCCCATTATCTCCCCTTTACGAACATTACCATTGTTTTTCTTATTAAACTCTTAGCAAACAACTATTGACTCTAGCTCTCACTTATGACCTCCTTCCTAATCTCTTCAGACCTATGTCGCTATGTTGACATTACTATTTTGGTTACCTCAACCCACACTACTCTTACTTTTAGCACTCTAACCATTGTTAACCTTGCATATACGACATGGCTTAGCACGAATCATTATGTACGCGCTTTGTTCCTCACCACTATCTCCATTGACATTTTCATTGAAATTTGTGGCATCCTACCTACTTATGAAATCTGGACAGTACTTTATTAATGCTTCTCAAAGAATTCCATGGCAAGAGATGGAGCTAAAGTAGTGTTTACTCTCTCTTTACATGAACAACAACACAATGACAGAGTATCTTCATAAATTGAAGTTTATTTCCGATCAACTTACCTATATTGGTTGACCTCTAAACTTTAACAAACCCATCTCTCATACCTTACGAGGTCTCCCAAGGGACTATGATGCACTAGTTACCACTCTGATACATCTACCTATTGCCTTAACTTTTGATTAAGTTTAAGCAAATTTGATTACTTAAGAACAATGGCTAAAGTCTCAAGTTACTGATGACTCCTCCACCATTATCCCTACAACACTTTATAGTTAAACCACCACAACTCCTTCTAGGGGTTATAGATGTAGTCGTCGTAAGTCTAAAACTAGGGTGTGTGGTCACTCTTGATACTATTACTCTCATGCTAATTGTCACTAGAATTAGCACCCTGTCCCCTCCTAGCAGGCTCCTGCTCGCTCGCCTTGCCGACCTGCCTTAATTGCTTTTTCCTCTAGTTTATACTCATTTCTCATACATGTAAAAGGTCTAGTCACTCCACCATCTAATGCTATCACTGATTCAATGATGTCTACTCCAATGTTGCATAATCTTTTGCGACTCTAACTATTAGCAAAACTAATGAAGCAGTTTGGTATTCAGATTTTGGTGTGACACACCACATGGCTATGATTGTAGCTCATACTGGTGATCTTACTATTCATACCTACATACAATCTTTTGTTTATACTTAAACTGTGTCACAATAACAATTGTATTGTCAAATTTGACAACTCATCTTTTTGTGTTCAAGACTCAACTACGGGTCAGCTACTCCTCTAACACGCACTAAGACTCCACTTTATCTAATTCGCTCATCCATTATCTATTCTCCTTAGTCTCTTGTTGCTTTTGCTCTCCTTAAGGAAGTTTGGCACTCCCGCCTATGTCATCCACATCACGAGGTCTTGCATCAACTTGTCCATAGTTAGCGTCTCTTAATCAAGTCCACATCTCCATCATCTAGTCATTGTCGGTCCTATAGCATTGGAAAATCCATGCATCTTCCCTTCTTATAGTTATCTCATCGGCATGACATCCTTTAGAAATTATTCATTTTGATGTATGGCAATGTCCAATTCGACCAAATTTAGGATTTTGATACTATATCCTTTTTATTGATGACTGTACTCGATATTCATAGATATTTCCAATGCATAATAAATATGAAGTTTTCACTCATTTTAAACATTTCAACTCTCTTGTTGAATATTATTTTTTTGCTTATTTTAAAATTTTCCATAACGATGGTGGTGGTGAATATGTAAACTATGCCTTCACTACATTTCTAAATGATACTGACATAAAACTTCAAGTGTCATGTCTTTACATGCTATAGCAAAATGGCATCACTAGATGCAAACACCACCATATAACTGATCTTGCTTGCACCATTCAACTGCATGCTAATTTGTATCCTAATTTCTACATTGACTTTGCTCTTACAACAGTTTACTCTATAAACAGGCTACTATCTACCACCTTTAAACTTAAGTCCCCATTTAAATTGCTACATAACGAAACCCTTGAGTACACATTCTTATGCACCTTTAGCTATCTCTGCTATCCAAATACTATCCCAATGATGCTACATAAACTATCCCATAGGTCCTTTCCTTATGTCTTCCTTAGGAACTCTCCTCAACACAAAGGTTATCATTGCCTTGATCCCTCTTCAGGATGTATCTATATTAGATGACAAGTGGTTTTCCATGAATCCATCTTTTTGTACACCTCTCTCACTATACCATCCATAGCCAACCCCCTAACCCAACCAGCTACTCCATCCATCACTTATACAATAACACCAGCTAATATTACAACATCTATCTTACAAAAATCCTTACCTTCCTAATCCTCTTGCCCCGATTTAACCATAGCCACTTCGGTCTCCACTATTTCTTCTCTGCCAACTACCCCTTCTCCCTCCTCAACCCTTTCACCCATTTCCTCCCCCCTAAATCTACTGTCCTTATACCTCCCCATCATTCAGTTTCATTACAAAAAAATACCTCAACAACACTGTTCCATAACCACCACTACAACCTCACCCTCCATCCTCTCATCATATGATCACCCAATCCAAATTAGGTATAAACAAACCCAAACACATCTTGAACCTCAACAACTAAACCACTTACTCAAAACGTAAACACTAAATTGAAGCCTTGCACCTTGCCTGGTTTGCCGCAATGAACGAAGAGTTCAACTCCCTTCTCAAAAACAATACTTGGATTCTGGTACCACTACATCTTAATCATAATGTTAGCAATAGCACATGGAAATTTCGTATTAAGAATAATGCAATGGGAAGGATTGACCGATACAAAGAGTGCCTTGTTACCCAGGGTTTTTCACAATGGGAGGGTATTAACTATATTGAAACCTTCAACCCAGTTGTTAAACACACTACCATTTGCTTCATTCTTTCTCATGTAGTCTCCTCTAATTGGGTCATCCATCAACTTGACGTAAAAAATGCTTTCCTTCATGGTCATCTAAGTGAAACAATCTTCATGAAACAAGCCTTTGGATTTGTTCAGCCTCGTTACCTTACTCATGTTTGCAAACTTAAAAAATCTCTCTATGGTCTCAAACAAGCACCACATGCTTTTCTCTAAGTTCAACAGCTTCCTCAAACAAATTGGGTTTAATCAAAGGTCGACACATCTATGTTCATCTTGGGTGCTCTTATTATATTACTTTATGTTGATGACATTATCATTACTAGGAACAATGTTCACCTTTTCTCTCACTTCATTTCTATTTTATCTTGCCAATTTGCTATGAAGGATCTTAGGGATCTTCACTTCTAACTTGGTGTTTGAGTTAGCCACACCCATTAGGGTTTCTGTTACGCCCCGAAGTCGCAAAGTCGCAACAGTCCCACCGTATAAACCATTCTATGATAATAACTGGCCTCACAGTGCCTACCATAGAGATAATCTACACAAGGCGTCGACGACTCCTCGCTTTGAAGTAAACAGTTCGATTAATGATTATACAACAATTATGATAATTATCACAAAGTTCTATAAAACATAGATAATTATAAATAAGTCCACAGAGCTTCCCAGGAAGTTTTACATAATAACTACAGTTTACTAATTTACAGAATAACTAACAGTCTTCAACCTTTAACTATAAAGTCAGTCTAGTTACACATTATGCTAAATAACTTGATCCTCACACCCCTGGCTTCAAAAGGACTAACCTCTGGATAATTGTAAGGCGGCATAGTACTTGAAGAGATTATAAATCAGAACCTGCAAAAGGATCTATAAGGGTATGAGCAACTACAACTCAGTAAGTTGAATTGGAGACTCATGAATGCATACAAGCACAAACAGGGTTATCAAACAATTATTTTCATGCAATGCAACAATCAAGTGTCATCGCACAACGTAGTCCGGTCTGTTGTGAAATCAGAGAAATTTCACCCACTCCAATCCGGGTTGAGGAGTTCCATGTTATGCAGCAGCTCACAACCAAACCCAGGCTTGTGTAATGGAGACCTCGCTCCTCCCGCGACTACCTTCGAACCATTGACTTCACCCCCGCCGCGACCTCCTCTCCTGTCACTTAGTTCGACTGAGGATGAAGAAGGGACCATTTTGCAATCCTGCGCTATCCCTTTCGAAAGGGTCGGTATTTGGTTGGAGAGTCTTATGATCCCCTAACGGGTTGCAATGCATGACATTTTCGGTTATTAGGGTCAACTAAGATTAAATTCCGGTTAGGGTGTTCAACAAGTTCATACCAATTCAATCAGTCACAAAATCATTCACAATACAAATTCCAGCACAAATTCAGATACATCAAGCACATGCACAAGCTACTTACATTCACAATCATATACAAGCCTAAGTCTCCGAGTATTACAAAACTAGTACTCTATTACAATAAGCAATAACCCAACTTACCTGAATTTGCTCAATCGCTCGATCCTCTAGTTGCGAGTTGATTTGTTTCTGGGTGTCCTATAATACAAATAGGTTCTTTTAATACTTATATTTTATGGATTCTTATTCTAATTTATAATGTAACTCATTTTCCTCATGTATACCTACAACGTATTAATAATTCGTTATATTTTATTTCGGGGTTTGGCTCCTAAACTAGATTCTAGTTTTAATTCCTAAGTCGTAATTAGGCTCGAATCCCAATGTGACATTAATCACCTTATGCTCGGGTATTCAAATATCCTATTGCGTCGTAATTTTGGTATTCTAAACTATTCGGTACATGCTAACCCTAATTGAGGTATCAGATTTATTCCCAATGTGTAAAAATCTTAAATTTCGAGATATTTACTTAAAATTAAATATTATTTCAGATTTATTATTTTTCTGATTTCAATTATAATATTATCTAAATAACTTTATTTTTTTAGATTTATTAATTTACATTTTTACGTATTCCTAATTTCTTATATTCTTTACCTAATTTCCCTAATTAACCATACTTAGTACATAAAGGCTAGGATTAGGGTTCCACTACAGAGATTAACTTCCTTAAACATCTAATTAAGATCTAAATCAGTAATTAACATCCTAATCACCTAATTAATCCTAAATCACCTAATTGTACCATCATTTTAGGGCTAAAAATTAACTTAAAATTTTCGAAAATTAATTTAAAAAAAATGGCTTCATAGCACTGTTCTACATCATATGAGAATCCTACAGAAAAATTTTGAGCCCCAAACTACATCCCTAAGCCTATTTAATTTCCGGTTTAATCATGCTCGGTTTTGAACAATTTGTTAAGGACCCTATATTTCCAGAAATAATTAAACTAAATCAATATTTTTCCCTAAATCTACATACAACAAAACCTCAAAATAACAAGTTTCATAATTTTCTGGGCAAAATAACTAATTTTACAAAATTATACAAAAATCGAAGTGAATAAATGACTAACCGGTTCGAAGCTTTCTGGCCGTCCAAACCCGATCCAAGGTTGTCGGCCGGTTCAGGCAGTGGTTCTAGTGTAAGGTGGTGGTGGGTAGTGGTTTTAGTTTACCTTACTAATCTGCACAGTTTTTTTTTTCTGGATTTTCTCTCGATTTTTTTAGTGTTTCGATTTTTCTCAGATTTCAAACTGGCCAAATGACTTCTGGAATTTTTTTCCTTATTTATAGACAATTTTAGAATTTAATGTGCATTAATTTGATGGGATTTTGCCCCAATTCCTTGATTTTTGGCTTTTTGTTTATCCAATTCTTATTGGATAATTTTTCTTTTTCTGATTTGAACCTGCCACGACCTGATCTTGCTTTAGTTATCTACTTCTGATTTTTTTCTGATTTTTCTATAATTATTTTGTATTTTTTTTAATTATTTACTTAGTTTTCGGCCTATTTCACTAATTACGCGTATTTTTATTTACACGTAAATACATGTAGGGTACACGTGAACATTCCTAAATATTATTTTGGTAATTCTAAAATTTTTAATACACATATAATCTATCTCTAATAATTTATTAGTTATTATATTACACTTTTTGCCTTTTCGGTAATTAGCAGTTATTATGCTTAAAATTCGAAAATTTTATAGTCTCCTATTTTACTACTTATTTTCTTAAATTTAAGTTTACAGGGTCATTTTTACTGGTATTTTGCTAAATAGTTTATAATTTGGGTTTGATCGGATCCCTTAGCCAATCGTCCTAAACCTTAAGTTTTAAGCTCAAACCTACGGTTATTTGACTTAGCTTTAGGGCTTACAGTTTCCATCTGAGTCAGTCACAGTTCATCATTGACCTCCTTAAGCGTCGTAACATGCATCTCTTCAAACCAATTGACGTGTCTCTAAGGTCATACATATGGAGGTTACACTACAACAAATAAGAATGAAAAGAGAATAAAAGGAGTTTAGCAAAGTCAACGTAGTTACCAGTTGGATATGATACACCAATTAACCCTATCCAACTTAATCTTCACTTGATATGGCACATAAGTAAGGATTAACGTTGCTCGCCACTAACTCTTGCTAAAGGAGCTATATAAGAGCTAAAGATAAAAGAGAACACGAAGGTCACTCAATAAAGGAAATTTTGTAATTTAATAACGAAGTATGATGTTTGCATACAAAAGAAGTAAGGTATTTATATGAACTCAACTAGGGTTACAATAAATGAGGAAAAGAAAAAATGGATAATGCATAAAAGATTCCTAAAACATTCTTAAAAGGGTAAAAAACAACAAATGCTACAGTGTACAGAAAAAGAAGGAATCCTTCATGGAAGTTGTGCTAGAAGATACGTGTTGAGTGGCCACTGGTGATCTATACTAAGGTTGGTTTTGCTTATGTGAATTCTTGGATAGTTTAGCAGTGGCTAAATGAAGCTTGGAGGAGGACAAGAGAGGATCTAGAAACTGGGTCGACCTAATCTAGCTTAGCTTAGAGCTTAAACACTCTTAGCCTCTTGAGGTTAAGCAGCTCAGCAACTTGGCTCGAATAGATGCTTTGTAGTCATTAGCTCGGATGCTGTTTTGATGTCAACTATAGTTCAGCATTTAGGTTAATAGAAGTGTAGGAGTTCAAGATCAACGAAGAAATCTTCATCTTATAATGGTTCTCGAGCTAGTATTCATTGGGTTAGTCTTTGCAATCCTCTAGCTCAACTTCGTGTGACTGGTCTTGAAAGTTGATTCCTTTCATCTACTTGGATGTCATAAGGATTTGTCCTCAAATCTGAAGGGTCATCTTTGATCGGTATCGCTTTGGTATCATCAGGTTAGTAGGGAATTAGGTCAGATACATTGAAGGTGGAAGAGACCCCATAGTCCTCAAGTAGCTTGATTTGGTAGGCGTTGCAGTTGATCTTCTTTAAGATTTTTAATGGACCACCAACTCTAGATGACAATTTGTTCTTCCTAAGATAGGAAATCTTTATTGGCTAAGGTGGATCCAAACTAAGACACCCGAGTTCAAAGAAATAGCTCAACAGCCTCTAGTATTGATCTCATGCTATCTTTTATTGAACTTAGCAATCTTCCTCACTATAGACTAGTGTAGCTCTTATAATTCTTGCACTCAGTCAACTCTGAATTGGCTTTCTTCTACAGCTGCAGGGGTGTTGATCAAAAGGAGTCTTTCTAGTGGTGTTGTGGATAGTTTGGTTGTAAACAAACTCTACGATAGGTAGGCATAAGTCCTAATCTCTTAAATTCTTCCCTATAACAACTCAAAGTAGGGTGCCTAACGCCCTGTTCACTACTTTAGTCTAGCCATCAGTTTAGGGGTGGCTACTAGAGCTGAACACATGTTTATTGCCAATTCTCCTCCAAAGTGTCTTTTAGAAATAACTTAAAATTTTCGTATCTTGATCTAATACGATGGTCTTCAGGTCTCTATGTAAACGGACAACTTCCTGCAAAAATAAATTAATAATATATGAAGCATCGTTAGTTCAATGGCATGGAATGAAGTGTGCCATCTTGTTGAATCGATCTACAATTACATGGATTGAGTCCTTCCCTTTGGCAGTCTAGGGTAACCCTAGGACAATGTCCATGCTAAGGTTGGCCCAAGGTGTAGTCAATATGGGTAAGGGCATATACTCTCCATGTGGCTCTCTTTTCCCTTTTGCTTATTTATATACTTTTCAACTTCTGACTATCTTATGGACATCCTTAATTAAACTAAGCTAGTAGAATTTTTCTCTCAACAGGTCAACTGTTTTAATTTCTCCAAAATGACTAGATAGTCCACCATTATGAGCTTCTTTAACCAACAACTCGCATGTGGAACAACTTGGTATATACAGCCTCTTCTTCTTGAATGGATAGTCATCTTTTAGGTAATATCCTCTAACAGTGACTACTCTGTGCTTCTCAAGGATAGGACCAAAATGAGGATCATAAGTATACTGTTTGGCAATAAGAGAAAAACCTAATAATTTTGTTTGTAGGGTGGTTAACAGGGTTTACCGACCTAATAAGGCATCTGTGACCATATTGGCACTACTTTTCTTATGCTTGATTACGTAAGAAAGGCCTTTTATAAACTCCAACTATTTTGTTTACCTCTTCGAAAGTTTGTTTTGACTCCCAAGATACTTCAAGGACTTGTGATCCTTATAAATCACAAACTTTCGAGGTAATAAACAATGTTGCCATACAGTAAGAGCTTGAAAAAGAAAGTATAACTCTTTCTTGTACATAGAATAATCCAGTGTTGTCACTATTGAGCTTCTCACTATGATAAACAATAGGTTGGTGCTCTTACATCAGTACAGCATCAATACCAATACTTGATGCATCGCATTGTAGCTCGAACAGCTAGTTAAAGTCTAGCAGGGCTAAGATAGGGATAGTAGTAAGCTTCTCCTTAATCTCCCTAAAGCTCTGCAGCTCAGTCGTTCCAATGAAATCCTTTACTCTTCTTAGTGAGCTTAGCTAGTAAGGCAGCAATGGTACCGAAGTTCTTAATGAACCTTTTGTAGAAAGAAGTGAGGCTATAAAAGCTTTGTACTTCAGTAATGCTCTTTAGTGTTGGCCACCCTAAGACAACTCGAATTTTCTCCTCATCAACATGGATTCCATTTCTTGATACTGTATAACCAAGAAAGATAACTTCATCTTAGCAAATTGTGCACTTCCTCAAGTTCCTATATAGTTTCTCAACACGAAGAATATCAAAACAATTTGGAGATGTTGTAAATGGTCGATTGGGTTGGTACTGTATACTAATACGTCATCAAAGTACACGACCATACATTGTCTAATCAAGGGGCTGATTCGCTTAAACTATATATATAAAAATAAATCGTGAATACTCTAGCAAGTATACTGGGTCAAAATCAAGTAATATAGAGAAAGTAAGGTTGTCGATCCCTTGAGAACTAAGAATTACTAATCCTATACTAGTTCTTATCAATATTAAAGCAATTAAAATTAAATTAATTAATCTAATAATTACTCTAAAACTATTGAAAAGAAAATAACTTTGAAAAGAAATTGAGAATTGCGGGAAAATAGAATCTACTTTGGATTACGCAAATCAAATTGTTATCATGTTATATAGATTAATAGCTATATAATCATTCAAGTGAAATTATTATACCTTAAAACTTAAGGATTTTAACCCTTAATTAATTAGTCAGCTTCCGCATCTTCTAATTAACAGTGGAATCTAAATAACAATCACATATATCTTGATACTATGATTGTCTAATGTCCTAAATCAATTATCCCTAATGTCTTAGTGAATAATCAATTGCCGAACATCGCATTAATTTCTAGATAATTTTTAATTAATTCAATTAACTCTACTTCCACATTGATTAATCAAATCAACTAAGAATTTCTAACAAACTCTATATCAATTCCCGTATTATTAGGGTTTTTAACAATTAGAATTAATTGAACAATTAGAATTGAGATCATAGAAATTCCAATCATGAATTATCCATATATCTCTTAATCCTATAACATGAGCACAATTATCATCTTAGCTATCTAAGATTTCATTAATTCCCACAAATAAATTTAACTAGCTGTGGATTTGGAAACAAAAACACAAATACTAATTGAAATTGCAAGGAAATTTATAATTGAAAGCATAAGTAATTCACACAATTGCATAAGAATAATTGAAATAGATGTCACCAATTTTGTATTGGAAAAGATAATCTTCAATTGCAACTTCAAATGGGTCTCCATAGCAAAAACAAAATCCTCACAATGATTAAAGTGATTCTCTCGAAGAATTCTTCAAAAACTATCTAAAGACTATTCTACGACTCTTTGTATCTAAGGAAAAAGTGTCAAAAAGTTTCTTAAACGATGAAACATAAGCTATTTATATGAAAAATTAGGGTTAGCTCGTATAAAGTTTCTTTTTCATAAAGGCCAACGGTGTAAGTGCAAGGCTGGCTTTTAGGCTAGCGGCGTAGACATTTAAGACAAGGCATGGATGAGCACCCTTGTTATGTATCTATCATGAATTACACGTTGGTTGAACAACCAAGGTCTTCTTAACAACAAGTGCAAAGCTCCTATAGGGACAACATCACACACTACTTCATCCTTATACACATGCCCAACATAGAAGGGTACAACCACTTGCTTTGTAATACGTAGAGCACCCTTGTTATGTAACTAATGTAGCTTGTAAGGTCGAGGGTACTTATAAATTGGCAAACCTAACCTTTACATAAGGGACTAGACGACAACATTAGTACAACTTCCTCCATCTACAATGATGGTGCACATTGCCCCTTAATGGTACATTTGGTGTGAACAAATTCTCTCTTTAATCCTCTTCAAAGCTTGACATGGAGCTCAATATGCATCTTAACACTAACGTCATCACTTCTTCTTGGTTAGCATAGATACGAGTATCTTCGTCCTCCTCAGCTTTGGCTCTTATGTCCCCTCTTCCTTCATTATGCTCACTCTCATCGGTGTTCCGCTACATCGCCTTGGAGCACCATAACATGTCGATTAGGACACTCAGCAGCTATATGTCCATAACCCAAGAACTTAAAACACTTCACCTCACTCATCTTTCACCTTGAGGTCTATCCCTTTTTATATGTCTTTGAGGTTAGCTTATCATTAGCTCGGCTCTTTAAGCTAACTCATCCATTGTCAGGTTGGTCATTCTTCTCCTTTACTCGAACAAGTCTTCTCAGCTCCGCATGGATAGGTTAGTGTAGAATAGGAGTTTATGAAAAGCTCGACTTAGGTTTGCTCAGATTATTTCTTCTTTGCTTCTTGACCCCTTATGCTATCTTAATGGCCTCCTCCAATATGTAAAAACTCTGCACTTCCATAATGTTGTGGATCTCATATTTAAGTCCATGGATGAATCGTGATATAGTACAAACTTTAGGCTCATCCACATCTGCTCTAATCATTAACATTTGAAACTCTCTAACATAATCATCAACTGTTCGGCTTCCTTGACAAAGCTTTTGCAACTTAGTGAATGTATCTTACAAATATGTCTTGGGTACGAATCTATCCCTTAGCAATCTCTTCATCTCTTCCCATGTCCTCATACCTTATCTTCCATCTCTCGCTCTAGCCACATTTAGATTCTTCCACCATATAGTAGCGTATTCGAAAAATTCAAGCGTAGTAAGTTGGACTTTCATTGCCTCAATATATCCATAACAGTCAAACACTTTCTCAACCTTCTCTTCTTATTCTAAGTATTCATTTGTATCCCTAATGCCAGTAAAGGTCAAAATCTGGACTTTGACATTGTCAAGTCCTTAAGGAGCTCAACGCCTTCACTCTTCTATCCTACAATACTCCCCTTCTTCTTCTTCCTTTCCATTGGCCTCTACACTTGCCTCCTCATCATCTTGCTAGATTTCTTCTAACTCAAGCCTTCATTGAGCCATTCGATTTGCTACTCCTTTAGCTTAGTGAAGTTGAGTTAGGTGATGAACTTGTTCAACATGGCTATTTCTTCACTCTTGCACATTCTCTACTTGGCCACAATTGGGCACATCCTGTAGTTGTTGCCTATTTCTTTGCATAGCTATGACAAGACTCGCAACAAGATAGGTAAGTTTGTCAAGCTTATCATCAATTGACCTTGGTGTGTAGTTTCCCTATTGACCAAGGCCTTCACGAGCACCACTTTCGTAGTTACCAATGGCTTCGTGAACATTAGAATCCGACATAGTACAATACTTCTTGACAAGTTGGACAACACAATACTCAACACAACCTTCTATTCACTATACGTTTAGACTATGTCAATTCCCAACACAACGTAACATAGAGATGAACCTTGCTCTATTTTCATAGTAAATAAATAGAGTATAACGAAGTAACAAGAACTATTACACTTACCTCGCTTAACTACTACTTCTTAGCTCACTACTTCTAAACCTACTTCAAACACAACTTCAATACATTCTACACAAACACATTGTAGTAGCTACGGAAAAACACAGTAGCCACTAACGACAAACATGAACAAAAATCCACTACACTTCACACACTGCCTCTCAGAACCATGCTCTGATATCAGTGAAGCTAATATGTCTTCGAGGTCATACATATGGGGTCACATCACAACAAAAAGAATGAAAGGAAAACAAAGGGGGTTTAACAAAGTCCAAGTAGCTTCTAGTTGGATATAATACACCAACTAACCTTACCTTACTTAATCTTCACTTGATATGACGCACAAGTAAGGATTAAGGTTGCTCACCACTAACTCTTGCTAAAGGAGCTAGATAAGAGCTAAAGATAAAAGATAACACTAAGGTTACTTTGTAAAGGAAATTCCATAATTCAATAATGAAGTATGATGTTCGCATACAAAAGAAGTGAGGTATTTATATGACCTCAACTAAGGTTACGATAAATAAGAAAAAGACAAAATGGATAATGCACAAAAGATTCTTAAAACATTCTTAAAAGTGTAAAAATAACAAATGCTACAGTGTATAGAAAAAGAAGGAATCCTTTTAGGAAGTTGTATTATAAGACATGTATCGAGTGGTGACTGGTGATCTGTATTGAGGCTGGTTTTGTTGATGTGAATTATTGGACAGTTTGGCAGTTGTCAAATGAAGCTTAGAGGAAGGCAAGAGAGGATTTGGAAACTAGGTCAACCTAATCTAGGATAGCTCAGAGCTCGGACATTTTAGAGCCTCTTGAGGTTGGGCAGCTCCACAGCTTGACTTGGATAGATGCTTCGTGCTCAACAACTCGAAAGTTGTTTTGATGTCAACTATAGTTCGGCATTTGAGTCAACAGAAGTGTAGGAGTCTGAGACCAATAAAGGAATCCTCATCTTATAATGGTTCTTGAGCTAATATTCATCAAGTTAGTTCTTTCAATCATCTAGCTCGACCTCGTGTGACTGGTTCAAGGAGTTGATTCTTATCACTAGTCTAAACACCTTTATCCCCCAAAAGTCACCTCATTGCTCATAGTTTGCCTCCATTACCAAACTATACCACTTATTGCAAAATTGCGAAGGCATTGCAATACCTTACAATTACTTGCCCAAATATTAACTTTGCTATTAACCAATTAAGTCAATATATGCATCAATTGGATGCTAACCATATGCAGGCATCCAAGCGTGTTTTTTGATACCTTCGTAGTACTTTAACAGTTGACTTTTTCATCACCCAATTGCTTAGCCTCTCCTTGACTACCGTTGCAAATGCTAACAAGGTCGATTACCTAACACCAGTCGCTCCACTACTGGTTATGCCATCTTTCTTGGTTGCAACCTCGTCTCTTGGTGGTCTAAGAAACAACCAACTGTTTCTCGAATCTCAACAGAGCTAGAATACCATGCTTTAGCTTTTGCAATTGCTAAATCTACTTGAATATACAACCTTGCTTGTGTAGTGGGTGTCCCTATTCAACGACCTCTCATCCTCTGCTATAACAATCTTGGTGTTGTCTATTTATCTTGTAATCCTATTCAACATTATCATACTAAACATGTGGACATTGACTACCACTTTTTCTATGAAATGATTATGACTGGTCGAGTTTTCATTCGCTATATTCCCACACGTGATCAAAGGGTAGATATCCTCACCAAGAATCCTTCCATAGCAGTTTTTCAGCACCATTATATCAATCTCACATTGACTATCGCCCTTGAGATTGAGGGGGCGTATCGTATTACTATATATATACATGTATTTCTTGTATTTAAAGGATAGAATAGTAATTTTTTCATTGTATATTAAGGTCACAATAACATTTTAGTGTATAAATACATATCTTGTACTACATTATTTCTTAAGCCACTATATTATTTTCTCTAATACGTGTATAATATATATGTTCAAGCTTAGAAAAGCTTACTAGTTTGTTGTATGCTTTGATTTAACATGGTAGATCAATTAAAGGACTTCAGTTTTTTAACCATCCATTTTTTTATAGTGACCCAACTAAGAGAAGAATCATTATTAAGCAACCCTAATCTAACTAACTAGTCTAATTTAGTTTTTCCGGCAATATATATATATAGACTTATTTTATTCTATATTCCAAGTTACTTAGTTACTTAATCCTAATCATTCTCTATATTACATCTCCTTGTTAATAGATGGGATTAAGACGCACAATTACATTCACCTTGTATTAAAGTGGTTTATTTAACATATGCAAAAAGAGAAAAGTGTCTAGACTAGAGAATAGAAGATACATTCAAATAACTCTATTCTTTCTTCTTCTAAGAAGTTGTCTTCACCACCATTAGTGACGCATCACTCTTATCCTTTGCTCAAGTCAATCATTTTGATCAATACTAACAATTAAGTTTCTTCTCTAAATCCTTCACTCGCTCTTAACCCTAGACTTACATCTCCACTCATTACCTCTTCCCCTCTCACTACTTTCTTCATTATTATCTTTTTTACCTCTTCACATTAACTATTAGAGCCTAAAATGTCCACCTAATAATCAACTACACTAATGTCACATTTGGTATGGATAAATGGTCTAGAATAAAACAAGGACCAAAATGATAAATTCTTTTATTTGTTTAGAAATGCCTATGGAATGTATGGAATGGTATGAGATTAAATGCATGTACAACAATATTTGCTAAAAAGGCTCTTAATTCTTACATGTCATAGTTTTGGTTGAATTTTAAATTAGTAATTTAATTAATATGATTAATAAGAGCAAAATAGAATCATAATTTCACCACCCTTAAAGACGGAATTAAATTTGTCCTTAAAACCAAAATCATTGATTTTGAGGAATCGTGATTCTACCTTTTAAAAACGCTTCCAAACATAGGAAATGGAATGAAACATAGAGTCACCATTCAATTATGGATCCATTCATGTGTATCAAAAGTAATATAATATTAGCATTACTAAACTTAAGCAAATCCTTGACCTTCAAGATAAGACTCTTAACACTAAACTTCATCACCATATGGAGGCTTCATCTCAGTATGAATGAGATACTGCCATTGAAGGAAGAGTTTGTTTCTGTTCTTGAGAACAAAACATAAATTCTAGTATACCCTCCCAAAACAAAATTGTAACACATAGTACCTAAAATTAATATATAAAATACAATTTTAAGGATAAAAATGACCATTATAAAGCTTGGTTATAGCTAACACAATGGCTTATCGAATGAGAGGACATTTGATTACCACGACAAACTTTAGTCTTATTATACGACCCACTTTTATATTCCATGCCTCGTATAGTATCATCCTGGTGGGTCATTCATGGTGAACATATTTCTTTCATGGTCTGAGCATCTCCATATGAAACAACCATTAGGCTCTCTTCATATTAGAAATCTCTAGTATGTATCTAAACTTTCAAAGTCTCTTCATGCTTTCAAACAAAGTCCAAGGCCTGCTTTCATAAATTCAACAATTCCTCTCATACACTTAAGACTTTCAGAAAAGTAAGACCGATACTTCCATGTTTCTCTATCCATGGGTGTTTGATGCGGTTATCCTTTTTCTACATGTTGTTGACATCATTCATTAGTAAATATTATCAAGGGAAAAACACGAGCTGTAAAATCAAAAATTTAAATTATTAAAAAAATGATGGCAAAAAAGAAAAAAACTATAAAAAAAAATAGTCCAGTACATATATATATATTGATATTGCTTGACTTGTATAAAGCCTTTAGCTTATTATCATAGGACATTCGAAGATATAGAGGAAATTGTTGGAAACATGACAAGAAGAACCGTAAAAAAAAAAGAAAAAAAATCTATCGTTAGGGGCAATGTAATTAGATTAGGAGTTCGTGTCTTTTATTTAGAGAGGAAAGGATATAATTTGAAAATTTTTGGGATTTTTGCATGTTGGAATAGTGAAAGAAAAGAAACTGCTGAGGAACTTTGGATTCATGAACAAAATGTCTTCTTGAGGTTCCAATGAGGCTTTTTTCTCCTATTGTGAAGTGTAACCTTGTTAGTGGCCCTGACTTCGTCACTTCGCTGAGCCATTTGATCATTTATGTCACAAAACGACCTTAGAAAACATGGTAAATACAATAATATATAAAATCCAGAAATAAGAATGAGTAGATAATCTTATCATATAGAGCACTCTTTTATATCTTATTCAACTGAGTAAATTTTAAGTGGATATTGAAAATTACATCATAGGTTTTGGATCAGAACTTGCTTCTATAAGATATGTTATGGATATGATATCTTTATATCCTATACCTACCTAAGAACATATATTCTAAGTTATATAGGGTATTAATTCTAAAATATTTTGTACCATTCTAAAAATATTATTAAATAATATAGCTTACATAATTAATAGAAAATAAGCCTATATATTTTTTTTATCAAGACAATTAAAGAATAAAAATATATAATATTAAATTAATGTCAAGAAGAAATAGGCACAAACCTAAACTTAAAGTTTAGTGTATCTCTCTTACTAACATGATTTTATGTTGCCTTTCTCTTAATATCTTTTTGTCTCTTTTTTCCAAAAGCAAAGTGTTATTATTAATCCTAATTTATTCACATTCTTACGTTCACAAGAGAAATGGAGTGCTAACTTCAAGTTTATTCTTTATTTACTTATCTTAAGATATTTCTCCCAATAATTGAAACAAAGTAACTTTATGTTTTAAAAGGTAATATTTATTGTTAATTCTAAAGAACTTGTGTCTTTTTTTAAGCACCCTCATGCATTTGTTATCGTTTAAAATGAAATCTTTTGGTATAAACACACACATATATAACAAAAATTTGCTATTAAAAAGCATATAAAGTTAAAATTTATGAGAAAATAGAAGAAAATTATAAATTTCATAAAACATCCCATATCTTATAAGTTATACATGATATAGGTTTTAGAATGGTTTGAAGTCACTATAAGATAGGTTTTGATAAAAATTTAGGAATTGGTACCTTTATGATATAGTATGAATAAGGCCATATAATGTACCTACGCAATATCTACTCATCGGCATTGTGAAAGCACTTGTTGCTCGTTTAATTTGGTCCACAACTGAGTAATGAGTATATAATTTTAGTTTTTGTTATTCTAAGCATTCTATGGGAAAACACAAATCTGGTAAAAATAACATTTTTATATTGAGACACCGTACAACATTTTTTGTATTATTATTTCAGTTGCCAATACATTGATTGTGGTGGTATAATAATGATAATGGCGCGCTCATATTTTGTGCTCATATGTTGTGTTTCATATGGTTGACATAAATAGATTGAAGTCTAAGAATCAATATATGGTAAACATGAGCACAACCTATTTAATAACAAGTTAGAGGTTCAAACACATAATTGACTCGACTAATAAATGGGATATTTAAATTGAAATGGTTATATGAATATATTCACTTATCAAATAATTTTATATTAACTTGTATAAAAAATTAAAAATGGATCTAAGTAATCAAATGTCTTGCTAATATATATCATCATCAATGTCATAATCCAAATAAGTTTATATTTCAATAATAAAATTTGCATAAATGTTCCAAACCAACAAAAATCTTATGAAACTAAAGTTATCTCTCTTTTGTTTGGGAGCATTGGGTTTTCGAGATGGTTTATTTAATTTGAAAAGAATATAGAGTTTAAATTGGAGACAACTTTAAATAGGATGATAAATAAAAAAAGATCAATAAGTTTGTTCCCGTATAACATACAAATTTTCATTACAAATAGTATATTTTTACTTTTAACGAAAGCCCTCTTCTCCTTAGCCAAATGAGATATTCGTTGCAAGGTGATAGAGGAACAACTATGATTCGACGGCTCCTTATTACCTTTTGTTTCGAAATAACGTTATTATCAAAATCAATCAGAACCTGTATGGTTGAATAGGTGCCAACTAAGTATCATACTTAATAAACTAGGTTTTGGTTCTATGCTTTCTATAAACGCTCTTATGAAGGAAAATACACATATGATATTTAAACCTATTAAGGAACCACTATAACAATATATTGCATGGAATAAAATTCTATTAAATTTAGTAATATGTAGATATAAAACGCCTTTACCCACAATTTGAAAATAAATGCTAGTAAATAACAAATATAATAGATGTTTTCTAAGGATTTATACTTAACTAAAGAAAAATTATTCCAGATGGTCATAAGCCGATCCTAAACTAGACCTAAGTACTCCCAAGACCTAAACCATGGGAGATGGACCAACTCGTATAAGTGATGGACGGTCAACCTTGCCAAACTCGAGTCACGAGTCCGATTCTGAAGCTCATGGGCTAAAAAAAAAAATGCAACGGTAGCCTGCAGCTGCATATTTCCTTTTTCATTTTTCTTTAAATAGAACCGGATATGTCTTTTCACACCGGCATGCGAAGCTGGAGTCAGGTCTCAACCTGGCACTGGCAGTCTGACCCTCAGGGTAGGTATGTCTCGAACTCGAATTATAAGCATGTCTTATATTTCTTCTGAAAATATTCTATGCTCCATTAATGGAACTATTCAGTCTATCGTTTGACTGACGGTTAAAATTCATATCCCATCGATCAACCTCTTGTAACTATTTAAAGCTATGGTCCCACCATTGAGCAACAAATACAACTCCAAGTCATTAGCAAGGAGCATGTTTTGCTTTTTTATTTCTGTTGACAACATTAAATAATCAACCTTCTTTGATGATCTTAGATAACTCGAGAACAAATTTGCTTTCCTTGTACTTCTGCGTAGCTTCGGATGCTTTCAAATATTTCCAACCCAATTCTTCACCACAATTGTTGCAATGCACATTTTTAATTTCATACATTCCGCTAATGTGTAGCCTCTCCTCTTTCCTCCCTATTTCAATGTTCCTTACCGTTGTAAACATGTAAGCACGTCCAGATTGCACCTGACAAACACCAAATGTTGGAATATTTCTAGCCATATTTTTAGAACTCCCAATATAATTAACTGTAACAAAAGAAAAAAGAGAATCACAAGGCTTTTTTTTTTTTAATCTATTTTTTCTATTCATTTTTGGTGTTATTTTGACATTGTTTTAATATCGTATATCTATCCAAAATAAAATGTTAAAAAGGTGAAAGTACAAATGTGTGTGTGTATATATATAACCATTTTGCAATATTAAGTACTTAATAAATCTCTATTAAAATAGACTTATCTATCATCTTTTTTAGTTAATTTCACAAAGAAAATGAAACAAGTTATATTTCTTGAACCTTGTCCTTAAAAATAAGTTTCACTCTTACTCTCCATTCATCATTTTCGCCATGATTATGATAAGATAGAGATAACACAAATTCTTCCAAACATCAAGTTGAAAATTTAAATGGATTGGACAATATTCTCATGCCAGGTTTTAATCGGAATAAATGAAAAACAGATGAGAGACAAATAAGGTACGGGGAAAAAAAAAATCAAATCCAAAAACTAATGATTTATTAATTTTCCTGATACAGTTCTCAAGATAACACATCGTGGAGCACTATTTAGCAAGTTCGAAAGTGGTTAGTTGAATCAAACACTACAGTTTGATATGAAAAAAATTGCAAAATGTTTAGGAAGAATATACAAGCCACCATACTTTAAAAAGAAATTAAATATATCTCTATATAAAAAACCAAAAAAAAAAAAAACAAGTAGAAGAAAGGATGACTAGCACCTTCTTTCTTGTCAATTATAAAAATGAGATAGTTAAAATATACAATATAATGTTATAAAAGATATGATTCGATATTTATAATTGAACCGGCTACTTTAGAACACATAAACCATGATATGATCATTTATAATGAACTAAGAACCTAAAACCACTTGGTTTATTGAGATGCTTTTACTTAAACAATCTATGTATGGTCAACTCAGCAATTTACTTAATTCTTGTTAAATAATAAATTCTTGTTAAATAAGTAAACCACCTCTTTTCTGAAACTAAGGTTTTGCAACCTCCAATTACTGACAATCAAGGAAAATAAATAAAATTGGTAGATACTAATTAAGTGCAACAATGCATCGCCAAATAAGGAAGGTCCAGATAACCAAATGTCTCACCTGAAAGGACTTTGAAATAACATCACCATGAAGGCCAATATGATTTCGACAATTACAGCAGCCATAGGTCTCCATGAGTTCAGCCCTGATCGCACGAAATCTTAACCAACACCGTAAAACCTTAATCAAGGTTGAGAGTATGTATTCCAGTTTGAAACGATGGGGGATTGAGTTTGATAGAGAACCAATTGATATTCATTTCACTAAAATACAATACACCATAATATTATCGACAAATAATAATTTTTCTCAACAGTGACTTGTGACTAAAACTTTTAAAAATATGTAACATTTAACAGTGACTAAACATTATTTTAATCAGGAGGTAGTTTACACAAAACGCAAAGCATAACGATTACTAAAATGCAAGCATAGGCAGTTGGCATGGCCGGCATGGGATTTTTTATCCCCCTCTTTCTCTAAGGCTTTTTTCTCTTTTCTTTTTTTTTTTCTTTCATATTTTCTTTGAGAATTTTTATTGTAATATTGAATTAAATATATTTAATGATACCATTTTATCAAATTACAAACCAATGATAAATTAACATGTGATTTTACTAGCATTTGACTGAATGGTATTGAAGGTCATAACGTAAATTCTGATTATAAAATTTGAAGAATCTACTCTTATAGAGTAAGATATATAATATAACATCTTTACGTCCTATATAAATCTTGAAACTTATATTTTATGATATATATATATAAGTTCTACGGTACATTATATTAGCACCATAAAAAAGATTAATTAATAATATCAAGCACAACAAGATGCTATAATTTTTAAGAGAACACATATTCAAGTCCTAAGCACATTTGTCTATTACAAAAAGTAAAAACAATATTGAAGCATATCACTTCCTTCATTCTTTTATCACCTCCCATTTTCTTTCCAAGGTATTATTACCAATCTTACTTTCTCAACTTTCATTTTTCTTTGCCTCTTCTCAATTTCTTCTCTCATTTTCTTTTTACAGAATACTTAGTTTCTCTCATTTCTTAGTTAATGTTGGCTCTCTTTTTATCTTCTTTCAATATTGATTCATTATTAGCAAGGATTCCATCTTTTCTTTTCTATGATTTCAAATATACATCACACATTTGTTGTTGAATTAGATTAACTTATCATAGAACGCTATTTCGGTGATCGAGCTTTTTAGTTCAATTCAATGCTACTAATTGGTTTAATGGGATAGTGATAAGACTTAGAAAACCACACCCAATTAGAGATATTTTAGCAAAATTTAGCTTAATAAGCCCAGAATAAGGATCACTAAATCAATTTTCCCACTCTCAACATTTGTCGTTGTCTTACATGCTAAAAATAGACTCAAAGAAGATCTTTTGAAATCCATTTGAACCTCGTTTGGCCTTTCATAGGCTTCAAAAGGTTTAAATGACCTTTAAGCTTATTTTAAAAGGAGATGAGCTCATCTTACAAGCAATTATGCTTAACTTAGCCTAAGCTTAAGCTCAAGGCTATCTATGATAGAAGAATTGGTGGCTTAATCCGAACCATCGATCATCAAAGTTGATCAACAGCTCCTATTAATAGCTCATTTGATCTATCCATCTTAACTTCATCCAATAGTCAAGATTCAGAGCTAAAATTCCACATATAAGAGCCTCCTCCTTCTCATTTGTGATATTGGAAACATTGGCAAGTTTCGCAAAAACATTATTGTTATACCAGAATGACTCTTCAAAGGGTCAAAGACTAAAGTTATCAAGAAAAAGCCAAGAGCACATCAAGATTATCATACTTAATCTACTGTCACATGGACATATCACAAAACATTAAACTTACCTATTCCTTTTCTTACGTCTCTCTCTAAAATCATTCCTCTACATGTTCATCAAATTAAAACTTTTATAAGATCGAATGCACTCATATTGCGTGTAAATCATCATTAATAGCAACCCCACCATACACTTATTTTTTAAGTAAGTTCATTAGATTTTATTCGGCATAAATCACTACAAGCAAATTGTTTTTCTTTTTTGAAAGAAATAAAAGAGATTATCTAAATACTCTCATGCCCTTGAATGAGTCATTTTGAGTATTAATTATCAAATCAATAGACTAGATGTTTGTTTAGTCAATATTGACATTTTTTTCAAATTAAAACTTAGTTATTGTATAGTGTTTTTGGTCGATGATCATGTATTAGGGAAAATTCTATGATAGATTTGATGTTGTTATTTATTTTAACTTAATGAACTTAAAATTTATAATGGAATGCAACTTCGTGATAGCATTTTGTCATAAGCTGTTTAGAGTTATCTTATCTAGTTTGTAATATAGGTCTTCACGAGAAATATATGATTAGAAAAATATATAATTAAATGGTAATATGTTATCAAGTTGATGAATATATTAGTTACAATTATATGGAAAGATTTACAAGTGATTCGATGATTTATTTTTAATATCTTATATTATAAAAAATGTAATAAAAAGTTTTATCAATTCTACAAGATGTCCCACGTGTCATAAGCTCTAAAAAGTATATATTTGAAGATGGTTGTAAGCAGACTCTGATTCTAAAATTTTAATGACCTGTACACTTGAGGAAAATTGGAATTTTATTTCCACCTTATTCCTTATTACGATATTCATTTGGTTTTTTTTTTTTCACAAAATTGTAATTCCATAAGAATTCCTATTAATTGATTCCTTGATTCAAGTAATTGGAATTCCTTGATTCAAGTAATAGGAATTGAAAGAATCGCAATTCCTTACCACTACTACTACCCTTACCCTTACTCTTACTCTTACCACTACTACCACCGCTACTACCACCACTACTACCACTGCCATCGCCACTGTCACCGCCATCGCCGTCTCCACCATCACTACAATTGTTGTTACTATTATCATCACCATTGCCGTCGCTGCTACTGTCACCACTATCATTAATCATCGTAGTCACCGCCATTGCTACCGCTACTGTTACCGCCACTACCGTTATTGTCGCCACTACTATTGCCATTGCTACTATTACTATTGCTATCATCATCGGTGCTGTTGCTACCATTACCGCCGCTGCTGTTGCTACCATTACCGCTGCTGACACCATCGCCCACCATAATCTCCGTTATCATTATCACCGCTACAGCCATCACTACTGCTACTGCCACCCTTACTAAACACCATCGCCAACCATCATTTTTTATTATTTTAGAATTAGTTGAGAAAGTAAACGGATTAAGGATAATTTAGTCATTAAAGTTATATTACATATTTATTCTTAAATTATTTTTAAATTCAACCAAATAAAATAATATGTATTATATTTTTATTTCATTCTTTACAGAATTCTAATTCTATTCTTTCTCGTTTTATTCCATAAAGCGAACGAGTAGTAAATCTCCATGCCTCTGTAAGTTTTCTAACCACTAGTTCCCTCTTGTAAAAGCTATTGCTTTGAAGACGAAACAAACAAATTCTATTTTAATTAGTTGTCACGTAGGAAGAGGAAGGATGTACACGAAGTAGTTGGAAATTTTGTCACCGGTAGAAATAGAAAATGGTGACCTTTACGTAACGAGTGCAGTACTCTCATGTAATTTTCTAGTAGGTTACTCCTGTGTGTGGAAATTTTTAATAAAAATAAATCCAAATTGCAATATTTGCAACATAAACCTTGTCTACTTTTGTAATTAACCATGTAAAATTAAAAAATTTCAATTTAATATCTATAAACTTTTTGAAATCTTTTTTAATACTGGGACTATGTAGTTAATTATAAAAATAGATAAAATTTAGGTAGTTAATTGTAAAAATAGAAAAACTTAAGTGGTTAAATATAAAAATAGGTAAAATTTAAATATAAATTGATATTTTTAAACTTTAGATGGTTGATTACAAAAATAAAAAATAAATTCGAGCAAATGAAAGGATAGAGAAAATGAAAAGAATTGAAATATCTACTTTTTCTTTAGGGGCATAGACAATAGTCATGAGTTGAACCCAACATGAGCCGATCCCCAGGACCTAATTATGGGAACTCGCACAAGCTCTTGTACGTGATGAACTGGCTGAACCTTAGCCACAGGGGGACTGGGTTGTCAGTTCGATTCACAAGCTCATGGGCCAAGATATGATGCAGCATATGCCATATTTGTAGTTTTTACCTTTTACCATTTTCATAACCAAAATTAATTATCTAATTTAGGGCTAAACTGTCGTAGGGCAATCTTCCAATAGGATAATTCAGATTCGATTCTCTTCTTCCCAACGTTATATAATTGTAGGAAAAAAAAAATTCTAGTTTAAGTATTACAAGTAATCTTAAATTTTTTTTTTTGGTGTAATAATCTTAAAATGTTTGTATTTATTAAATTGGAATTTTTAAGCATTAAATAATTAATTGTAAAAATAGACAAAATTTACTAATTATTTAGATACCAAATGTGATATTTTCCCTTTCCTTTTTAATTCTTTTTTTTTTCCCTAAAGCATAACATTTATTACCTAGGTTAGAGTATGGTATACATAAGTGTTGTTAGATATAGATTAACTCTTTAATTCCAACCCAATTCAATATGATTTCTTTATAAAAACTCGTTCAAATTATCCATTTGACATTAATCTATAGTGATCTTGATTCAACCAATTAACTTGACAAGTTCAACCCGTTTCTATAAAAATCCATTGAATTCTTTTTTTAGTTAAAATATATTATTTTTTTATAATTTCTATAAAATACATTAGTTTGCTAAAAAAATAAATTATAAAAAGTTTTCAATTTTCAATTATGAAATATATAGACAATTTTTATTACTTTATACATTAATATAAATTGTATTATAATATTTTTATTAATCCCAATTCGATTTTTTTATTCAACTATTCTCGGATCAATCTTTCCATCTGTGTTTGACAACTTGGAAAAGGCTGAACCATACGGGTCTCATGGCGGTTCCCAGTCGGATCCAAACTGTGAAGATGTCTATTAATTTAGAAATTTCTTCCCTTATCGTTGAAGATACAGAAACACAAAACATAAAAATTCTCTAAAACATAGAAAGCCATATATCATGGCAACAATCACAGCTCCAGGATCATAGACACGGAGCACAATCTTGTTCTCTCTTTTGTTTGACGACATCAAGTTATTAATATTCTTTGATGATCTTGGACAACTCAATCACAAATCTTCCTTCCTTGTACTTCTGCATAGCTTCAAACGCTTTCAAATACTTCCAACCCAATTCTTCACCACAATTGCTGCAATACACATTTGCAATTGCATATGTCCCAGTTATGAGTTGTCTCTCCTCTTTTTGTCCCAGTACTATGTTCCTCACGGTACTAAACATGTAACCACGTCCAGATTTCATCTGACAAACACCAACAAAAGTTGGGAATTTTCTATCTCACGGTAACATATGTGTGTTCAGAGATAGCCGGTCTAATTAGATAGTACAGTTTGGTAAAAAAAAATCGCAGAATTTATGGAGAGAACATACAAACACTATGCTCCGTAAACAAATTAATTCCAACTCAATCGAAAAACGAAAGGAAAGAGGATGAATCGACACACATATCTTGTTTTTTGACAATTTGATTAATAGAAAGCATAAAAAGTAGTCCAATAATTTTATTTTTTTTGGGTGAATAAAAAAAAAGTTAGTCTAATACTTGATATATAGACAAATATAATGTTAAGAAGGATATAATTGTCCTTGCAAACGCAACTGGACCGATTATCGCGGGACACATGAACTGTGATATCCGCATATGTTGAGAGTAGTTTAGATGTTCACTCACCACGAAATTCTTGGAAAGGAGGTCTTCACGCAAGGCAAGAGGGTTTCGACAGATTTTGCAGCTGAAGGAAGGCTGACCCAAGAACTCTGCCATCGATCTGAAAGGAAACTTTACAACGTAGACAGGGAGACAGAGGACGGAACGAGAGGTCGAAGGATTGCAATTGTATTTATCGAATTTCGGTGGAGAGGCTTAAGATTTAAGAACATGGAACAAGGAATAGTCTTCACCGTCTCTGTCTGGATCGGATAATAATTGAGATTGGTCTTGTTGCTTCGTCAATGTGTCTACCCGATTCCGTTGGCTAGTGGATGTCCCCACCATTTTTAAACTAAAAGAAAATTACTTTAGATAAATTGTGTTTCAACTCGAGCTCGTGCACTGTTATATCGACTCAAGTTCAAATTCAGCATCGTACCGTTTCAATTTTGTTGGAGATAACTACAGTTGGAACTATTAGTCAGATATAAATATATTCTTTTAAGATTCTAAAATATACTTCTTATTATTTTTATAAATATATTATAAATAGTGACAACGTCCAGGTTTTTGTATATTTTCATAAAGTTAGGTGAATGACATTTTGAGAGCTTAATGGATTTATTTAAAATTGATAGTTTTGGAGTTAATTTACAATTACCCCTTTTATTTAATTAATTAAAATCTAAATACTTTTTATTTATTTTGGTCTTCATGTAGCTGGGTTGCTAACCTTGGTTTTCTAGAATTATAATATAGATACTTTTTTACCTAGTAATGGGCTCTGTTTGCTATAATTCAAGAGTGATTTATGATTGAGAAAAAAAAAAAACGTAGAAAATGTCAATTGTTTTACAAAGACTATCGATAACTTCTACAATTTTTTTTTTAACTATTAATTGATTTTACTTTCATTATAATGGGCTCTGTTTACTATAATTTATAAATTATTGGCTCAGAATTTATATTATATATTAGTCTTATAAATAAAAATAGCTAGTAATAAACATTTAAAATTTATTGATTGCATGAATATTAGCTCTATTAACCTTTAATTGATATAAGTACTTTTCATATGATATTACATGTTATACAAATATACTTTCCTAAATTAGAAAATATGGTTGAATCCATAAACTAAATTGAACCAAACTGAAATTCTGTGGTTTGGAAAATACTTAATCTGAACCATGCAATTTAGTTCAAAGCTATATATACATAAAGAAAGCTTTTTATGGTTTGGTTTGGAGTAAAAATTGAATCATACCAAACTGCACCTATCCCTATTTATAGGCTTCTTTACTTAATGATATTAGGGATGCAAGTTTACAACTTGTGATAAGATATTTGATCTACTACCTATTCTATAGGATATTATCATGTAGGGTTTTGGAACAAGTTTAGGTACTAATTTAAAACCCTCTAAGTTTTGGTTAAGTCATGGGATCTAAACAAAACCAGATGGGAAAATCCGCCCTGATAAAAAAAAGTAAATGATAATATTTTGAAAATGAAATTTCAAAAATTCTAAAGTAGTGAAGTGATGCCACTATACATAATCTAGTGAAAAGTTAGAATTTAAAAACTGCATGAATTATTTAATTAGAAACTAAAGAAAAGAAAGGGTTTGCACTCCAACATATTTTATATAGTTAGTATTATTTACCCCGACTAAGTTATAAATTTGAAGATGCATAGTCAACTTGGCAATTGTCATGATTTCCTTCCAAAAATGGAAGTTTTTGAACTTAGTTTATAAAATTAATTAATGGAATAATTTAACAAAACATAGTTATTTAGGAAAAAAAAAAAGTTAAACAAACAAGGCAAGTTAGGTGGGGTTCGAGTACCCTATTAGGGTAGCATAATGTGTTTTAGATGGGGATTTCAACAATCTTAAGTTCCTATAACCTATCTAAAAATTTTCTTGATTGCATTCCTAAATAATATAGACAAATATGCATCAATTCTAAAGCGCGGATGCTGAAAATATTAAAATGATGGATAAATTGTAAATAAAATTCATTATACATCCACTTCATGCATGCTTGGAAGTTTTCTTATATCTTGAAAAACCTACTTTAAATCATTTTTCTTATTTTGTCCTTGAATAAAATGATTAAAAAAACAATGAATGTATAAAATCAGGGTAAAATGATCATATAAGTTTAGATGCATCTTTATATAGTTCTAATGTTTAAACTTAAGCTTCAAAAATAAGAGAAGGGTGCGTTTGTTATGGACCCCCCAAAATGGGCCATACCTAGGAGATTCTTAAAGCCCAAGACTAAAGCCTAAGCCCAATAAAAGGTTCCAGAAGATGAAAAGTTACAAAAGATTCCAGAGAAGTCCAAAATCTTGTATAGTAGTAGGTGGGGTAGGTGATTGTAGTAGTTGGGAGTCAACTGTAATCATTAGATTGAATTGATCTTAACCATTAATTTGTAAAGGCTTTCTGTATATATAAGGGTGTTCTCCTCAGATATAAGATACAAGTTATTTGAGTGAATACAATATACCTTCAGAGTTTATCTTTTTAAATTTTGTGAGTGTGTTATAAGCTGACTTAGTCTTCCTTAGTGTGGTCAGGAATGCTAAGTGCCGCACGGGATCAAGTGATGGAATCCGCTCGTGACACGTTCTTCATTAAAAATCATAAAAAGGGGTTAAGAGAAAACATATTTTATTTAAGAGGTAGTGAATACGCCTTTCTGAAAGGTACCTTCATGTATTATATTTTTAACGAAGAAGGTGCCTTCTTCATTAAAAATTAGATAAGGAATGTGCTTTTCTTCAAAAAGGCACCTTCTTTGTAAATACCTATAAAATCAAAATCAATAAGAGCAGCAAATCATCCAAAATACAATATAAAGTAATTGTAGACACATAATTTTTCCCTCCTTTTATTTTTCAAATTAAGTTATAGAGTCCTAAATTAAAAAAAGTTCAAAAAAATAGAAAATTAAAGAAAGCTAAAAAAAATGAAGAAATTTGGAAAAAATAGGAATTCTAGAAAAATATAAAAAAATAGAAAAATAGGAAAAAGCACAAAAAAATAAGAAATTTAGAAAAAGTACAAAAAAATAAGAAATTTGAAAAGTCACAAAATAAAATAGGGTATTTAGAAAATAATAAATTTTTAGGTTGTTTAAATAGAATATAATTTTAATTTCAATAGTTTTGAATAAAAGACTGTTGGGTCTAGGCTTAGATTTGAATCTAGCTCAAGCTGACTTGGTCCATATGTGCAATTAATTACACAAATAAATAAGGAAAAACCAATAGTTCAGTTGGATAGGCATCTAGACTTGATATTACACATGACTTAAAGATCCTGAGTTCAATCCATGGAAGGTACAAAATGTAACCTTTATTTTCTTTTCTCACTTTATTACCATGTTATTGCTGCGTCATTTGCCAACTTACTTCTAAGTATGGTAGGCATACTCTGTCACATTCATACACGCGCAGCTATGTATTTGGCATTACATATTGTCCAAGTTTATCTAATCCAAAATTGGAAGAAAATCATATTGTATTTAATTTTTTCTATCCTTAACACGACCATAATACCTACAAATAGGGGTCTACTCTTCATTTTCAAAAAACAACAAAAAACTTCAAAACACTTTAAAAAAAACAAAAATCGAAGTTGCCTCTCTCTAACACGGTTCCTCTCTCTTTAGGATAACATTCCCTATGGTGTTTTTATGAAAACCACCACTATCGAATTTTTTGAGTCAACCAAGCCAACTCCAAGCTGATCCAAGTCGAAGTGAGCCTACTCAAGTCGAAGTGAGCCGATCGAGCCGATCCAAGCCGAAGTGAGCCGATCCAAGCCGAAGTGAGCCGATCCGAGCCGTCCGAGCCTATCCGAAGCCAATCCGAGCCAACCTGGTTTTTCTTTTCTTTTTTATTTATTTATTTATTCATTTGTTTATTTGTAAATGTTATAAATGAGAAAAAGAAAAAAAAAAAGAATGAAAAAAGAAAAAAAGAAAGAGAAGAAAAACAAAAAGAGAAAAAAAAGAAAGAAAGAAAGAAAGTAGTCTATTTATTTATTTTAATAGAAATAGATAGAATAAGTTATTAAATAAAAATCGTTTTCACACTTAGAAAAATTAAGCTTTCTAAAAATAAGTGAAAATAAATAAATCTTTTTCCAAATTAAGACTATTTTAGAGTTTTAAAAAATAAAACACCAATTAAGACCCTTTAAAGGAATTTCCTTGAATAAATTGAATTGGGTAAAAACATAAATGCGACCCTTTTTCAAAAATTTAAATCAAACCACCCACTAAAGTTTTTTATAAATGAACTACGGAAGTCTGATCCAGAATAGTGGGTACGTAGGCACTCGTACGTAAATACAGGGTAACTTAAAATATGGAAAGTTCTATTTTTTTTATTTTTAGATATTATGTAAATTAATTAATTTAGTCGCATGTATCATAATTAGATATTTTTAGAAATTAAAAAGGGTATATTTAAAAGGCAAAGTTAAATTCGGAAAGTTAAAAAGTGGTACCTGTTTAGGGTTTAATAAACTAGCCTCTGGACCTAAATCTTTGGTTTTCAAAAAATCCGTTTTACAAATTGGTATTTTTTTTTTTAATCAATAGACCAGTAGTTAAGTTATAGCTAATCCATCCAATTGGTTATAACTTAACCTTTTTTCCAAACTTCAGTTGGGTGGCGACTCCAATCCCTTTTTAAATTGAAAAAATGGTTTTCTTTAAATCCTGGTTTTCTTTAAACCCTAGTCAATGGCTAGTATTAAACAGGTAAGGGTTTAATACTGGTTGGCTTAGAGAAGACCTAATTTTATAAAAAGAACCGAGAGGGTGGAAAATCAAGCACGACAGTAATAACACAATGATAAGTTGAAATAAACAGTAATCCAATGAAAAAAACCAAATCTCCATCTCTAACTCACATTGCCAACCCCAAAAGTCACCTTGTATCACAAATTCAAGCAAAACATCTACAGCTCATATCCCTTATTCCAAACTCGATGATTACTATTTAAAACCAAACAGTGAAGTATAAGATAACCTTGATGTAGAAGGAAATACTAAGAAGTTAAACTGATATTAAATTAGAAATGGTCGGTCTAGTTGTTTTTATAAGTTTAACAAATGAATACATATAATCCTTTCTTCTCTTAGTCCTAGTCAATACTAGCTATACTTTGGATGTCAAACTCTCCCTAAACCTCCTCTCTTCGAGAATCATCGGAGCCTATGACTCCTGTATCTCTATCTACTGTTGAGGTGGCTTAGAGAATTGTGGAGGATTGATTGTAGCTATTTAGGAAGAACTCTTACCTTGGGAACTAATAGACCTTCTCCCTTTCTTATGTAGAGTTGGCAGTGTAGAGGGAGAATTACACTGCATCTCCATAGCCAGGGTCTCAAACGAGCTAATAAAAGGTCCTAACATACTGCTTACATCTGGGCCCTTGAGTGATGTAGCCCTATGAAATGGACCTGTAATGTCATCGCCAAGCTAATGCCGCATCTTAGTGCATCTACCCAGCCTAAGGGGATCTAGAAGGTCATAATCCATCTATTCAGAGTCATCTTATGCCTAAACTTGCTCCTAAACTAGATGTAGGAGGCACAGAGTAGCTAGAAGATGGTTATGTGGCAATTGTATCCATGATCAGTATATGCTCAAGCTACATAGTAATCAGCCCCGCTGAGAGATATTCTTATCCCTTGGAACTCTTCAACCTACAAAAAGAAGAGGATTAACACAAGCTATTGCAAGGTAAGTAAAAAAAAAAAAATAGTAGCTATCAAAAGCGGACTCGCCAATTGCCCCAATAATGCTCCAGTATGCCCAAAATGCCTACAAGTGATGCTCCTATATCACTACCAGTACCCATACTCTACTCTTCTAAGTCTGTAGATCTGAATCACTTAAG
This sequence comes from Lumnitzera littorea, assembly GCA_024138015.1. Lineage (NCBI taxonomy): Eukaryota > Viridiplantae > Streptophyta > Magnoliopsida > Myrtales > Combretaceae > Lumnitzera > Lumnitzera littorea. Next base: position 116,467,789 of record JAMXBB010000003.1, on the reverse strand, counting down.
AGTACTAATCATTCCAAGTGATGATGGCTAGTAGATCCTATGTGATCTAATCAATGTTTGTTTAACCTTATAGGTCGATACGATACAAGGCCTCCTCGATGTCTCATGGAGGTAGAATCCTCTACAAACTACCAAACTATCAAAACCACGTGCTCTGGGAAGTCACACTCAACTATGCAGAACCATATGAGTGGTACTTAGGCTATCCAAATGTAGTGGCTACGATGGTAGAGTTAGAGTAAGATCTCTAATATCTTGATTGGGTATGGTTGCCATATGACATACAAAATCATGTTGTCAAAATTAGTGTTTTTGTAAAGCATTAAAACAAAAGTTCATAAAAGTGTCTAGAATACATACTTACTCTAGAGTCTACCTATCAAATGTATCCCAATAGGCTATGGCCATATATGTCAAGTATCGCCTCATATCTCACTCCATCATCCATCTAACATCTAGAGGCCTCTCATTATCGATGACCGTACCATGTCTATTGAGAGGGCAATGTGTGGGAACCTATCCTAGGTCCATACTTAAAGAAGAATCGTACTACTTCCCATATCATGACCAACATCCATCAACAAGTAGCATAGTTATCTATATAGCTAAGCCAGATATGTAGACCCTTAACTATACTGCTCAACTTGGCTGAAGTCATCCAATAGAGGGAGAAACATGGCATGCACTAGGTTGCTAGATTTATCGGTAAATATGAACCCTTCCTAATATCTGTAAGATATATTCCCTCATGTGTTGCCTAACCTGCTTCTCATTAGCCCCAACAGGTAGGAATCTAAAATGCTGGTCAGCCAACCCAACTTGATATGTCCTCCTCTATCAACATTACCCCTAAGAACAACTCTAAGATATCTAGCACATATGTAAGGCCACTATTTGTAAGTGCTCCCGGTCATTGGCATGCTATTGACTCAGAGACCAAACCATACCTCCATATCCTGAAGTGTGACACTGAGCTCTTTACGAGACATATGGAAAGTATAAGTCTCCTGCCTTTATCTCACAATAAGTGCCATGATAAAGTCTGAATGTACAGGAGATGACTCAATCTTGTAAACTCGACCTGCTCTAGGAAAAGCTCCATGTGAGGGTCTAAAGGGATCTCATTAACTCATTGATCGCATCTAAGTTCCCATTTATGAATCTGTACATATAAAGCCTCTATGTCCTGTGAAGGAAATAACAACTAGACATGAGCACCTTATAATCTAGGTAAACATGGTAGTTTATAAGAAAATGACCAATTAGTAGGCTTATCGGTAGTCCTTGGGGCATCTTTTAGAACCAAATTGTAGCTCTTAATAAGGTTTGATGTCATGTAACTAAAGCGATAACCCGCATTGTGTGCAAGCGTCCATTGCTGGAGTGATAATCCAGCAAACCAACTTGATGCATTAAGCTTGATGCTTAGAACCTTCTCCATATATTTATCGAACTTTTTGAGCTAAGCTTGCATAACGCCAAAGGTGACCCATTTCTTGCATTGTTAGTTGTTATGCACCTTATTGAAGTTGCTTACAAGGTAGCATATGCACCACCACTACACTACAAAGCGAGGCTTCCACCCATTTTCATCCCTATCTAATGCCAACTGAATACCCATCCCTTTATGTGATATCAAGCATATGGTTTTTCGGCCTGCTCGCTTATCATATACATATTGCCTCGAGTTCCTAAAAAACTAACCTAATGCCTCAACAGTCTCCTCATTTACTAAGATAAAGGTAAGCAGGACTATATGGTTCACACCATCTATGCTAATAGCAATCAGCAACTTGTTACTTTCCATAGAGGAATGTGCCATCAGTACTAATGACAGGCCTGTAGAACTTCCATACCTCTATGCATGGGCCAAATGACCACCAAACCTACTTCAATTCTATCACCCCCAACTCCCTCAAATGACTCCACCTCTACTCAACCTTTATGTCGAGGTTACTCATTTGGATTTCATTAAGAAGTCTAGAAAGATCGTTATATGATTTCTCCTAATTACCGAACACTGTTTCAATAGCTTTGATCCAATTAGCCCATACCCTTCTGTTGGTGACCATATACCTAAATTCTTTACTAATAATATTACATAGTTGAGAAAATTTCGTGCCAAGATCTTCTCTAATAACATTTAGAAATTCCTTAGCCATCGTATTGCAATCTAACTATAGGTTGTCTTAATTTATGGTGGGATTCACATAAGTATAGGATTCATCTAGCCTGAACTTCTTCTTACATGCCTCGAATCTCCATCTACATACGTTCTCATTTGTTGAACATACAATGAAATACTTGCTCTTCTTGGATTCATGCATTGTAAAGTTTGCATAATGCCTTATGTCGTAGTGCTTAACAACTCTTACAAGTCCATCCTTAGTGTTAAATCCCATTCCTCTGCAAAGCTCTTCACCGATGCGTAGGTTACTAAACTCCCCGTTAATGTCCCTTTTAAAGTGTATGCATCCGACATCTCCACTGGCATTGAAAAAAGGATTTGTATCCCTAATTGTCGTGCCAGTCGCATAGACCTCTTGAAGATGTATAGGCATTAGAATTAGCTCTAAGGAGTTGGAGCTCAAGGCATATGGATGTACATCAAATATTTTCGGTGTATACAAATGAGTAGCTATCATTTTAGGAACAATAGGACGTGTAAGAGGCATCTTGGATTTAGTATCCTCATCATCATTGTTCTCTTTATCTCCTTCGGGCTCATAATCATCATCATTTTCATCATCTAAGCTTCCCATACATTGAAGCACACAATCATGTAATACCTCCTTCTATAAGACTGGTCCAACTAGCTCATCAATGACATTTTAATCATCCTAATGTAGACATAGACATGGGTAGTGGCTCGAACTCATCAAGCATAGGTTGGTCAAACTCAATGAGTGGCACATGTATCGTATGGACAGGCCAAGTTCCTTCTACTTCTTTAATCCTTACATACAAGTCATGGATGTACATTTACCAAAATGCTTTTGCCATTTCAAATAAGCTCTTTGCATTGTCGTCATCCTTTATGGAAATTAAAGAGTATGACATAACTCTTAGATAAGTGTTAGGATGTTTATATAAAATCTTAACCCCTCCAATACTGGGATCAATCTTAACACTTTGACAAACTCTTTGCAATAGTTCAAAATAGTTCACATTCATTTTCACTTTTAATAGCTTCATTGGATCTTAATTATACTCCGGCCCCGAATTTCCCCTCACAATATTTTCATGGGCATATACCGTGAATTTAACTATGCACGTTATTTTCAACCTATCCACGTTACAAGTAACATGCTTATTAGTATTTCATGCATTGTTCACTGTGTATTTCAACTACATACCATGTTAAGCCGACTATGGCTCAACCTAAGCCCACACGCACTTTACTTTCACTAATGGCCTAAAACATAGCGTTTATTGACTTCTTAATCAAGAAATCAAAGCTTCAAAAGATCCACCTTCTAGACCCTTCACTTAGATACGATAGGTACAACTCTCTCTCTTCTTTTTTTTCTCCCTCTCGTACTGTTTATGTTCTCTCTATAAAAGAAAAACTAAGGTTTGTGCAAACTTTTTCTACAATGATGATCTAAATAAAACAATTACGAATCTGAAATGTAGATCTCTCAATCTATATTGTGTGTCGAACCTAGATTTTTCTTGATTTTTATTATTTTCCTTAACCCAATTAGTATTAAACTCTAACTTGTTTAATACTAATAATTGACTAAGAGTTAAGAAAAACTTGGTTTGAAACATGTTTTGAAAAATACTTAGAGTTACTACCCGATCAGGGTCAAGAAAAGGTTTAGATTAGAACCGATTGAATGGATTGATTTTAATCTAAATATTAGACTACGTCAAAACCAATTTTGAAAAATGGTCTTTTGAAAACCAGATATTTCAGTTCAAGAGCTAACCTATTAAACCTTAAAAAGTACCACTTTTAACTTTCTGAATTTAAATTTGTCTTTTAAAACACCAATTCTAGAATGAAAAGAATAACTCTAAATCTATAAATAAATAAAATCCTATTTACACACAAAAAAACAAGAAAAGTAAAATTTATTCACAAAAGGAAAAAATAAAAAGTTTTCCCTATTTTAAGTCGCTCCATAAGTGTTTATGTACTTTTTAATAGGGATTAGACTTTCCGTAGTTTGTTAGCTGTAAAACTTTAATCTGTTGATGTCTTTTAGTTTTTGAAAATGGTCGAGTTTTAAGTTCTTTAACCATTTGATTTTATTTAAAGAAAACTCTAAGGAAAGGGTCTTAATTTTTTTATTTTGAAAAATTCTAAAGAAACTTTAATTTTGAAAAAGGATTCATTTTTTTATTTAGGAAATGAATTTTTCTAAGTGATAAAAAATTTGTTTTATTTATTATATATTTTTTATTTTTCTTTTTATTTTGACCAAACATACTTAAAAAGAAAAAATAAAAACAAAGCTTCTCTTCCCCCTTTTTTTCCTTTTTCATTTTCTTCATTTTCTTTCTTTTTTTTTCTTTTTTTTATTTATTTACAAGAATACAATAAATTGAAAAAAAAAAGAGAGAGAAAAACTATAGTAGAATATTACAAAAAAAATAATAAATGGATAAAATAATATGTATATGAATATAAAAGACAAAGGAAACAAGAAAAGAAGGTCAGACATGTGCAGGATTATAGGTCAGTCATAGATCCAAGTTGCTTGTTGGGTATTTGGATCAAGTAGGGAAGGAGGGGAAATAGTGCATGGAAGGGGTAGGTCGAATTGATTTTGGGCACCAAAACAAATGGGAGAAGTTGGATTTATGTGTATTTCATTAGGAAATATGGGATAGAATTAATGCCTTAGCCAATGGAGGTGGTTTAGGGATGTTTCAAAGTTGGTCGCCACTTAGTAGTAGTGGCTACTTCGTATGATGGTGGATAATGTGTGAAGTATTTGTTGGGCTTTGGTTTTTCAATGATATGGAAGTGGATAGTGGTGATGGTTTTCATCAAAAACCACCATAGAGGGTGCTACTTCTAAAGAGAGAGAGAGAGAGAGAGAGAGAGAGAGAATTCATGCTAGAGAGAGAGGGTGTAGTGTATGTTCTTTGAGTTGATTTCAATGATTGTGTGTGTTAAAAATGAAGAGAAAACCCCTATTTATACAAATTGAAGCCTTGATTTCACTCGGTAAGTCAAATATTGGAGTAAATTCACAATCCACTCATTAATGGGTTTGACAAACTTTAATTTCAATTAGAATGCAATTCGAGTGAAACGAGTGTTCAAAATGTGTTCCCAATCCTTTGTTTTTGTTGAAAATGATCAATGGAAGCTTCAACTCTTTCCTAATTTGCTTGGATTTGAAGAATTATAAGGAAGCTACAATCTCGGTTTGGTATTTTTTTTTTTTAAATTTTCTTAGTCCAAATTAGCCAATTAAATGGCTGAATTTGGGTGCAAAAAAGTCTGGGTTTAAGACTACGACATGCTGAGTACTCGATTCCACCATTAATTTGAGTGGAATCAACATAAAAGGTGGCTCGAAAACAAGCCACCAAACTGATTTTTTTCGTTTGAAGATCTGCTAAGAAAAGACAAGAAAATGACTTAGGCTAGGCACGTATGCATATGCCCAACCTAACGCGTGTGATATATGCGCTTGAGTCAAAAGAAGAGCAAGCACCAAGTGCCTGCTTCATGTAGGCTCCAAAAACAAAAGAGGGCCTTTAGCCCTGTTTCATAATCACATGGACCAAGTTCAAGACCTAGTTCGACCCTCCTTAGCCCTTTTTTTTAAATAAAAATAAAAAAAATAAATAAATAAACATTAAACCTAAAGTTACCAACCTTAAATTTTAGTTTCATACAAATTTTTTATTTAAGCCCAATTAAATTTTTTTCTTTTTTTCTTTTTAACTTAAACCTGGCACTAAAATTAAACGACCTTAAAAAAATGACATGGTCAATGTCACTTAACGACACTAATAATGAAATAGCGCCTTTTACTTTATTATTCCTAAATTATTTTCTTTTCAAAAGAAAATCTAAATTTTTTTGTATTTTTTAATTAGGACTATTTTTCCATATTCTAAAAAAAAAGATGAAATTACAAAGGGAAGCAAAAATGGGGTGTCTATACTGTGATACCAATTTTGTTGATTGTTATGATATTTTTCTATTTGTACTAACAAGGTTGTTTTATGATGCAATGTCTAATGCCAAACTTCACTCAACAATGAAGCAAGGAAAATGGAATTTGAATGGTAAACCTTAGACTTCGAGCGCTAGAAAAACTCGTCATACAAGAAGGTTCAATTATTAGGGTTTCGATACCTAATTATTCTCTTTTCCCTATTTATATGTACATCAGTATTTGTGGCTTCTTTACAACTGTGTAACAAATTTTTTTGTTTCTTCGGTTGATACCTCTTACAATCTCTAACTACCTTATACAACTATTTGTAAAACTGATTCTATGCATGACTCTTCATATTGTTATTATGGTATGTTTAAGTCTTCAAATACAATCACTTAGATATTGTAGATGTTTTTTGTTTATCCTTGACTATTTTTTATTTTCTGTCATAACAAATTTCTCTCCTCCTCAAACATTGACCTTGTCCTCAAGATCAAATTCAAGGCAATCCTTGATAAAATCCCGTAAATTGACCCATGTAGAATCTTCTAGAAATAATGACTCCCTTTGAACTAGAACTTATGTAACTATAGTACTCTGTCTAAGAGGTTCCCATATATCCAGAATAGCTTTGGGTTAAATTATTGGATGACTATCTAAAGCTAAAGCTGGTAGTGGTCTAGGAGAATCTTATTTACCCTCGGCTTTCTTCAAGAGAAAAATACCAAAGATAGGATGGATCTTAGATTGTTCTGGTAGATTTAATCTATGAGCTACTGGTCCTATGCATTCGGTTACTTCAAAAGGACCAAGATTTCTTCTAGATAGCTCGTAAGACAGTCAATTAGCTAATGAAGTATGTCTATTGGGTTACAACTTCACATAAGCCCAATCACTTACTAGCAACTCTTTATCGGACCCTCTTCCGATCAGTAAAACCTTTCATTCTCTACAGTGCTTTTGCTAAGTTTTTCTTTTAAGCAAACAACACCTCATCTCGGTCTTATAACACTTCATCTACTACCTTCACTGATGAAAACCCTCTAATATAATTGGAAATATGAGGAGGATCCCCTTCATACACTGCCTTAAAAAGAGTAAGTTGAGTACTAGTATGATAACTAGTATTAAATGAAAACTCTGCCTAACTTAAATATTTAGGCCACTCGTTTGGTGACTCTATGATAAAGGCCCTCAAATAATGCTCCAAACACTTATTTAATACTTCCATTTAGCTATCCGTTTGAAGATGGTAAGTTAAACTCATCTTCGACTATATTCCACTTAGCTTAAAATGCTCCCTCCAAAATTTACTCAAAAATGCACTATCTCTATATGATATAATTGTCTTCAAATATCCATGTAGTTTAACTACTAAGTCAACAAATAACTTAGCTACTGATGTAGCCATGTAATTAACAAACAATGGGCCCAAATGACAGTATTTAGTAAGTATATCTACAACAACTAATATTACCAAATACCCTTTTAATAATGGTAAACCAGTAATAATGTCCATTAAAATATCACAAAAAAATTGTGATGGTATAGGAAGTGGTTGTAATAAACCAACTGGAAATGTTTAGGTACTTGATTTGTTAGCAAATAGGACAAGATTTCATAAATTCTTCTACATCTCTCCTCATTCTCTTCCAGTAAAATGTAGTTGGCTAAACAATAAAGAATAAACCTAGTCAGGGATTTAGTGAAAGGTGAAAGGGAGAGAAGGTGCTCTAAGGTCTAGTGCCCTAGGAGTTGACTAGAAAGATCGGTTTGAAACTTAGTCATACCCTTCTAAGCTGACTAACCTAGGCAGGTGGGTAAAGTGCTCCTAGAGTTGGCTAAGACCCTAAAGATGAAATTAAAGCCTGGTCATGCCCCTATGAGCTAACTAACCTAGGCGGGTTTATATCGTAAGCCTGAGTTAAGACCTAGCACACTTTAAGAGCAAGCTTATACTAAGTGGGCATACTTCAAGTGCAATGAAAATTTAAAGAGGGAAAAGAATTATGATAGCATGCGATTCAAAGGCTTCAAGTTAGGATAGTGTTACAAGAGCAAGTGATTCGAGGGTTCTAAGTCAGGATAGTGCTCCAAGAGCAAGCGATCCATGGGTTTCAGGTTAAGATAACGCTCTAAGAATAAGTGATTTGATGGCTTGGGATAGCGCTCCAAGAGCATGTGATTTGAGGGTTTTAACTTAGGATAACGCTCTTAGAGCATGCAATCTAAAGGTTTTTACTTAGGTTAGGATAACGCTTTAAAAGCATGCAATCTGAGGGTTTGAACTTGAGATAGTGCTCCAAGAGCATGTGATCCAAGGGTTTTAAATAAAGTTAAGATAGCACTTCAAGAGCATGCGATTCGAAGGTTTCAAGATAGGATAGCTCTCTAAAAGAATGCGATCACTAACATTTTTACTACATAAACAGTGCTTTAAAGAGCAAACAATCTATAGGGACCAACGCAAAGTGAGCTTATTACAACTTGAAGATTTTAAAATGATAGGTTTGTTAATTGAAAGCTATCTTGGATGGAGCAGATGTTAAGGACAAGTCCCTTAATATAAGGGAATTGGATAGCATCAACCACGAGGGTGATCATATTAAAGGGAAAGATTCTGGCCTCCAAGGCCAACTTGGGATTAATTTTTCTACAAGGGCATAATCTTGAACTTTAGATAAAAGGAAGTGAACTCCTTTGAAAACAATAGTAGCTAAAGTAATCACATTTAAATGACGTAAGCTTACTGCTAAGGTTGACTCTAAAGAAGATGAGAAAAAAGAAAGGACTAAAATGAGAGAGAATGGAATCTATTTCAATTTTTTGACTTGCTAATAGGTTTAGATTCTCCCAGTACTATACAGGCTTTTCAACGACATAACAACTTAATCTTCTAGGCTACCTTTATCTAAGAGAACCCTTTATTAAGGATAAATAACTTTCCATGACTTCTTCAAATTTCTTCTTATCAGAACATATCTCATTAAAGGTAGGTTTAGTCTAAAAGGACTTCCTCTCACTCTCGACTTAAATTCCTCTCTATCGACTTTGATTCCAAAAATTATGGTCCATCTTATAAGGATACACTTTTAATCAATCCATTAGGTCTTTTTTGGATTGTAATGTAATAAAGGCTTTTGGTCCTCCATTTCAGAATGGTTATTAATGTAATGGCTTTTTATGAAAGAATCACTCTTCAACCCAGGTTTATAAGTCAAGAACCTTATTGGTAAAACTAAAATTGTGCTTACCCCACTTTCAAATGTAACTTTTATCAAGGATAATTTATTTCCTTTAAAAAAAGGCTTTTAGAATGGGTGGAGTTGTGGGTAAACTATGAGCCATGTGTCAGCTACAATTTTCTTTAAGGATCATGAGTTTTGAGGGAAAGCTTTAGCATTTGTCCTAACTTTTTTAATCATCTCAATTATGTTTTGGGGTCTCTGCTTGAGGAATAGGCTTTTTGAGTTACTCGTCCCTAATCCTCTTAGGTCTTTTGTGTTTTGGACTCGATCACCTTGTCTTTTCATTTTCTCATGTTTTTTCTTGTCCCTTTCCCTTTTCCTCATTTTTCCTTCTTCTCTTTTTTTTTTTCTATTCTTTTTTTTTTTAATCTTTTTTCTTTCTTTTTATTTTGACTTAAGACATATGTGATCATTCCTTTTTTTGGCTTGCAACTTTAAAGTATATGTGGCTTGTGTTTAGTGTTTAGAATGAATGTCTTTCTTCATCTTAGAGGAAATTAATTATCAATGGTAATAATTACTCTTAAATTGATATGACTAAAGTAAGCACAAATTAGTTTTAACATTTTCCTCTAATAGATGCTCCTAGCCTCCCATTTGCTCTATTATGAGGTGGTTCTTGACCGAGTTTAAATTTTGAAAATACTCCAGTAAAAGGTTCAATGGGGCTGACAAAGGATTTTGTGTTTGAGATGTAAAAAAAAAAATGAATGTCTATCTTCATTTTGATTCATGTATTAAATGCAAGATGGACTCCCTTTAAGGAATGAGTTCGATAATCTTATAATGATGTTACTCAACTCTTAAGGTCTCTTAAGGTTGGTATTTGGGATTTTTCTTACCTTTCTTCATTCTAAACCTTTTAACAAATGAGATATCTTAAAACAGAAGAAATGCGAATGAAGCACTTTATTTGAATCATTTGTCTTTTATAAAAATTGTAAAGGTCATTGCGAAATTGTCTCTATCCTTGAATTGAGTCCAATTAGATTGCCCCTGCATTTATTAAGTCTTGAACTCTATTTTTTAATTCCCAACAGTTGTCAGTAAAGTACCCCTGCTAACCTATATGATATTCACATTGTGCATTTAAGTCGTATTTTCTTGGCTTGTATCTTAGCATTAGGGCTTTCTATTGCAATAAGCCTTCTTTTCTCAATTGGTCAAAGACTTGAGATAACAAGGCAAGTATCTGAGTGAACTTTTTTCTGGGCATTTTTTGGCCTTTTTTGTGCTTGGTGTAGATTCTGATGTTGTAGATTTATACATGCTCCTAAATCTAATAGGGCTGGTCTTTTTCAGGTTAGCCTCCTTGTCCTTATGACTTCTTCAATTTGGCTCCCAACCAATACAATGTCCGTAAAACTGGCCATTGTATCACCCAACAAGTACCTATAATATGGTTCCTCTAATGAGTTAACAAAGATGGATATTAATTCTCTTTCATGGAGAGGAAGAATTATTCTAGTTGCCAGACCCCTCCATCTTTGGGCGTATTCCTTAAATGACTCATTTTGTCTTCTTCTTTTTTTTCTGATTGTGCATAAGTCCCAAATCAAAGGAGTTGTATCAATGTTGAACTTATATTGCTCATAGAACACCTAAGCCAATTTCTCCCAATTATTGATCTAGCTGAGATCGAGCTGGGTATACCAGGTTAATGCGGACTTGGTCAAACTATCTTGGAAAGTTTGTACCATGAATTGATTATTTTGAATATATCTACCCATCTTACAGACATATAATCTGGTATGTAGCTTTGAGCATCCAATCCCATTGTACTTCTCAAACTCTGTTATTTTGAATTTTTCTAAGTAGGCCCTAACATCATATGCAGAAAAGTCAATGATCCCAACTTGCTTGAATCCATCATCATTCCTAAGTGCTCTCGTCTTTTTAGTTATCTGTTGAGTTAGCTTCCTTTCTAGCTCCTTGATACTTTCTTGACTTTACTCTAGGTCCACCGGGAAAGAATAAGCCTTAGGCTAGAAAACTAAATTGATCTTCTCTTCGGGAAGAGGTGCTTCAACAAATTTCCTCTGTTAGGCTTCCAAGTGCTCTTCATTTGATAACATTGTAGCTCTAAGTAAGACGATGTTATCAACTAAAAAATTCATTTGTTCAGTTATTTTCCCCATTGTTTGCTCTAATGAAAGAAACCTTACTTTTGCTAGATTGGTGCCATTAATTTTGTCATTATTTCTACTATAGGCCATTACTCCTAATAAGAATTCTAATTTATTAGCAACTTCCTGATTTTATTTATTTATTTTTTTTTTGAAAGAACACTCTTCTTTTTAAGAGAGAGAAAAGGACTTATTAAAAAAGTGGAATATAAGGATAAGACTTATTTAAAAGTTGTGAGGATGGAGTAAAGAAACATTTTCAAGAGATCAAGAGCCTAAATATTTACAATTGATCATTTAAAAGGTAACCTACAAGAAAAGTAATGCTAAGGATGTATAAGAGAAAAGATTAAAAGAGTTAAAGTAAAAGGTATAGGAAAAAAGACCTATAAAGAAATTAAATATTAGAAGCCTAAGGACACAACTCTCGTGACTAATAAAAAATGTAATATGAGGACATATGGATACAGAGAAGGGAGCTAGCAAACTAATTATGACACGGCAAAAAAAAAAAAAAAAAGATTTTTATTGCATCTTTAAAGTTTCCAAAAAATTTATTACAAATACTCTATAGTCTACGTCTTCTCTTTCTTGTGGTATCTTGGCTCCTCTTCAATCTTCTTCCTCTTCTTCAGCTCGGCTACTTCAATCCATCTAGCAATCTAGGAGATATCTTTAGCGTAGAATTTCTAGACAGCTTTGACCCAATAATAGAAAGCAACATCTTTAGGGAGTTCAATGACAGCAACAAACGCATCAATAGGGTTCATCTTCTAGGTGTCTTTTCTATGAAAGAAGTCAAGTTTATGACTTCGAGTATGACTAATAAACTAAACCATGAGTACGGCCATATTAGTATTTAATTCTCCAATCTTCTATCCTTTGAGACAATTGAGCAATCTAACTTATGCTACTAGTAGTGTTGGGATATAAGATTTCACTTCTAAAAATTGGGTCATTAGCTCTACAATCCTATGATGTATGTGAAATGTCCTATTAGAAAATAAAACAATCCCAAATGCTACCAAGATATAGGTGCTGATTCTATGTTGCTGCCAATCTTCAAAGCTACCATGTTAAGTCTTCTAATTTGGTTTTGATGATAACAAAACATATGATAAGTTATCACTAATATGTTTATGAAGTGTATAGATATATCATGATATAACATTAATTCATTCTAAAAAAAAACCACAATGAAAAAGGTTAAAACTTGTTTAACAAGAACAACAAGTGTGCAAGTTAATTTTAGAATGAAATAAATTCAAGGAAGAAAAATAAGTTTGGAATTGTATTGATCAGAATATATGTCAGAATGTGTGTCAGAAACTATATCAATAACAAAATAGAATAATACAGATTGTGTATAGAATTGAGATCAGCTGTTGTTCTTAAGCTATTTTTTGAATAATCTATACAAGTTAAGTTGGAAAAATGTATAAAAGGCCTAGCTTTACTTTATTGGGCATATTTGGGTGATGTACTTAATTGTGTTCTAGTAAAATTGGATTTAGCCTATAAGGATTTTAAGTTGGATTAATTTAAGTATACTCAAGAATCAGATTTGTGGAATGTTTGATTAAGGTTTAATCAATATATTTTGGAAAGAAGGTATTATGATAATCTAAGCAAGGTTGGTTAAGTTTTAAATACATTAAGAACATTAATCGTAAAAGGATTTGCTACATTAGTATTATATATCAAGTTCAGATAAAATTCAAATTTTTTATGAGGCTTTATTGGATAAAATTAAGCTCGAAAATTTAAAAATTCAATGCAAATTTTTGCAAGTTTTTCAAGATACGGTTGCAACTTATTTTGTTGACAATAATTGAAGAACTTCAAGATATTTTGTTATAGATAAGGTTGAATATTGTGGATAAATTCAACGAGATTTTTTATGAGTTTTATTTCAAAATTCAAATAAGAGATGATGAAGCTAAGGGATAAAAATAACATGTAGATTTTTTGGAGATATATTCTTTGAATTTAAACTATAAGGATATGTAATTTCAAAATGAGTGGGATATACGTATCCGAGGAAAGGATAAGTTTTGAGTATATTTTCAAGCTTTTCGGTAGAGTTTATTAAGTAAAAAATACAGCAAATATTTTTGGACGAATTTTTAATGATATACAAGGAGTTATATATTTTTTCCACACTTAGTGAAGTTTATCACTATAGTAGCATTTAAATTAACAAGAGGATGATAAGCTGTTGTTTGAAATTCAAATTTGAATTTCAAGGATAACTAAATGAGAGATTATCTCTACTTGGTTACAAAGTGCTTGGTCAAGATAACAGCAAAATAAGATATCTCCATATCTCTTTTAAGTAGCTGTTATTTTTATTGTTACACCAAGGATCAATAGAATAAAAGTTAAGCAGCTGACAAAACAGGGGATATATACTGAATACAGATCTAAATTTCAAAAATTCTTTCCATGCAAACTATAAGAAACTATGTCAGAAATTGAGCGAAAACAGTTTTATTATTTCATTGTTATTGCATTTGTGTGAATGTTATAAAGAGTTATTTGATTGTATTGTCTTTTTTTTTATAAATATTATTGATAGTGCAATCAAGTGTATGTGAGGTTAAGGAATTCTCTATGTCTTGTGTTTAGCTTAGGAAGAGCTAGTGAGATAAGATAGAGAAACAACTGGATATCCTTGTAACCTTTGATTGATTTTTGTTTAGTGAAAAGATTGGATTAGTGGAACGATATTGGTAAGAAGGATTGTGTCCCCAGCAATGGAGCTGGAAGAGAACAATAGACAAAAGGTTGAAACTCTATAAATCAATCGCCTGATCTTTTTTGTCTCTACTCTATTTAGTTTTTAATTTTTATTACTTATATTGAACATAAAGTTAAACAATTAATCTTCAACTACTTGTCATGCCATTTAAGTTATTAAGATGGTATTTGTTTTAAAAATTGAAAAAGTTTTATTTTTGCAAAAGATATCAATTCAACCCCCTCTCTTGATATCTTATTGGGACCTACATACTACAAAAGAGTTTCTAGCTGTAGCTAGATGGAGTCGTGAACTAAGTAAAAAGATCATCTACCTTAATGATTCTCATGTGAGGATCAAACTATATTTTGCATATTTTAGATTCACAAAGGCTTAGGAGCTTTTTCAAAATCTTTGCAAAGTTAGCTGTGATATCTGAGACACATTTTCCGTTTTCAACAAAAGGGACTCTTAACAGATAGGAGTATTCTTTGATGATTAGGCTCAGTTAATATAAGCCAAAACAAAAAGATTGACTTTGAGGGTCCCAAAAGTGGATTAATGCTCGTAAATGTGGATTGAAAAATTGAAACCATCTTTCTAGTATTCCCTTGGGCTTTAGAGGCTCGTAAATATGAACTCTTTAAAAAGGTTTAGTGTACAAGAAAACCTAACCATTTTCTACAAAGAGGATGAAAATAAAATTATGTCAGAACTATCCTATTTACATGGGAAAATACATTGACATTCTAAAGAAAAGAAAACATTTACAACGAAAAGATTAGGAAACTTCACAATTAATCCTCTTTTTTTTAGTCTTGCCACATCATATCGATTTGCCAATTTTAGGAAAATGGTTCGTGAATACAATTGGAGTAGGTTCTAAAAAGGTTCTTAAACTTTGTAACCTCACTTGTTTTTAGAAAATACTTTTATTGGTTACATCAAGATTAAGTGGAGGTGGCCTAATTAACTCTGAGTGGTAGTTACACCATAATACCCAAAGCCTACATAATAGCCCCATTGTCCTAGGGTCTTGATACGGTCGGGTTTGACCGTTTCTATCGTACAAATATAATATAAAAAGAAAGAAAGTTGGTACAATCGTATATAAATGCAAAAAATAATAACGAGTAAACAAATAAATAAATAAATTACACTAAATAAGGTGATCTCGAAGAATTAATTCTAAAATTGGAAAGTTAGATGGCTAACCCTTTTAACATCTCTAGTGGAGTTATTAAGCTGTCGAGCTTGATTTTTTTTTTCAATTTTATAAATTATTCTTCTTTAAATCGATCAATACTAAATCCTACTCGTTTAATACTGACCCTTGATAAAGGTTTAAAGAAAACTGGTTTTTTTTTTTTGAAAACATTTCAAAGTTGCCAGTCGATCAGAGTCGGGAAAGAGTTAAATTATAACTAATTTAGTTGATTAATTATAATTCAACTACTAGTTTTTTGATAAAACCAATTTTTATAAATAGTTTTGAAAACTAGAAAATCAAGTCTGAAGATTAAGCTTTTTAAACCCTTATGGGTACCATCAACTTTCTAAATTAGATTTGATCGCTTAAGACCACCTTTTAAAACTATCATATAAAACGAAATTCAATCATCGGTTAACGAATTAAATAATTTAAACTAAAATTAAAAAAATTGGGTTTTTTTTTTAATTTTTTACGTTGCCTAGGAGATATCTATGTACCTGCTATTTGAGGATCAGATGTACATAGTTCTTTCCAAAAAAATTTAAGTAAGTTAGTTGCTTTTAACATTTGAAAATTATTGGCTTTAAGTTATTTAGCTATTTAATTTTATTTACGAAAAACACCTAAGAGGAAATGGTCCTAATTTGAAAATTCCAAAATATCCTAATTTTTGACAAAAGGTCCATTTATTTTTTTTATTTGAAAAAAAATTCTAAGTGATAAAATTTTTTAGAAAAATCCTAAAATATTTAAATGTAACTTTCCATAAAATACGCAACTACCATAGTTAACGTATCTAATTATATAAAAAATACATAAACCATAAAAAAGATGCCTAATTATAGAAAATAAGCCTAAATTATGGAATATGGCCCCCAATTTTGGAAGAAAAACTTAAATCATGACAAAGATGTCTAAATCATAAAAAACATGCCAAAAGAAAATGGTCTTAAATTGGTGTTTTACTTTTGTAAAATTCTACAAGAAGTCCTAAATCTCAAAACAGTATTTATTTTATTGGAAAAAATATTTTTTTAAATGATAAAATTTTTATTATTTATTTATTTAATATTTTTTATTTTTTATCAAAGCCTAAATAAATAAATAAAATTTATTTGTTTTTATTTTATTTTTATCACAATACTAAATACAAGAAGAAAAAAAAAAGGAAAAAAAGAAAAAAAAAACAATATAAATAGTACACAAATAGAAGGGGACCCTAACCAATATTGGAGTTCGCATCAGTTGGAATTAAGCGTTGGAGTGGTCGGGTCAGTTTGCCAACTAGATTTTAATCAGATCTTCATTTACGTACAGGCTAAAACATGGAAAGAGAGAGAAAAGGAGAAAGAAGGAGGAAGACGGTAGGTGTTAGGATGCTCTGAGTGGCTTTGGTATTCTTTTCAAGTGGGAAGAACCACTTTTATGTAGAAGTCATTAATGAAACTTACATTGGTGGTGGTGTCTCGACATTTTGTGGTTTTTTTTTTTTTTTTTTTTGTTGTCAGTGTTGGGCAGTTGAGTGTAGTGAGAGAAAGTGTTCGGGGAGCTCAAATAACAATGGATTAAAATGAGAAAAGTGTGGCTCTTGGGGTTTTTTATAGTAAAGAAGATCAATAAGTGGATGTTTTTGCTTGAAAATGGTCGAGACTGGGGAAATTCTAGAGAGAGAATGATAGTGCTTCCAAGTTAGTAGGTAAAGAGAGAAAGCTCTAATTTAAGCTTTAAGGATGTGTTTCCAGTGATTTTTTTCTCCCTATATGAGTTCCCATACTCCTATTTATAGTTTTTCATCATCAATTTCAAATTGGAAGTTCATAATTCGTCCAAAATCAAAGCTTTTCTTTTATGCATTTTTAAGAGCACTTAATTCCATTAACCATGAAAATGGTATTTTTAATTGGAATTACTAGTCAAAATGAATTAAAGCACACCCAATCCATTAAATTACATCAATTTGATGCGTTGATTTTCTTTAAAACAACCAACAATTGATGATCTCTGACTGGCCATGGATGAGTCTTCAATAGCTTTTCTTTAACTTTGAGTCCAATTTTAATACACATTTTATTATTGATTTTAACAATTAATGAGTTGATCTTAATGTACTCTAAGTCCTCTTTCAATTCCCGCGATCAAGGGAAAAAATAAAGCACTTATATGCTTTTGAGCAAGATCGAACTCACGAAATCCAGCTTTCCCTCCCTTCAACACAGGATTCTTGACTGCTAGGCTAAGTTTGCTTCTCATTTATATCCTATCCAAAAGAACATTAATTCGTTTTGAGTCACTGTTGAAAAAAAAAAAGAAAAGAAAAAAAGGCCCAATGAACTTTTGTAAATCCTACTTTTAACGAGCCTGTAATCTGACTAAGAGTACTTCCTGAATATTTCTAAGGATCAACTAAACTAAAAACTCGAGTTTACATTTGGAAACGAATTTATTCTTTTTTTTTTCTAATTCAAAAACCTATTATCAATAAAACCAAAACTTGAAAAACTGCAAGCTCTAAAGTCACTTAAGACCCTAAACCCTAAAATAATTAAGGACTTTTAACCCTAAGCAACTAATCGATAATTTAATTTGAATAATTTCATTCAACTCTAGAAAATTTCACAATTTTATAAGAATCGAATCATAATTTACAAAACAAGGCAAGAAGTAAATCCTAAAATAATTTTCTATAAGACAATGCTCTTATCTTCATGCCTAAGCCTTACATATAAATAAGTAAACTAATCAATCACCTTAAATGACTTATCAATTGAAAGTTGGGATCATTTATCAATTGATAACTTATCAAAATCTAGTGATAATACACTTTCCTTATTACCCCTTCACTTATATTACATATGGGTAAATTATCACAAGATTTCACATGCTTAACTTTAATAAATGAGACAAGACCATTCCATGCCCAAAAGGACACTCTTATGGCCGGTTTGAATAAGCAAGAAAGGGGGACTATACTCTTTTCTTTCATCCATCAATCACTTTATCTTACACTGTATTATTTACCCCTTAATACTTACATTATCAATAATTGCAATTGTTAACTTTTATGTAAGCTACAAGAAAACCAAACCAAGCTTCTTAACACACATTTACCCCATTCCCCAACCGGCCACTCTTTCTCCCATTTCTCTCACTTTCAATTTCATTTTCACTTCCTTTTTCTCTCACTTGAAACCAACACAAAAGTGGAAACAACCATACCCCACAAACCTTTTACTTTGCCGCCACATTTAAGTACACTCACACTCATGGCACACTCAACTTCTTCTTGTATCCTTCTTTTCCAACATTCAAAGCTTCTTTAGGATCCTTAGAACCTCCATAAACCCCACCTCAAAGGATCACAACTCAAGTTTCGAAAAAGGTGCAAGAAGGAGGAAGTGAGATAAAGATCATAAGTGAAACCTTAGTGCATAACCTCCATACTTTTGCTTTATGGATGAGTAAGTGTTTCTTTATGTTAGTAGGTTAGTGTTCATGTTAGGAGACTATGATTCTTGAAGTTATGAGTATGATCATAAGTTGGTATAACATCAAAGACTACTCTAAGAAACAAACTCGTGAAACCCTTACATGAAGTTGCAATATGGGCATGTAAAGTTAGTATTTTATAGAGATATTTGTTTAACACTTTGAATGGAAGATTTTAAGATGAGAAAATCTTGAAACGAGAACTTGAATGAAAGAGGAACATGCTGGATGTGAGGTTTCAAAGGTCATTTAGATGTTGATTTCATTTTTATTAAGTTAAACATACTCAAATCTAGACTTAGGTTAAGGAAAAATCCATCACATTAAGTTTTATGAAGAAACCAACTTTGTAAGACATGAGTTATGATGTAGAAATTGTAATAAGTATGAGATCTACTATTTTCATGAAAAGCATGAGTCAAATAACCCTCTTATGGAAAAGAAGTCAAGCGAATACAAGTAACCTAGATTCATGATTTAACACCTAAACTTAAGAAAATGATGAAACAAGTTGGAAAACCAAGTCGGAAGCTCTCATATTCAAACCAACCAGATCTGGAACATCCTTAAAAGATACTTAAAAATATGATAAAAGTAAGTAAACAAAGTGAAAAGACCAACCAAGGCAAGTATGATAAGTATATTAAGCTTAAAACTCAAAACCGAGCTTAAAACTTCTAAAATGGGTCTCATACACCAAGTTGAACCACCTTTAAATTTCTGACCAGCAACTTGACATATCAATAAGAGTTGTTTTAAGACTCTCAAGAAATCCACAAGACACTTCCTAAGCCCAATAAAGTGGTTAAATTTGAGTTAGATAAAAAACAAGCCCATTTGACAACTTAAACCCACGTAAGAGCCAAAGAAGTGGTTGATAGTCTTAAGAGTGTAAATTAAGGTTGTAAATTTGACCTCAAGGAGTATTTTGAGCTTAAAATGAAATCTTAAGGCCAAGCCCAAAGGATTTCTCAAGTTACCAAAAAGCCCATTAACCAAACAAAGCTCATTAACCAAACAAAGCCCAAAAGTACTCCAAATCATGAGGACCGCTACTGTTCTAACATATGGATAGATTTTTGTACCTCATTCTAAAAATCTAACCTTACCACATTAAAGTATACTCGAAAAAGATAAAGATTGACTATAAGATCATAAAAATTGGATTTAAAACAAAAAAATTATACGCGATTGAATTTTTAAGTAAAACTGAGAAAGATACGAAAACTAGTCGAGAGTATAACTTAAGGGATTTTAGTTTAGTTTTCTAAGTTTTATTTCAATCCCCTATAGTATTATGATTTCGATTACTAGGGGACACCGCGTATGCAGACGACTTGCCTCCAAACTACTTTGACTGACTGCATGGCGGAGTGAGTGAATTCTTAATGACTATTTACTTGTACAATAGATGTATCTAAACTTATATATATAAATTTGGATGCTTGTGGGATATGGGAAATGCATGTGTATGAATTTGTGAACCGAATGCTATGGCTTGTTAATCATATAATAATGCGAATTGTTGTGATAATTTATGCATGTGATTGTATGGAATGATATTATCTAATCACCTTGAAAATCTTGTTAACCACTTATACGATTAAGGAATTAAATGGATCATGCATTTCCCATAATTACATTCGGATAATACCAACTGCCGCTTCACGCAGAAGATGGGAAGCGACTTATAGGAGAAGGGCCTCCTGCAGGATTGGACACTAGCTATGTCATTATTTTTATTGAGTTTTTGTCCTAAGCTGATGGGCTTACTAGGTGCAGGGAGATGCCAACCGTTGGCGAGGAGCCGTATTTTGTGGCTTTTGCTTAAAGCGTATGCTTGTGGATTGCGGATGTCACCACATCGCTAGACTTGGGATTTTAAAAATATAATTTGTTATTCGGTAAAGAAAGTATATACATATATATATATAGTTTTGTTTTGGCCTAAGCATAATAGTACAAATAAAATAAAACCTAAGGTTTAGAACCCGGATTTTGGTTTGGGTCGATTAATTATCTCCAAACCCCAACTACAGGGGGTATAATTCTAAGTTGTATGCAGTTTCTAGGCTACTGCATGCGTTGTTTGGCGTACTAATTGTTCATGTATTCATATGGTTATGGTTCTAATAAATTTCTACCATATGATACTAACAAGGGTATTTATCTTACTAAGCTTAAGCTTATACCCCGATAGATTTCTTTTGATGTAGGAAAACCTTTTCGTTAATCTGGGCTAAGGGATGCTAAAGTTGAGTCTCTAGTGGAGACGGGTTGGAGTAATCAAAGAGTGAAGAGAAAATTTTGTAATAGTTTTGTAGATAACTAGTTACTTTTATATTTTTGTTTATAACATAGATTAAAATTTCTAATGCAATTCCCTTATAAATTGCATTTGTTTGTAATATTTTTTTAGTATGAATTTTACGAGTCCACACGTCTAGTTAATACATACCATAGAAGTAATTTTAGTTAAATTACTCTATATTACTTATCTATGGGCTTGATGGTAACATATAGTGGAAAGAGTTTTATGTGTCGTATAAAAGGCTTGTGATCAGCAAGAGAGTTGATAGTAAACTTTTGTACGGTATATGGCGACCTACCACGACAATGATACTATTAGATTGTGATAACTTTGAGCTTTGAAAATTGATCTAATCTTATTGAGTTCTAAACAATATTAAGGCTACTCAGCACTCTTAAAAAAAATTTTTTTTTTTTTCAAAAGATGGACTAATTTGATAGAATTATGGGATTAGTTTTGTTTCTTGCTTGGTATTTAAAACTTCAATTGCTCATAAAATAGTCAATTTAAGTTCGATTGAGGTACTGTTTAAAATCATGGTTAACTTAAATTGTCTATTTTCACAATATTTAAAAAAAAAAAAACCAAGCCCACCTAATCTTTCCCATTTTTACAATAAAAACGTAATTCTGTCAAATTACATATGCATAATTGACTTCTAGCCGAACCCTTTAATCTTGAAAATTTGAAAGACCCCTTGATTGAGACTAAATGACCAAAAACCTAAAAATCCTATTTCCTAAAAGTTTTGTTTTCTTTTTAATTTTGCTATTTTTAATTTTTTATATTTTTCAAATTTTTATGCTCTTTCCAGTTTTTATATATATACATTTTTTTGTATTTTTGTATTTTTCTTATTTTTTTTTTGTAATTTTCTATTTCTTTATATTTTCTTAATTTTTCTAAATTAGAATCTTTTTACCTCGTTATAAAAAATTCTAAAATTAAAGAGGGGCAAAATGAGGTATCTATAGTTATAGCAAAGCCCTTTTTCTCTTCTCAAAGTCAATTCAGTTGCTGTTATTTTCTTTATAGGTAATGAGTTATGGTTGGAAATATGAGAATTGGTTTTATTATGAGTTGTTTAGCTATTTGGTTTATTTAAAGCTTGTGATGATGCAGTAGAAATAGTAGGTCTTTGAAAAGATGGCTGATAATATGGTTTTGAAATAAAGGATGGGTTTAGATTTTTATTTGAAAAAGATGGGTGAGACTAAGATTTGGTGAAAGAAACTAACCTATTGATAAGTCTTTGCATCTTGGATTCATGCAATTTAGCCAAATGGACTGCTTCTGAATAGGATGATGGTCTAGCGGAAATGACTTCTACTTGTATATTGGCCTCAAGACCTGATGTAAAGTAACTTTCAATGAAACTCTTTGACAACCCAACAATCTGATTGAGTGAGTTCTCAAAATTCATTTTGATACTCCAAAACTGATCTTTTCTATGCTTATTTAGACAATTTGCCCTAGTAATCTTCTAAAATTGAAGGTCCAAACCTTGTTTTAATTGCTTTCTCAAATGATGACCAAGTAGTAAATAAGTCATTCTTTGTTAACCATTGAAACCACTGTAAAGCTTGATTTTCCATGGCAAAAGAAACCATTTTTTACCTTTGTGATGGTAGTACTTCATGAAATTGAAAAAATTGATTTACCTTAAAAAGCCAAGATTCTGGATCTTACTCTGAAAATTTTGATAAATCTAATTTTATAAATCTATAGTATTGATGTGACTCCTAATTGTTATGGGATGAAAATGATGAAGAATCCTCATTTTCCCTTGAATTTTTCTTATTCTTTTCTTAAGGTTGAAAAGTTTTAATAAAGTTCTTGAAACTTTCTGTCATTTCTACCATCATATGCTCCATTTTATCAATTCTTGACTCCAATATAACAAACCTAGCACCATGTTTCTAAATGTCTTGTAAATTTGATATTCCTCTTGTGTTGTTTTCCATGACTTTACTACTATCTTGATTAATAATTAATGATCAATGAAAGCACCAATTGTTAAGCTAACTATGGGACAACTTGGGGACACACACACTTTGCTTTCACTAATAGCCTAAAACGCATCATTTAGTGACTTCTTAATCAAGAAGTCAAAGCTTCAAAAGATCCACCTTCTAGACCCTTCACTTAGACACGATAGGTACAACTCTCTCTCTTCTTTTGTTTCTCTCTTCTCTCTATAAAAGAAAAACTAAGGCTTATACAAACTTTTTCTATAATGATAATCTAAAGAGAACAATTATAGATTTGAAATGTAGAACTCTCGATCTATACTGTAATACCAATCTTGTTGATTGTTATGATATTTTTCTATTCGTACTGACAAGGTTGTTTTATGATGCAAGGTCTAATGCCAAGCTTCGCTCAACAATGAAGCAAGAAAAATAGAATTCAAATGGTAAACCTTAGACTTCGAGCACTAGAAAGACTTCTCATACAAGAAGGTTCAATTACTAAGGTTTCGATACCTAATTGATTCTCTTTTCCCTATTTATATGTACATAAGTATTTGTGGCTTCTTTACAACTGTGTAACAAATTTGTTTGTTTCCTTGATTGATACCTTTTACAATCTCTAACTACCTTATACAACTAATTGTAAAACTGATTCTATGCATGACTCTTCATACTGTTGTTATGATATGTTTAAGTTTTCAAATATAATCATCCAGATATCTTAGACGTTTTCTATTTATCCTTAATTGTCTTCTATTTTTTTGTCATAACATACCATTACCCATCACATTGAAGTGCAAAATGCAACATACTTAAATTACAATTCTTTTATGACTATGCGATGTACTAACATACAATTTTCTTACAAATCGTATAACTATGCATTGTTATATTAACATGCAAACACAAAATTTTACATCTAAATGGACAAATCACACCACTACAAACAATTGAACAACTAGGCTAAGTTTTCTAAAATTTGATCTAATTTATGTAAAATAATGTAAAAATTAATGAAATGTGAGTAGAAAAAGCATTTATCTTTGATTTTTATCGATGATTTCGCGAAACAACGCTTGTAGAATGTTGGATTGGTAGATGGTTATTCGTCCATGCAGGAGAAAAAGAAAGGAGTGTTTCTTTGTTTAAGAGTTTAATGCCTTCTAATCATTAAGTTGACTTTTTATTTTAGGTCCAGTGAAAGCACTATCTTAAAAAGGCGCTTTCATTTTATAATTGTAAGGAACGCGTATTTTATGATAGCACCTTCCTTACAATTATAATCTTAACTAAAGGTACTTTCTTTTAAGAAAATAACAAAAATGAAGGTGCCTTCACTGCCTTATAGACATAATATGTTTTCGCTCTAACCCTTTTTATGATTTTTTTTTAGAGGAATGCAAAAGCAATATAAGAGGATATAGTTGTAATTTATCAAGAATGATTGTATAACTTGATAACTAATTCAACTTTTTTTTTTATTGTTCGTTTACTTATAGAAAGTCATGAAAAACTACCACCACTAATTGTTAGTAATTCATTCATATTACTTTCTAACCTTAAAATTCTATCCATTTTAATGTATGGAGTCAAATTTCATGTACTTCATGATATAGACCGATAATAAAATTTATATTAATCCTATAAGGGGGTTTTGCATATAATATATTTACGTATTATTTAAATTCTCAATTTTTTTTCTTTATTCAAAATTCAACCTTTTTCAATGTTTATAAATTAGGACTTTCATAGACAACACTAAATTTTCCATTAATAGTTGACACATAGTAGCACCTAGTTTATAGAAATAATTGATAAAATAATATAA
Source organism: Lumnitzera littorea (assembly GCA_024138015.1). Classification (NCBI taxonomy): domain Eukaryota; kingdom Viridiplantae; phylum Streptophyta; class Magnoliopsida; order Myrtales; family Combretaceae; genus Lumnitzera; species Lumnitzera littorea. The sequence goes on along the minus strand of JAMXBB010000003.1, from coordinate 116,442,733 downwards.
TTAAATATATATGAATAAATAGTAAAAATAATGAAAAATCAAAGAATAAATAAAGGTATAAAATTTTACTCTTAAGGGGGAAAAAAGGATTCCTCCACTTTTTTAGGATGATGGGTTGCACAACCTTACTTTTAGTGATGGATTATGGCCCACCAAATTCTTTGAAGCAATAAATAGGTAGACCACTTAAGAAAGATAAGTCATCAATTCTAATCCAACAAAGGGCTTATTTATTTTCCAAGAAAGTCTTATCTTAGTCTAATAGATATGAAAAGAAAAAGGTAACCACTTGCTCCTCTAGAACCAAATATTTTATAACCCAGCAAGTAGTTTCTTTTCTTTTTTTTTTTTTTTTTGAAGTGGAATGTTCATTATGATGATAAGTTGTTGATTAGGAGAATCGGAACGTCACTATAGGATATACTCTTCCTCATGTTTCATTATTCATATATGATATGTCCTGGGGCTTAGATAGTATAAAGATATAGAGATATCTAACTATGAATTATTAAAGGTTAATCTATTTTAGCAATACTATCCATTGAGGGTATAATTGGCATTGTGAAGATGATAGGTGGTCTTCCACCACCAATAACTTATTTAAAGAAAAGGGAAAGAAAAAACCCAATTAGGTCGCACAATTCAAGTGTAAACAATTATGTTTTTCTTTATTTTTTTTTTTAATTTGTTGATAGTGGTTAGCCATCCATCACATGTGGATGTACGACCCATCAAAATCTTGGTGGCAAATCAAGCCACTCTTAGGTTGATGATGGTCAAATACCTCTTTTTTAAATTTTCAGGTTTTTTATTTTATTATTTTATTTAATATACATACTTAGTTATATTATTTATGTTAATTAGTTATATAGACTAACCAATCATGACTGCATATCAATTATGTATAAAAAATTACTCGTGAAAGTTTTAAGTTGTGAAAGTTAAAGACTCGAATAAAATAAAATAAAAAGATTTAAATGGAAAAAAAAATAAATTTTAAGAACTAAAAATATACTTTTACTTCAAAAATAAAAAGACAACTAAAGAGAAGCCAGTTATTTGCCTTTTCATTATATGATTATTGATATTTTTTAAAGCATCCGTATAGCTTGTGCCTTGACAAAATGGACATTGCCTTCGTTTGCAAGTAGAAGGACACATGGACGGAAACAGCTAATAAGGGCGCACACAGAAAAACCTATGGTTTTTACGCCGTCGATACCTATATGAACCATGGGAACTTGCCCCATCCAATGTATATGGCCGATGGATTTATGAGATTCATCTAGAACGTGAATGGACCTTTCACAAGTTTAACCCCTTTTTCTTTCTTTCCTTCTTCTTTTTTTTTTTTTTCCTTCGTTTTTTAGACCAGGTAAGGAAAGATATATAACTGGATACATCGAGTTTAAGGTAATAAAGTCGAACAGGTACAGAATTGAATTTCATTTAATCAAGATGACATGAAAACCTCAAAACTCAACTTAAATTTAATTGAGCTGTAAATTTTGATTTGATAAGTTTAAACTTGGCTCTATTAGTCAAGTTAACTTCAAATATTTTATAATTTTTTTTTAACTAACCTTGAACCCACTTATGTTTAGAAAAAATTAAAAACTATATCAAGTTTTAGTAGTTTATAAATCATCTTAGTTCATTTACATCTCTAATGATTTGAACCTCATATTTTACCATTCTAATCAAGATCATAAACAATAAAGTATATGATTTTTTTTTTTTGGCCATCAAAAGTGAATATTATTACTGATCAACCATTATCAAAAGATACATGTGTAGAGTAACCAGGAAAATCATCGAGGAGTAGCTTCAAGAAAGAGAATGGGTGCAAATCCACCATTCTAAAGAACACATTCTCTTTCTCATGAAAGAAGCTATCCAATCTGCAACTATATTTGTATTTCTTTTAACCAAAGAGAACTTGCTCAAAGTAGAGTACCTAATGTCCTATTCACCACCTTAGTTTAGCCATCTGTTTGTAGGTGATTGCTTGAACTAAACACAAGTTTGGTTCTTAGTCTCCTCCATAAGGTCTTCCAAAGTAGCTTAGGAATTTAATATCTCAATCTAAAACAATGGACTTCAAAACTCCATATAAGCGGACAATTTTTTGCAAAAACAAATCAACAATATATAAAGCATTATCAGTTCGGTAGCACAGAATGAATTGTGTCATTTTGTTGAATTGATACACATCTATAAGGATCAAGTCCTTCCCTTTAGATGTTCGGGGCAATCTTAAGACAAAATCCATACTGAGGTCAACTTAAGGTGAGATCGGCATGGGCAAAGGCATGTATTCTCCATGTGACTCATTTCTCCCTTTCGCCCTTCTGAATACATCACAACTATTGACAACCCTGTGGATATCCTTGATAATATCAAGCTAGTAAAAATTTTCTCTCAACAAATCGGTAGTTTTGGTCTCACCAAAATGCCCTGACAAACCACCACCATGAGCTTCCCTAACCAATAGCTCGTGTGTGGAACAATTGGGTATATATAGCCTCTTCTCCTTAAATAGATATCCGTCCTTCACATAGTATCCTCCAACAACAACTCTATCTTGACACTTCTCAGGCATAGGACTAAAGTATGGGTCCTCAGCATACTACTCGACAATAAGGGAAAATCCCAATAACTTTGTCTATAGGGTAGTCAGCAAGACATGCTAAGGTGATATAGTGTCGACGACCACATTAGCACTACCTTTTTTATGTTTGATCACATATAAGAATCCTTTGATCAACTCTAACCAGTTAGCTTGCCTCTTCAAAAGTTTGTTCTGACTTCTCTAATGTTTAAGGATTCATGGTCTGTATAAATAACAAACTCTCGAGGTAATAGATAATGTTGCCATATTATAAGAGCTCCGAAAAGAGAGAATACAATTCCTTCTCATACACAGAATAATTCAGGGTAGTATCACTAAGCTTCTCACCATGATAACACAAAGGTTGGCGTTCTTGCATCAGAATTGGTCTAATGCCAATACTCGATGCATCACATTCTAACTTAAATGGCTTATTTAAGTCAAGCAGAGCTAAGACAGGTGTAGTGGTAAATTTCTCTTTGATCTCCTTAAAACTTTTCTTGGCTCAGGCAGTCTACTAGAATCCATCACTCTTCTTTGTCAACTAAGTCATAGGGGTTGCAATATTATTGAAGTTCTTGATGAATCTCCTGTAGAAAGAAGCAAGACCATGAAAACTTCTAAGTTCAATAACATTCTTAAGTGTAAGCCACTCTGAGACAGCTCAGACCTTTTTCTCATCGGCTAGGATTCCTTCTCTAAACACCACATATCTAAGAAAGACAACTTCACGTTGATAGAATATATATTTCTTCAAATTTTTGAACAGTTTCTTGATACGAAGTATGTCAAAAACAGCTCAGAGATGCTTTAGATGATCCATCAGATCAATACTATAAACCTAGATATCATCAAAATATACGACTATACATCTTTCAATCAAAGGGTAAATGATATGGTTCATAAGCCTCATGAAAGTGCATAGCGCATTAGTGAGTCTAAACGATATAACCAACCATTCATAAAAACCATGCATAGTCTTAAATGTAGCCTTTCATTCATTACTAGGTCTTATGCAAATCTGATAGTAGCTACTTTGTAGGTCAATCTTCGAAAAAACTTTGGCACTATGAAGCTTGTCCAACATATCATCGAGCTTCAGTATAAGATATCTATATTTGATAGTAATTTAGTTTATAACTCACCCGTCGATGCATATGAGTTACAAATCATCCTTCTTTGGGATGAGTAAAGTTGGTATGGCATAAAGACTCATGCTTTCTCTCACATAACCTAGCTTGACAAGCTCATCCACTTGTCTCTTCAGCTTGGCAGCATACTCAAGGTTCACTTTGTAAGCAAGTCTGTTTGGCAGGCCTATGCCTGGTTGTAAATCAATGTAATGTTTAATGTCTTAAACATGGGGTAGTCCTTCAGGCAATACGTTTAGAAATAGGTTGGAAAACTTGTCTATTAGTTTTTGGACCTCTTCTAGTATGTCATCCAAGTCCCTCAACTCCAATAAGTTTCTAATTAATAAAAACATAAGCTCCTTAGCTTTCTTAGTAGTGTAAAGCTCTCTTCAACTAAGCATTAAGGTCTTGTTTTTACTAGCTTGGGTAAGCTAATTATGAGTCTTGTTCACTTGACTAAGTGTTATAAGCTACAATACAATCTTCTTCCCATCCTTTGTAAAGGCATAGGTGTTCTTCAATCTATCAGGTGTGACAAATTAGTCAAATAATCAAGGTCTTCTTAACAGTAGATATGAAGCTCCCACAAGAGCAACATCACACACTACTTCATCTCGATATACAGTAAATGGTACGATTGCTTGTTCGATCATGTATAAAGCACTTTCTTCAAGCAACCAATGTAGCTTATAAGGTCAAGGGTGCTTAGAGATTAGCAATCCTAATTTCTGCATAAAGGACTGGGCAATAACATTAATATAATTACCTCCATCTACTATGATAGTGCACACTTGTCACTTAATAGTACACTTAGTGTAGAACAAATTTTATTTCTAATCTTCTTCGCAGTTGGGCATCGAGTTTAATACTCGTATTAACACTAAAGTTACCATTTCCCCCTAGTCGACATAGATTCAAGTCTACTCCTCATTCTCTACTTCAGCTCCTTCAACATTCTCCACTTCCTTCTCAGGCTCACTATCATCTGTATTGTCCACATCATCACCTTAACACATCGATTATGACACTCAACAGCCATGTGTCTATAACTTAAGCACTTAAAGTATTTTACCTTACTTATCTTGCAACCTAAAGTTTGTCCCCTCTCATATGTCTTCAAAGTAGCTCAATCAATAGCTCAACTCTTTAGGCCAGCTCGACTATCATTAGGTTGATCATTCTTCTCTTTTGCTTAGATGGGTATTCTCGGTTATAAGTGAGCAGGTCGGTGCAGAATAGGAGTTCGTGGAGAGCTCGAATCAAGTTGGATCGAGGTATTTCTCCTCTACTTCTCTATCCTTTGTACTATTTTAATGGCTTCCTCTTGTGTATGAAACCTCTACACTTTAACAATATTTTGAATCTCATATCAGAGCTCTAAAATAAACCTTGATATAGTGTAGGCTTTAAGCTCATCCACATCAACTCGGATCATCAACATTTGGAATTCCTTAACATAGTCATCAACAACTCAACTTCCCTAGTAGAGTTCTTACAACTTGGTAAAGGTATCTTGCAAATAGGTCTCATGTATAAATCTTCTTCTCAACAATCTCTTCATATCATCGCATATGTGAACTCCTTGTTGTCCATCCCTTACCATGACCGCATTTAAGTTTTTCCACCACATAGCAACGTACCTAGAGAACTCAAGGTTGGTAAGTTGGACTTTATTAGCCTTAACATACTTATAACAATCAAACACTCTTTCAACCCTCTCATCCTACTCTAGGTATTCATTTGCATTATTACCTTTAGTGAAGGTCGGAATCTGGACCTTAATATTTTCATGTCCTAGAGAAGGCCAGCATCCTCATTCCACTACTTCATCATGTCCTTTGTCCTCTTCTTCCTCTCCATCAACTTCTTCATCTTCTTCTTCAATCTCCTCCACTTCAAGTCTTTATCGAGCAGGTCGGTTTACTACTCCTCCGGCTTGGTGGGGTCAGGCTAAATGGTCAGCTCAACCAGTGTGGCCATACCTCTTCTCTCGCACTTCTTCTACTCGACTATGATTAAGTATGTCTTAGAGTTGTTGCTTATTTGCTTGCATAACAATGACTAAACTTTTAACAAGGTCGGTGAGTCTATTAAGCTTATTATCTACTGATCCTAGTATGTTACTACCATGTTAACTATAGCCAATATGAACATCATTGTCTTAGTCACCAATAATGCCTTGTACACTCGAATCCGACATTATGGAACACTACTTGTTATTACTTCCTTCAACAAGAATAACTTCAACAGAACAAACTCAACAAAACCCTACTACCTACTACTACTTAGCAACACTTTAGAACCACCACTTGTACAACTGATTACTACTCATTACCCATAATCACACAAACACACTCTATGCACTTTGATATTTAACACAACATAATGTGGTATAGAAATCAAACTTGTTCTGTTTTCGTAGTTGGAAAAACAAAGTAGAACAAAGCAACATGTATTACCACACTTACCTCTTATAAGCTATTACTCCACAACTCGTAACTTCAAAACTTACTTCTACAACTCGACTACGACTCCAACATACTCAAGAACAGCACATAGCAACTATGGAAGAACACAGCAGCTATTGATAGCAACATGAATAGAACTCTACTGCAACTTCACATACTCCCTTACAAAACTATGCTTTAATATTAGTGAAGCTAATACATCTCTGGGATTGTACACACAAAGAGGCATCACAATGAACCAAAAAAAAAAAAAAGGAAAACAAAAGGGTTTTAACAAAAAACCTAAATAGTTACCAGTTGGATATGATGCACCAACTAATCTTACTCGACTTAACCTCCACTTGATATGACACATAAGTGAGGATTAAGGTCACTCATTGCTATTCTTTACTAAAGGGAATTGATAATAGTTAAGGCAAGAAAAGACACAACTAAGTGTTCTCAAAAGGGTAAATTTTTGTATTCAATAACAAAGTGATGTATGATGTCTACGTACAAAGTAAATAGGCTTTACATACTAACCCCACTATGGTTATATGTATACAAGGAAAATACAAAATGGTAAATTACATATGGAATCCTAAGACGTACTAAAAAAGGTAAAAAGGACAAACATTATATAATATACGAAAGAAAGAAACGTTCTAGAATATTATGTCAAGGGATACATGTTAATCATGGTTGGTGGGCAGAATGGCATTGTATTCAATTGCTGCTGTGATGTCTTTAGTAGGTTAGCACTAGTTCGAATCAACTCGTAGAGATACGGAGAAGAACAGATAGTTTGGTCGACTTGATCTGGGTCAAGTTAGAGCTCAGGTGTTGCACTTCGTTGGAGATTTTGTCAAGTCAGCTATTATGACAGGTCGACTTAGCAAGGGTCATGTGACACCAGCTTAGAGTCTATTCTAGTCGTGATGAATGTTCAGCACTCAAATCAGATAAAGTGAAAGAATCCTTGGTTAGTAATGGAATCCTCGCCCTTAAGTAGTGCTCGAGTTAGTACTTGTCGACAGGTCCTTGTACGCCTTTAGCTTGGCTTCGGGTGATCGGTTTGAGAAATTGATTCCTATCGGTTACACACATTTTGATGTCCCAATTTATAAAGGAAACTAACTAAGCCATGTCTAGAGATTTGGTCCAATTGCAAGCCATTTATCCATGGATAGATGGCATAAAGTGAGATTAAAATGATGAAGCACTATAAGACAACTGGATATTTAAGGTATAAATATGATTAAAGTTGACAGGCAATTCATGCCTATATGAAAGAATCATGGCCATGTCTAAAGGAACATTAAAGATGAATTGAAGTTGTGTTTCCCGTTTAAATTGAAGTTGCAACCAATTGAAAAAAGAATAATAAAGATACGTTGCGCCATCCATATATTTTTAGAGTCATGTATCTTTTATTTCCGCAAAGACTATTGCAAATAAAATTTAAAAAAATAAAATAAAACAAGAAGATATGTGAGATATATATTTCAAGATTCTATGATAAATAACTACATCATAAAGGCCTTGTAAATATTAGCATTCATTCATTCACGTTTTAGGATTTTAGAAACTCATCTTTCTTTCTTCTTCTTCTTTTTTTTTTAATTTTCTCAATGTTATAGATTAGTTCTTTTTAGTATTCAATAATTATAAACCCTAGTTTTTTATGTAATTAGTTTCTTTTTCTTTTATTAATCTACGATTCCTGATTTCTATTATCTAATTACGTGTTCATGCATTGTTTTAAGTAAATATATCTGGAGTATTAATTCGATATTAGATATTATATAAAAGTCGAGAGATCTCTTTTTATAATTAGATCATAGCGTAATTAGAGAAGTTGTATGCAATCATAAAGATAGGACAATATGACTTTCTATATTAAGTTGATTTAATAATAGAATTCATAAATCATTAATGCAATTTTACAGTTTTTAATTAGAAAGAAATTTCAATTAATTATCTTAGGGTTAGGTACCGGTAATCTCGAGAGAGATATTAATATATTTTAGGAATTCTTGTGATCTAGTAAATTAGAATGAGATTGATATGTGCTTCATTGTTCTATGATGGTTAATAATTGAATATCAAATTCATACATCATCAATATCTTTAGTTTTTATTTATTTTGCATATTATTTTAATTAGTTTTAGTTTAGATTTAATTTTCTTGAATTTATTCTTGATTAAAATTATTAGGTTAGATATTTAAAAAATGGTGAAGTACTAGTAATTACATTAATCCCCGATGGATCAACACTAGGACTCATATCTACTATATTATAAATTAATAAGTATACTTGCCTTATACCATACATAGTAGTTTTAATGTGCTATAGGGTAGGTTCAAGGTGAGTGTCATATCCTACCAACCCTATACTCACTCATCCCTTGTTGATAGCATTATTTTAACATTGAATTACAATAATAACCCTATAAACTTATTTTTCATATTTAATAGATAATTTATAAAAGGACGATCTTGGAATATTCACCTTAAATGGTAATTGTTGCCCAACCCTACTTTTTAGGTAGTCGCCTATTTCTAATTAAACAGTATTTATTACCAATCTTTATTGATGGAGGATAAAATAGAAACTTTTGTATATTTCTAATTAAGTAGTTTGTCTTTTCCAGTTAAACAGTATTTATTCCTGTCAAGCCTAATTTTTTTCTGGTTTTACTGATTTCCCTTAACCTAATCAATACTAAACCCTATTCGTTTAATATTAACGCTTGACTAAGAATTAAGAAAAATCTAAGTTTTTAGATGTGTTTTGAAAATACTTGGAGTTGCTACTTAACCGGAGTTAGGAAAAGGTTTAGATTAAAATCAATTGAGTGGATTAATTTTAATCTCTTGAGCTCAAGTAAGCTTAGCAAGTGCTTTAATGGCCAAATCAGACATCAAAGCATATCTTGATCAACCTTTGATTTGAAGGAAAAAGGCTCGATTTTGGGTGCTTTGTGGTTACAGACGATGATACACTTGCTTCTAATATCAAGTGAAAGCTTCCATTATTGCCAAAAGAGATTGAACTTAACAAATGTGCAAAGGGCTAGAACTTCATCTCGTGATTTTTCTGACTTTCATGTAACGTTTTAATCCCCTTTTCGAATATACATGGACATAAAATGAGTACAATTTGAAAGTACTCCATGTAATCTCTATGATTTCACCATTTATTTGGTGAAATCATGGATAAAAAAGGACTAAAAGGAGCTTAAAATAGGGCTAATAAAAGAGGAAGCTGCATTAAAGAAGATGAAGTCAATATTAACTGTTGACTTAGACTCCAATAGTAAAGCGCCATGTGGCGATACAAAAACAAAGACAATGAGGCACATTGTGTTTGGAGGGATTCAATCCCCTAGCCATTGATAGATATACAAGTGACTTAACCAACTAAGTTACTTGTTTAGCTCAATAATTATTGCAATTGAATTATATTTTCCCGATTGAAAATCCTGAACTGCTTTTCACATAAGAAGCCCATTTCAAGTCGAATTCAAGCCCCATTTAATCGGGGGTGAATTTATCTTTAAAAGCGCTACAATTAGTTAGCTTTCCTAGACTTAATTCATCGGAGATTTGGTGAATGGTGAAAGGTGAAAGAGAGAGAAGGCACTCTAAGAGTCGGCTGAGACACAAAAGAAATGGTAAGAGGGTAACACTGTTATGGGCTGGTAAGAACCTTGAAAGAATTTGAAAACCTAGTTATGCCCCTATAAGCTAACTGACCTAAGCGAACGGGCAAAACACTCCTTGAGTTGGTTAAGACCCTAAAGAATTTAAAAGCCTAGTCGTACCTCTATGAGCTAACTGACTTAAACTAACAAGCGAAGTGCTCTTTAAGTTGGCTAAGATCCTAAATTGAAAATGAAGCATGGTCATGCTGCTTTGAGCTGACTAACGTAAGTGAATGAGTGGAGCACTCCTTGAACTGGCTAAGACCCTAAATTAAAAATGAAGCCTAGTCGTGCTCCTTTGAGCTGATTAACTTAGGCGAATGGGCAAAGTACTCCTTGAGCTAGCTAAGAGTCTGAATAATTTCAAAGCCTAGTTGTACCCCTATAAGTTGACTGACCTAAATGAACGAGTGAAGTGCTCCTTGAGCTAGCTAAGACGTTAAATTTAAAATGAAGCCTGGTTATGCTCCTTCAAGCTAACTAACTTAGGTAGATAGGTGAAACAATCCTTAAGCTACCTAAGACCCTAAAGAATTTGAAAGCTTGGCCGTGCTCCTTTGAGTTGACTAACTTAAGCGAGCGGGTGAAGCGTTCATTGAGTTGGCTAAGACCTTAAATGAAAGATTGAAACTCGATAGTGCCCTATTAAGCTAACTAACCCAGGTGAGTGGGCGAAGCACTCCTTAAGCTGGCTAAGACCCTAAATGAACCTATTAGTGCCCCATTAAGCTAACTAACCTAGGTGAGTGAGCGAAGCACTCCTCGAGCTAACTAAGACCATAAATGACAAATTGAAGCCTGGTCGTACTCCTCTAAGCTGACTAACCTAAACAAATGGGCGAAGCGATCCTTGGGCTAGCTAAGACCCTAAAGAATTTGAAAGTTTGGTCGTATCCCTTTGAGCTGACTAACCTAAGTAAACGGGTGAAGCATTCCTTGAACTAGCTAAGACCATAAATGAACCTAGTACCCATTGAGCTAACTAACCTAAGTGAATGGGCAAAGTTCTCCTTAAGCTAGCTAAGACCTAAATGACAAATTAAAGCTTAGTTGTGCTCCTAAGTGGACTAACCTAGGCAAATGGGTGAAGCATTCCTTCAACTAGCTAAGACCCTAAAACTGAGCTAACTAACTTAGGTGAGTAGGCGAAGCACTTTTTGAGCTGGCTAAGACACTAAGCGACAAATTGAAGCTCAGTAGTGCCCCACTAACTAACTTAGGTGAATGGGTGAAACGCTTCTTGAGCTAGTTAAAACCTTAAATTGAGAACCTAGCTATGCTCATTTGAGCTAACTAACCTAAGTGAAATGGGTAATGCACTCCTTTGAGCTAGTTAAGACCCTAAATGACAAATTGAAACTTGGTCTTATCCCTATGAGCTGACTAACTTAGGTGAACAAGCAAAGCACTCCTTGACCTAACTAATACCCTAAAGAATAGAAGTGCCATATGGGCTTGCTAAAAAACGTTGAAGAGAGATTGGGGATGGAAGGAAGCACCCAAACGGGCTTAATAAGACCCTAAATACAGATTGATGAAAGGGGAAGTGCCTTATGGGCTCGCTAAGACCCTAATGAAGAGAAGTACCCTATGAGCTTATTGAAACCTTAAACTGAGATTAATGAAAGAGGAAGCACCCTATGGGCTTGCTAAACCTTAATAGAAAATGGTAACACAGGATAATGCTCTTATGAGCTGATTGACCTTAAAATAGAGTATGAATTGGGATAGCGCTTTAAGAGCTGGTTAAAAATTTAAAAATGAATGAAAGAGAGGATAGCGCTCTAAAAACCTTAAGAAGAATGGATTAAAAATGGGATAGTGCTCTGGGAGTTGGTTAGAACCCCAAAAAAGGATTGAAAATAGGACAATTCTCTAAAAGCTGGTTAAAACCCTAAAAAAAGAATGAAAACAGGATAGCACTCTAAGAGCTGGTTGGAACCATAAAAAATGATTGAAAACAGGACAACACTTTAAGGGCTAGCTAGAACCCTAAGAAGAATGGATTAAAAATGGGATAGTGCTCTAACTAGCAAGAACCTTAAGAAGAATGGATTAAAAACGGGATAGTGCTCTAAGACCTAGCCAGAACCCTAGAAAAGGATTGAAAACGAGACAACGCTTTAAGAGCTAACTAAAATCCTAAAAAAGGATTGAAAACAGGATAACGCTCTAAGAGTTGACTAAAACCTTAAAAAGAAATATGAAAGATCGAAGAAGCAAAGCGAGGAACATAACTAGTTTGAAGAACTTCTTGATTTAAAAAATATTTACAAACAAAGAATTTGATAAAAACCACTTAATGACAAAAAAAGGTATCAAGGATTAAGTCCTTTAATGTCTCAGATTGATATGATCAGCTTCAAAAGGCGTGATCACATTAAAAAGAAATAGATGACACGAAGTGAAAGTTTAGCTAATTGAGCCGGCATGGATTTGAAAATGAACAAAAAACTTGTGACAAGCCTTTACTTTCTCTCTTTCTCTTTTTTTTTTCTTCTTTTTTAATTTGAAAATTTGCTAACAAGTATAAATTCTTATTAAAAAGAAAATGTTATAATCATCCCCTTTCTTGTTAACTGTACGAGGCATCTCATACTCTTGAAAATGTCTCTTAACCCCGATGCTGGGCTTCTTCGTAGAGCCTTATGATTTCAAACATTCATTTCCTAAAAAATGGTATCTTATGATTAGTTTTAGTTGAAGAAGGCTTTCTTACGAACTTTCAGTCCAAATTATACTATTGATTACAGTCTAAAAAATTATAGTCCATTTTGCAAATGATATGCCTTAATCAATCTATTAGGTCTTTTTCGATTCAATATTATGAATTTAGGCTCTTGGTCAAAGGGTTTAAAAAAGGACTAATGAAAAGGCCTATTTTGAAAGAAGTACTTTTGTTCACAAGTCAAGAACCTTTAGGAAAAATTATAAGTGTGCTTACCCCAGTTTCAAAAGTAATTTTTATTAAAAATAAATTATCCTTTAAGATTAGAAGAGTTTTATTAAGTAAGGGTAGTATTGTGGGTAGGAAGGCCTTATGCTTATGTAAAATGGCTTTGTGTTTTGTGACTTAGGATGGATATGTAGAGCTTATGTTTTTTAGGCTGGGCATAAAATTTAAGGCCTTGCATTTTTCAAGCTATTTGGGCTTCGATCCCTAACCTTTCAATTCAATTTTGTTGCCCCTACTATGATGTGATATATCTTTTAGGGCTTTCGTTTTACACTTAGGCCCAATTTTCTAGCCCCTTTTCTTTCTTCATTTTCTTTTCTCTCTTTTTTTTTTAATACATTTTTTTTTTGTTGCCCCATTGTGAAACTTCTCATTTGATATGAATTTGAGATTAAGGTTACATTTGATTTCATGTTTGACTTGGTTCATGATTAGGCTTTTGTTCAAGGAACCAACGATTTTGGTTATGTTTTGCTGCCTTAACGAGCTAATGTTTAATTCAAACACCTTGATGGGCCATTGGATTGTGTTTGGATTGGTTGTCTTAACAGGCTAAGTGGCCTATGTTTGGATTGGGCCCAAGGTTAGTATTTAGGCTTAACTGCCTTAATGGGCTAAATGGCTTGTGTTTGGATTGGCCACCTTAATGGGCCAAGTGGTTTTGTTTAGTTAGATGACTTAAGGGGCCTAGTGTTTGAGCTAGTTACTTTAACAGGCCTAAAGGTTTGTATTGGATTCCTTAATGGGCCAAGTGTTTAGGTTGGCTACCTTAATGGGCTAAGTATTTGAGCTAGCTGCCTTAATGAGTTGAGTGTTTGAGTCGGTAGCCTTAATGGGCTAAAGGCTTGGGTTTGGGTTGACTCTTTCGTATTTAGGTTGAGCTATAAGGATTTATTACCATCAGCAACTTTTCTTTTTTATATTTTTTTTTCTTTTTTTTTATGAGAGAGAAAAAGAAAGCTTTATTTTATAGAAACCGAGAAATCAAATTATAAATAGGGAAGGTGATTTTTAGGGTTCTATTTACAAGTCAACAGACTTTATTTACATACTCAAAAGGAGAGAGAAAAAAAAATGGTTGGATGAATGACTATTGAAGCACCTATTTACAAAAGGGAACCCTAAAGAATGATAACCCGAAGAGAACTTCTCATTGTTTTGAAAAATCAAAGTATAGAAAACTAAGGAAGAGAGTCTAACATTTATTCTTGAAACTTGACATTTATTTTAGGCTTCCTAGCTATAAATTGGAAAGAACCCTAAACTAAGTCTTGTAGACGAGCTCTACGGTCTTCCAACATTTCATGGGTTTCCCTAATGACTTGTCCAAGAAGGGCTTTTAAGGCCTGGTTGTGAGCTTCATAATACTTAAGCTTTTCCTTTAGGTAGGCAATTTCAGCCTATAGCAACTGGTCGTAAATCCTAAGGAGATCCTGCAGCCTATCGGTTCTTTGATTATTTGCTTAGTTATTTGCCATTTTAAGCCTAAATATTTCGTAGACAAAAATCAGTTACTAATAAAACAAAAGAATGTACATGGAAACATGCATATGATAGAACCATTTGAGTTAGTACATTACTCCTTAAGTTGCAACCTTATTGTTTGATTTGTTGTTTAACTTTTACAAAAACTGATTATAATTCTAAAAATTTTCAAATATTAGTAAGGTTGTAATTTAAGAGAGGGGAAGTGCATGCAATTAAGGTAGATTCTAAAGGTCCTTAAGCTTTGTAACCTCACTCATTTTTAGAAAACGTCTTCATTGGTCACTTTAAAACTTAAGTGGGGGTGGCCTAATCAACCCCGAGTGATGGTTACACCACAATATCTAGAGCCTTCTTTAAATGGCTAATACTTTTGACGTTCCTAATGGAGTCGTCAAGTTGTCAAGCCTAATTTTTTCCCCGTTTTATTAATTTACCTTAATCCAATTAATGTTAAACCTTAACCGTTTAATATTAACCTTCAATTAAGAATTAAGGAAAATCTAAGTTTTTAAATGTATTTTACAAATACTTGGAGTCGCCGCCTCATTAGAGTTGGGAAAAGGTATAGATTAAAATCAATTGGATGGATTGATTTTAATGTAAACACTAGGTTGCATGAAAAATCAATTTAAAAAAAAAGGTTTTTTTTTTTAAATAAGAGATTTTAGATTCGAGGGCTATCCTATTAAACCCTTAATGGGTACCGCTTTTAACTTTCCAAATTTAGATTTACTTTTCAATATATCCTTAAAAAATAAAACATCTAATCATATGTAAATAACATCTAAAAAAGGATCATTGAATTATTATTTACAAAGATGGAAAAAAGAAGACCTTCCATATTTTAAGTGGCCCCATTTCAACTAAGGGTGGGGTGAAGATTAGTTTAGCTATGTTCATTGAAGGGTCCGCGTTTGGCCTGAGAATCCTAGTAGTTTCCCTTAGTGGGTTGTGATGCATGTTGGATTAATAGTTAAGCTGAGTTTGTGTTAAATTGCTTTTAAGGTGGTCAAGTAATTTCAAACAGTCCAAAGCAAGTAATATCATGAAACAATCAATACATAAGTTCAGCACTCAAAATAGCACAAACATATTCAAGCACACACATTGCATATGCATAGATAACTAACTTATAATCATAAACAATACATATATTAAAATCTCCAAGTATTCTTAAACAAAACTTCATAGTGTAGTGAAACACCGATCCCCCTTACTTGGATACTAATGCTCATTCTCCTCGTATGTTGCTCTAGTCTTCCTTTATTATCCCTAAAATTTAATGTATCTTCTTTAATTTCCAACCAATATGTAACATATGAGTTCATTTTGATATTTAAACATGTATCTTAATTGTGTTAGGTGAGTTTTCTAAGGTGTTTATTAGGTATTAGTTGAGTAGAGTACATTCTAACTATGGTTCTAATCCAGTACAGGTTGCTGCCTAGTAATTTTTGACCTAGGTTCTACTTCAATAAATTCTTAGAAGTTGTAGGCAAGTGACTTTTTAATCTACTATCTAGCTTCTACTGATCCAATTTTTAGCACCAACCATCTTCCTATATTTAGCTTATTCCATTAAACTACTTTCTAACTTAAGTTCTGACTCAGCATTGTAGTACGGGTTATTGTCTAAGAAGCTTTTTATTCATATTTTGGCTTTAATAAATATATAGAATTCATATATAAATTACCTGCTAACCTTTTATCGGACTCTTATAATGATTAATGATTTTCCACTCCAGTCTATACTCTGACCTAGTTTTTGATGGAGTTTCTCTCCTTTAGTCCAAAATTAGATTCTTTTTTAAGAAGTTCTTGACTTATAATTTGTCTCTAGAAATGGGATAGAGTCTAAATATTAGCCACTTTTTGGTACAAATCCAATTTTCTTAATATATTTAACATATTCACATCAGATTACATTCTAACATAATTTCTGACCCTACTGCTACTAGTACATCTAACTACACATATAATCCACTTACCTTGCATTTTTAAAAGTCTAAACTCTACATATACAGTAAGTTTCAATTAGTACTTCAATCATCTATACTCTTTTTCACTATATCATCATTCAATTTACATATGCATTAAACATTTGGGAGAATTAATCCATAGACCACTAAATACCCCCTTACCCTTAAAAATTGCCGTTCCTAAACTTCTAAATAACTATTTTTAGCTACTATACGTGGATAATTATAAGTTATAATATGGTTTCGTAAAGAATCACTCAAGCTCCTTTATAAAACCACTTGTTTAGTGCCTTGTTATTGCAAAATTGAAAATTTTCCTAAAATTTGATGACATAATTTTTACGATCCAACTATATAACATCAAAATTCAACATCATAGGAGTATATCTACAAAATCTCAAGTCAAAACTAAATGAATTGATCTTTCAAAAAACCAATAAAAAATTTATGTGTAGAATGTTTCTCTTAAGGACCTTATATCTACATTCAAAATTTTGAAAATCTGATTAAAGATTTCAATTCCTCATGCAAAACTATATAGGGAAACCAAATTTCAATTTTTTTTATAAATGTTTGCTATTTTTCCCAAAATTTTTAATAAAAATGAGATATTTTATGACTCACTGAAACTCTAAGCTTTAGCCACCATGAGAAAGAGGAGGCTTGACTATTAGCTTAGACGGTGGCTCCTCCTTTAAGTGGTGGTCCTGTCTCATGTCTAGGTGGCCGTCTTTCATGGGAACCTGAAATTCCTAATTTCATACATGTATTGTTCTTAATTTTCTTATCTCACTTTTTTTCTCTAATTTTCCTTTCCCATAATTTTTCTATACTTCCATTTGAGTAAGAATTTCACCAAATGCAATAGATTATTTTTCCTATAAGATTTAGTGTTGTTTTGGATTTTTAATTCTACTTAAACACTTGTAAATTTCGATGCTAGGTATCTCATAGGTTGTCTTTTCTCATCTCCGTGCATCCACAATCCATGCTACGCTGAAGACACATAGTCTCCTGCTTGTCCCCTATTTTATGATTTTCTACATATTTTATTTATTTATTTAGTGATTTTTACCCTAATTTTAGGTATTTAAGATAATTACAAATATATATTTATATATTAATTATACATGATGTGTATACATGTTTTTATATATTATTTTATGTACAATATTAATTATATTACTTATATAATTTATCTCTAAATGTTCGTTAATTTTCGAAATTTACGTAACACATTATCGTTAATTATATAATAATATAGTGAATTTTTACTATTTTAGCTATATTTTTAATGTTTTATTATATTTTTAAATACCAAACATATGGAAACTCCTCGACTAATATTACAAAACCCCTCATACGTTTCTAGCATATTCATGTTATCTACCCAAACATTTTAAATTGACTATCAAACCTAGTTGTACAAGTATAGGTCTTATAAGAAAAAAAGTTTTAAAGTACAAAAAAATAAAAAATAGTAATAAATAGAAAGTCTTGAAGTCTAATCATTACCTATGATATAAATTTGGTTTTTTAAAGATCAAAAGAGTTATACTTGACTCAGTTAGAAAACTCAAGGCTATATTAAAATTTGTTTGGCAAAAGGATAGGAATTGAATTGTGACTAAGTGGATAGAGATATAGCTGGGTGAAGTAGGCCATGGGTTTGAACATTTCTAAAGCACAAAATGCAATTTCTTTTTTTACTTGGTTTACGTGACAGTTACATGATCTTCTTCCCCAAATTTTAGATGTGATGAAAGGAGAGAGAGAGATTCGTGAAGCAAATTTGGTTCAATCTTGGTAGCATGATTAAATTGATTTGCTTTTTATGCTAATCTATTAGAAACTTTGTTTATAGTCATTTCAACTAAAACATCGGTATTAAAATGAACAAGAAACTAATTAAATATGATATTGAAGATGAAGGTTTATTTAAAATAGGTTTAATCTAATTCGAAGAAATGTAAAGCTTATAATGCTAATCTAGATTTTTGTAAGTAATCAAGTGTGTTGAACAAGATGGCAAAATTAGAATCTCTTAATACTACAAAGAACCTAAAAAAAAAAAAAAAGACCTACTCTCTCTCTAGATGTTCCACCGATTCACACACTTTCTCTCTATAGGATATCATCGAAATTAGGAAAAATTGAGAGAAACTAAGAGTAGATTTAAGATCTCGGGGATCTGTAGATTAGGAAAAAGGTTAACTATTGTGTTGGTTCACTATTTAAAGCCTTGAATCAAAGTTTATCAGTCTCCCTAAGGTATTTTTGAACCACTAGGGCACTTTATTTTAAGTATAAGCCACTACCACCATCATGTTGCCTACACCAAGAAGGTTCGATCTTATGCATCCCTACACTTTGATGATCATCAAAACCGCTCAACAAATATATCATACAAGAAGATAATATGAAGGCTACCCAAGAAGTTGACTAAGAAAGAGTCGAAAAGAAAAGAGAAAGAGACAAAACTACAGTAAAAGAACATCTTGGTCCTAGGACCAACAGACAACAACAAGAGGGAAAGAGATTCCAACAAAAGGATTAAACTCCATTACATTTCAAACAATGCTAACATACCCCACTCAATGAACCATAGGTTAATATCCTCATAGATGGGGAACTTTGCCTACATTAGACAAAATGAGAGCCAATCTTAAAAGGAAGCACTCTAGCAAGTACTGTGACTTCTATGGAGATCATGGACATAATATCAATAAGTGTCACCAATTGAAGAACATCCCGGAAGATGCCATCTAGTAAAGCTTCTTCAAAGAATCCATAACAAACCCTAATAACTGCACTTAGCAAGCAACGGAATGCTAATGAACAAAGAATGAAGAAAAGATAGAATATAATAGGCGAGCATAAAATTTTCGGTTTGATTTTTCTTAACCCAGTTAGTATTAAAGCCTAAGTCATTTTATACTAACCCTCAACTAAGAGTTTAAAAAAAAAAACTTAGTTTTCTTAATTTTAAAAATATTTTGGAGTTGTCAATCAAAGTTTGAAAAATATTAAGTTATAATTAATTGGATAGATTAGTTATGACTTAGTTATTAATCTACAGAAAAACCAATTTTGAAAACTAGAGTTTTTGAATCTAAGAGCTAACTTATTAAACCCTAATGGGTATTATCATAACCTATCAAATTAGTTTTATTCTTTTTAAAAATACCCTTTTTACATGAAAGAAAAAATTTCATTTACAAGAAAGAAGGAAAATTAATTTAGTTTACAAAAAAAAAAAGAAATTAAGAAATTAAATCTACTTATTTACAAAAGGGAAAATAAAAAAAATATTCCTTATTTTAAATTGCCTTATAGTTGCTTATGACTGCTTATGTATTTGCTATTCGGGATTAGACTTTCCATAGTTTGTTCAAAAACTTTTTGCATGTTAATGAATTTTAATTTAAAAAGAATCAAATTTAAGTAATTTATCCATTTAATTATTTGAGAAAAAATCTAGAATAAGATCCTAATTTAGGTATTTTTATTGTTGAAAAATTATGAAGAAAATATCCTTAATTTTGAAGAAGGTTTATTCTTTCTTTTTTTTTTTTCTTTTTTTGAAAACAAGTTTTTCTAAGTGATAATTTTTTTAACCTTTTTTTACTATTATAAAAAATTCTTAAAATACTTTATTCACATAAAAAAGATGAAAGGGAGATAAAAAGACTTTTCTTTCCCTTTATATATATTTTTTTATTCTTTTCTTTAGATTTGGAAAATAAATAAAAAGAAATTGAAAAGAAATCAAAATACAAAAGAGGTTGAACCTAGATGTACATGTAGGTTGGATATGGTAGGGTTAGGAAGCATTGGTTGGGTTGTATATGACCTACAAGTGTATAGGCAACCAAGATAGAAGACAGCAACAACGAAGCTTGATTTAGGCAATTTTGGGTCGATTTTTGAATAGGAAAAGGTATCTTTGTGTGTATCTAATTAGGGAATATAAGTATAGGATTGGTGCCATGGCTAATGGTGGCTGTTTTAGTGGTGGTCAATATTGGGCAGTGAATGGTGGTTGCGGTTGATGTATGGTTGATAACTAAAGTTTGAAAGGGATTTGAGCTGAGGGTTTTCAAGTGTGGTGAGCATGACCTTTGTGGTGTTTTGGCTTGAGACAGTGGCTAGGATGGTGGTATGGAGAAGGAGGTCACGATTAGGGTTTTATGTGAAACCCTTGGTGGTGGTAGCTACATCATAGGTTGCGACAAAGGTCAAGAGAGCCACTAATCGAGAGCTTGTAAGTTGGGGAGTTTAGCCAAGGTGGTAACTTTGTCCAAAAGATGCCACACACAAGCCACAAGCTAGAGAAAGAGAGAATAGATGTGCTTAAAGAGAGTGAGCAATGGGATGATGTGTTTAAGAGCTCGAGAGTGAAAGTTGATGATTTAGGATGCTTGTTTAAGCTCTAATTTATAATGTTAGAGCTCGAATCAAAGATGGAAAGAGATCAAAAGCCAATAAATTGTGATTAAATGCAGGATGATAGCTAAGATCTGATCTTCAAATTTAGGCACGAATTAAAGTTGTTCTTTGGTCAAATGCGTATCTAACATGTTTGTTCTTGCCAAAAAATCATTGTATTACTTGAATCATAAGAAGTGAAAAACCTATGTATTTAAGTTTTTCCCAAATTTTGATCACTATTTTAAACCTCAAAATGATCGTATCTAGATAGAATAATGGTACCAAATCAAAGTATCCTAAGTATACTTCGTGATTTCACTACTACTTTGGTGAAATCAAGAAGAAAAGGGGATAAAAAAATGCCTTAAAGTGAGATGTCCGCATGGGCATTTGGCAAGAAAAAGGTGGAAAGCTAGGGAAAGAGGAGGAAAATGGGTACAATCAGCCATAAATGGCTAACACGTGTTCGTCGCTGGTATTAAAAAGGAAAAGGTATGATAGTGCCTTATATAGGAATCGAATTCAAGACCTTTCTTGCGTTCATAGTTGTCAATCCATGATAATCACCATATGAGCTGTTAGCTGAAGCCCTATTCATTCTTGCAATTAATTAATACTTAAACTATGTGGCCCCTTAAAATAAAAATTACCCGAATAGAAATAAGCCACACCAAATTCAATGATCTAACACAATTTTGAATCTTTATTTTTCTAAGAAACCTTTTTTCTTCTAAAAATGTTTCATTTTCCTAAAAATCTAAGAAAAAATTTCTATTTTCTTAAAATACAGAAAAATTCTAGCTTCCCAATTCTTTTATATTTTTTCATTTTTAACCTTTTAAAATCTCTTTTTTGTATTTTCTATTTTTTGTATTATTTAATTAGGACCCTCTTCTTACCTACAATAAATAAATAAATAAATAGAATATAAGGGGCAAAAATAGAGTGTCTACAATAACAACACCAATCGAAATAATTGGGCCCTCAATGAAGTTACTAATACTATCATTGGTAGCTCCAAGGAGGAACGTAGTTGAGCTACTTCACCTCAACTTACAGTTATGCTTCTCAACAGAAACAAGCCTTTGTGGAAAAAAAAAAAAAAAAACAAGGTAGATACCACCATCTTATTCTTCGACACATACTTGGATGGGGATCCTTACCCATCACCTAAACCCTACCTTTATAAGTATAAAAAATGTGAAGTTTGATGTGAATAAAGTAATGATAAATATTAGTAGTTCACCTGATGTCATCTCCAACACACTTACTACCAAATAAAGTCCAACTACCAAACAACAAGAAGTCCTATCACTATGATCTCATTTGTTTTAATAACTAACAAATCAGGGCTAAAGGCATCATTTTACTACACATGGTGTTCAATGAAGATAATCATGTAGCCTTACACCCAATAAACTTCATGGTAATCAATTATTGGTTGCCCTATAACATCTTATTAAGAAGATCGTGGCAAAATGCCTTCAAAATGATCTCTTCCATAGCTCACCTCAAAGCCAAGTTGCCTACATTGATAGGAATTAGGGTGTGCAAAAGAGACCAATAACTCTCACGACCTCTACCTGAAAGCATTGAAAGGGATCAAATCTTTTCTATAGAAACCTACTTAATTGAAAACTCCATTGCCTAAGGAGAACTATAAGAAAAGAAGAGATTCAACTTTGCAATTATGCTGAGTAGACCACCAAAATTGACACAACCATAATGACTAAGCTTAAGGAACAACTTATTGCTTTCTTGTAAACAAATCGAGACGTTTTTGCTTAGTCTTTAGTTGACATGCTTAGAATTTCCTCAAAATTTATAAGAATCTCGCTCAACATCAACAAAAATGGCAAGCCCATTAAGCAAAAGAGAAGACACTTCACTTTAAAAAGATAAGCAATAATCAAAGAGGAAGTAAGGAAATTACTCGATGCAAGTGACATCAGGAAAGAAAAAGTACCTAACCTAGCTAGCAAACATCGTCTTAGTACAAAAAGCCAAGAGGAAATGGTGTATGTATGTTAACTACACAAACCTTAACAAAGCTTTGGCAAAGATCTACTTCCTATTTCCTCGGATTAACTAATTAGTGGATTTCACCTCTAGTTACACCTTGTTAACTTTTATGGATTCCTTTTCAAGGTACAACAAGATAAAAATGGAACCAGAGGACTGGATCCACACTTCTTCCATAACTAACTTCAAGACATATTGCTACAAAGTGATGTCATTTAGACTAAAAAAAATTGGAGCAACTCACCAAAGGATAGTGATTGAGGTGTTCAAAGATTAGCTCAAACGTAATGTCGAAGTTTATATAGACGACATGATAATGAAAATTAAGATGATTGAGGATTACTAGCAAGACCTACTAGAAACACTCAACACACTCTAGCAGCATAACATGAAACTCAGCCTACAAAAATGCATCTTCGGAGCAACCTTAAAGGAATTCCTCATATTTATGGTCACCTAATACAGCATAGAGGCAAAACCTTAGAAGATTTAAGCATTCATTGAAGCAATAATAGAATATACATCAGCGAGTATCCCCTTTTCTTTAAGAATAGGTGATAAAAATACTGGATTGGACTCAACAAGATAAGTTGTATAACCATAATTGTTAGCATAAGGAAGATAACTCATGCCATCATAGATTTCTTTAAATACAACCGCTAAGATCAATAAAAGTTATATAGCATCTTATAGAGGTGGGTAACCGCCTTAAACAGATTCGTTCTAAGAAGAGCTAAATGATGTTAGGAATTCTTCGAACTTCTGAGAAATCCATCTGAATTCTAGTAGACAAAACAATGTGAAGCAGCCTTTAAGAAACCGAAGGACATTCTAGTGAAACCACCCATCTTATTAAAGGCAATCTTTGGAGAGGAATATATCTATACCTAATGATCAATGATCGAGCACTTTCCTTTGTGTTGGTCTAAGCTGAAGGAAGAAAACATAAACTAGTCTATTACATTAGCCATATCTTATAAAGATTAGGAGTCAAATATTTAAGGATAAAAAAGTTTACTCTAATAATAGTCATCAACACTAGGAGACTGAGGCCTTACTTTAAGGCCCACTAAGTAACAATCCTCAACCAATCTCTTTGAAACATCCTCCTAAAACTTGATGCATTAGGACGTATGGTAAAATATGCCATAGAACTCAATGTGTACAAAGTATAATACCAACCTTGTGAAGTAATCAAGGTACAAGCCCTCGCTAACTTTATTATCGAATGCATAACTTACAAACAAGAGATAGGTGAATCTAATAGAATGATGTTGATCCTCCATGTTGATAGGTCATCTATAAAACAAAACAGGCAATACAAGACTAGTTCTGGAAGGGCTACATGAAATAGAGGTGCTTTATGCCTTCAAAATTGGCTAACATGTAATAATGGAGTAGAATACGAGGCAATGTCATTACCAAATACATTAAACATGTTCGTTGCCTTATATCCGAGTTTGATTCTTAGACAATCACTAAAGTTACCCAAGTAAAGGACATTAAGGTGGACAAATTGTCATAACTCGCCTCAACTAGCATGCCCAAGCTACAAGATAGGGACAAGAAGGTGTTTACGCAATAACTACTAGAAAAGAGCATTATTACCATAAACCACAAAATCTAAGAATTACGAGCAACACCAATTGAGCCATGTTAGATAGACCCCATCATTGCCTACTTGAAAGATGGGCTTTTCTCATTTGATAGAAAACAAGCTGAAAAATTTATGGATAAAGTGGCAAATTGTATGTTGTTAAATAATTTCTTGCATAAGGGGGGCTATAGCCTCCCATTCCTTGAATGTCTATAACCTAGTGAAGGCCAGCATTTCCCATAGGAATTACAATTAGGCGTTTACGACAACTACGTCAAAAGCTACACCCTCTATAGCCAAACCTTTAGGCTCAATTAACATTTACTAACCATGAAAGAGGACACTAAAGAAGTGACCCAATGGTGCGTTTAGTACTAGAAGCCAACCCCAATCGAAAGAGTGCTAAGTAGCAACCTATACTCTCTGACAAGTTTGTAACCATTTGCATAATCGTGACTAAACATCCTTGGCTCCTTCTTAAAAATGACTAGCCAATGATAGTTTATCATTGTAGTCATTGACTACTTCATGAAGTGGGTTGAGGCCAATGTAATGGCAAAGATTATAGCCAAAAGCATCGAATCCTTCCTTTTCAACTCTATACTAACCAAGATCGAAGTCCCCTATATGATAATTACCAAAAACAACAAGCAATTTGACAACCAAAGGTTCAGAACTTTCTATAAAAAGCACTAACTCGGAGATCAATATAGATATGTAACCCACCTTAAAACAATGATCAAGTAGAAGTAGCAAATAAAATTGTCCTTGATGGCCTTAAAAGGAGAGTAGTTAAGTAAAAGGAAAATGGCCATATAAGCTCCCACTCATCTTATGGGGTACCAAACTACCCATTGTAGACTTGCCTTCGATTCTGAGGTAGTCCTACCTATCAAGTTTGAGCTACCCATTATCTAATAATAAAGCCTAAACTTAGATGTCAACGACATCGCCCTTAAAGCTAACCTAGACATAATTAAAGAAATTTATGACCTAGCTACTGCCAGAGTAGTGGTTTACTAATGGTGAATAGCAAGGTATTATGACAAGAAGGTCAAGCATAAAATATTTGAGCATGGTGATCTTGTATGCAAGAAACTAGAAGCCATAAGATCTAAAGAAGTGTAAGGTAAACTCATGCCTAATCGAGAAAACCATGTAAGAGTAGTAAGAGGCTTGGGGAATGAAGCTTATAGGTTGGAAATACTTGATGGATAACCCATCATAATGATGTGGAATGTTAACAATATTAGGTTGCACTTTGACAGCATCAAACCCAACCTTACTAACCATGAGTTCTTAATGGCATTAGGTCCAATGTCTCCACAAAGGCCCAACATACCCTTAATTATCCTATTCTTAACACTCAAATGTCAGTTGACATATAACCCTATGGGCCATAACGTCCAGCTTGATACATGCAACCTTACCAAGTTTGTAAGATAAATGGATAGCCTCTTGAGGCACTTAGGTAAGACTCGACGATCTTAGCATGTAAGATTAAGCTCCTAAGAAAAAATTGCTTCTTTAAGCCCTAGCCTTTCTAGGCCTACAAGTCAAACAACCTAGCCTCTTTAGGAAACTAAGGGATAAAACAATCCCAATTACATAATACATCCCCATCAACAAAAATGACTAAATTTGACATATGAGGAATAACAAAAAAGGCTACATGGCATTAAGGGTAAAATATTCGCCTAAACAATCATAATCACCCTCGTGATAGAGACAAATGCTTACATAGTAAATAAAGTAAGTGTAAAGAGTTAACAAACTTCAACAAGAAAATTGGATCAAAACATTAACAACTGAAGAAAGATCCATCACAAAAAAGGAGGGTGCTGAATAGCAACATTACAACAAATTCTACTTATACACAAAAGTTCTAGATAACTTATATCAAAAAGTAGAAAAGAATTACTTTCATTCCTTGTCAACACTACCGTGAGGAACTTTTTGATGCACCTGAGACACTCAACAATCACTAGGGCTTATTGTATTACAGGAAATGGGTCCTTTAAGATATTGAATAAAAGGAGATGAGATGAGGTTAAACAAATTTGTGAGCTACCCGTAAGGATGTGATGCACCAAACAAACATTACACGACTTAATCTCTACTTTGATATGACTCACAAAGTATCGATTGGGGTTGTTCGCAATAATCCTTACTAAAGGGATTGATAAGAACTAGGAAGAAGAGCTTACACGTGGAAATGCTCAAGGGTTTTTTTATTAAAATGATAAGTGTTGCTAAAACCCTATAAACATTAGTTATTTATACATAATGGCGATTCCATAAATAAAATGAAAGGGCATTCCTATAAATAAATACAAGAGAAAACATAATGGCAATTTAATAAATATTATAAGAAATAAGAACCCCTAATGGCATAACTATAACTAGGTAAGTTGATGGGCAATTTGTTTAGGTGATAAGCTATTGAGAGCTTGATGACTTGTTTTGGGTTGATGACCTATTTATGTTGATCTGTTTATGCTGACCTATTTGCGACTATATTGTTTATCGAGATCTGTTGTTTATGATTGCTTCATCAATGAACTCTCCAATAGGTCTCTTGCATGATCTCATAAACAGATCTCCTCTTGGAGAGCTTCTTAAACATGTCTCTAGAGAGCTCTCAAATAGGTCTTCACTTAGAGAACTTCTTAAACATATCTCTGAAGAACTTCCTAACAGGTTTACACTTGGAGAGCTCTTGGATAGGTCTCCATATAAGATCCCCAACTGGTCTCTAGCACATATGAAAAGCTTATAAATAGGTTATCATCACATAAGGAACTCATGGACAAGTCTCCAACAACTTGAAACTTAGTAGTTGATTCCTTAAAGCTTATCAATACCCCTTCCTTGAAAAAGTTTCAACTTAAAACTTAGCAGCTGCTTACTCTAAATTCTACTAGAGTTAGATACTAACTTGCAAAAACTAAACAAAGTGACATGAAGATAACTTAGCTCCATGATTAGTATTAGTGTCATCCTTTGCTCCTTCCACTCATTACGAGCTTCAACGAAGTTCTTTATTGAAGTTCCCTCTTTCCATTCACCATGTATCCAATTAACTATGCCTAAGTAGCTTTAATAGCTATCAATCATAGGGAGCAACACAACTTCTAATTCAAACACCATGCCATAACGTCGAGGGATCTAAACATGTAAGTCTTCAAATTGTTCCTCTTCCTTAACCATATCTAAGTCTTCAAGGACTTATGGTGGAGTTTTAGCCACTATGTTAAAGTACTCCAAGAGCTCTTCTACCTTTTCAACTCTACTACAACTTAACTCTTCCTTCCTCCATTGATATAGCTTTAGCACCTCCAACATAAGATTTTCAAGTAACAGTACAACACAACCCTAATACAAATATCGATCACTATGATCTTGCTAAATGCTAAAGTAATCTATAGTATCTCATAGGAATAGTACATTTATCACTCATATCAACACCAAATATCCCCATTAATAGATCAAAGTAAAATAATCGATCCATCGGGAAGCAAATATAGAAGTACTTATATAAGTTGTTGGTTGAATTCCCTATATTTTTCTAAGTAAGGACGAGTTGAAGAACACTATGCATTGATGGGTGGTAGGGAAAACCATGCATGACTAGCATTTTTTTTTCCTCAATTATAGGTCATTGATAGCACCAAGTATCAGTGGCAATGAAATCACATCAGGAACATGGGTACTAAATTTGCAACTTAACTCAATTTTCGCTATTGGCCTCTATCGTCTCCTTAACTTTTGCTTTTGTATCCTTTGAGTCCTCTTCTTTAATCATGGTGTTCCCCTTTTACCTTAGTTCATTTCTTATTACCTTAAGCCAAACCATTGCATCCTTGTACCTTTTTAGGATACCTGAAAAGATAGTGCTCTTAGCTTGATAAGAGGATTTTGCTCTTAAGGCCATATTAATAGCTTCATCCAAACTCCTAATTTTTTAGGGATTGATATATGAAGAAATTTTCAAGTTCATCCCTTTCATGAATTGAGATATAGTACATGAATGAGGCTCATACAATTCGCACTGCCTTAAGAGTATCTTATACTTCTGTAAATATTCTTTAACACCTATGTGCCCTTGCCTCAAGGTTGAGAATTTCTCATATAATTCATCTTGATAATGTTAAGGTAGAAAATTTCTTCACATCTAACATCTTGTTTTTCCCTATGTAATTACTTCAACGTTCCCTTTATCAATTCTTTGTGTGATCATATTCTTCTACTAAGTTACTGTAAAGCCCTTCAACAACTTGCTAATTGCACTTCTTTGTTTATCTTTAGGATATGAATAATCTACAAAAACTCTATTAACTTAGAATTCCTAACCTAAATATTCATCGAGAGTTCCATATCCATCAAACTGAGCTAATTCTATTTAAATATCCCAAAATTTGACACCTTCCTAAAGATGATGATAACCATATCTAGCTCTATTTGCCATGTGGATTAAGTGTCAATACAACAATGTTGAAATAAAATTCAAGAGTTTGACAATTTGCCTTAAAGCTTTTGACCTCGATTAACTAATCAATCTACTTTCACAAAATAATTTCTCAATTAAGAAATGTCATCAAGGAACCTTACATATAACAACCACACTTAACACAACACTTTTCATAACTTAATAGCTCTAAAGTGTACAGCTTAACAAATTTCATTCATACTTTCTTCCATTATCTAACCACGAACAAACACATAAATCGAGCCTTGGTGTCACAACATAAAGAAATCAAATCATCTCGTTATCGAACCTCCACTCTAATACTAGATTAAAGTTTATGTGCCTAGGATTCTTGATAATCACTAGGGCTTATCACAGCATGGGAAATGGGTCCTTCAAGATATCATATTGAAGAAATGGAGATGAGATGAGGTTAAACAAATTTGTGAGCTACCCATAAGGATGTAGCGCACCAAATGTATATTATACAATTTAATCTCTACTTTAATATGACTCACAAAGTATCAATTAGGATTACTCGCAATAATCTTCACTAAAAGGATTGATAAGAACTAGGAATAGGAGCTTACATAAGAAAATGCTCAAGGGTTTTTCATTAAAGTGATAAATAAACATTAGCTATTTATAAATAGTGACAATTTCATAAATAAAATCAAACTAAGAATGCCTTGGTAGCATTCCTATAAATAAATAGAAGAGAAGATATAATGGTAGTTTGGTAAATAGCATAAGAAATAAGAACCCCTAATGGCACAACTATAACTAGGTACATGGATGAGCTATTAAGTTGTTAGGAACTTGATGACCTGTTTTAGGTTGATGAGCTGTTTGTGTTGACCTATTCATGTTAACTTGTTTGTGATGACTTTGTTTATTTAAACTTGTTGTTTGTGATTGCTTCATCCATGAACTCTCCAATAAGTCTTTCGTATGAGCTCTAGAACAGGTCTCCACTTCGAGAGTTGTCTAATAGGTATCCACTTAGAAAGATCTCAAATAGGTCTCCATATAAGATCTCCAATAAGTCTTCAATGTATAAAGAGCTTACAAATAGGTCAACATCATATAAGGAACTTATGACTAAGTCTCCATCACAACCTAAAACTTAGTAGTTGATCACATTAGAGCTTAAATCTATCTGGTCGGTTCCCTAAGGCCTATCATGTCTAGAGCTATGGTAATAGTAAGGTCATTTACAATACCGGTAGCCATAACATCGATGACATTTAGTTTAGGTTCGATAAGATGGGAACAAGTGCCAACACTATTATCCTTAATGACCTCCCCTTAGCGATCTATAATTTCACTCATCCTAGGTACCTACTTTCCATCCTCTACTTTCTCTTTACCTCCCTTACTATCTTTACTCTCCTCCTTAATACCACTAGACCTACCGTCGACATCAATACATGGTTGTGGGCTCTTAGGTAGGCAACCTAAGACAAGGTAAGGGTAGATCATAGACAACCAAGATTGAGCCACCTTGATACCTTGTATAAAGTTGCCTTGTCTATAGCTTGTGCCATTATTCTCTGAGCATTATTTGTTGGAATACCTTTCATCCATAATAATACGATTAATACCAGCACCAGCACCAGCACCATCTTCTAGCTCTTGTACCACTACTAGCTCTAACCTAACTCCTACAAAAGCTGCTTAACCTCTTTTAGTAATGCTTCTTAGAATGTTCCTATTGCTTCTCTACATGATCATAAGCTAGCTCCCTGGCCTTTAACTAAGACTGAGACTCAGTAAGCTTCTTTTGGAGATCGTTTGCCTCCGCCACATAACCTTTCTCATGTTGCTCTATCTCATCAACCCTTAGTCGTAGGTTAGCATTCGACTTTTCTTTTGCCTCACCTGACACCTTAAGGACCTCACCTCATCAACCATGATTTTGCATTGTACCTCTAGCTCATCTACCTTCTTCTAATATGCCATCTCCATCTTTCTTCACTCCTTCTTGAGGCGTTCAAATCTCTACTTCAGCAAAGCAAATTTTTTAGCATGATGAGAGTTATTTTGAACTAATCTTCAATGCTCAGTAACAAGAGTCTCATGCTACGATAACTTACCTAATACTTGTTCCAACTCATGCTCCTATATCTTTATACCCTTCATTAAATGACTTTGGAACTATAAATAAAATAAGCTAGTAAGAAGCCAAACAAGTAACAAAACCCAAAAATTTACATAGCCAAAAACTTGCTCCTAATTACACCGTTAACATTCCTTATGTCACAATAGTGGAAATTATCCTTTGCCACCACCTCATCTTAAGCCAAAAATAGAGCCCCTAATAATAGAACAACTCTTCCCATCATTACTCAAGGAAGCATTATCGGTATCAACATTGTCACGTTTCGAAGTGAGAGTCGTAACAATCCCACCGTATAAATCATTTTAGGATTGAGGTTGACATTTCAATCACTATTTTAGACCTGATTTATATAAGGTGTCTACAACCAACCCGCTTTGAAGTCAACGGTTTACAAATTACATGTTATTTATCAATAAAAATATGAAAAATATGTACTAGAATCTAACTATCTTAAGTAATGTTTACAAGATTTAGTATATTAATCTTCCTTCACTTAATTGATATGTATATTGATATTAAGAGATTTAATGATAAGACATAAACTTCAAGAGTATGACGGACCCTTCAGTTTTATATCCTCATTCTGTAGGATCTACTAGTTGTTAGCTTTAAAGCAATTAATTTATTGCTTCCTAAATAGCACTTGCAAAAATATTTATAGGGATGTGAGCAACAAATCACTTAATAAGTTGGGATGGAAACTTAAAACTATACATCAAATATAAATAAGGTTATCAACCAAATTAGTTAAATATAATGCATGTAAAAACAAATGCCATCGCATGATGTTATTTGGTTTGTCGTGAGATTAAAGAAATTATATTCACTTTAATTCGAGTTGAGGAGTTTAGCGCACATTTCAACAGCGCACAATTAAACCTAAACTTGTACAATGAAGACTTCGCTTATCTGGTGACTATCTTTAAATCATTGACTTTACCCTTGTTGTGATCTCCTCTCTTTTCACTTAGTTTAACTAAGGATGAAAAATAGACCCATTATGCTATACAACACTATCCCTTTCGAAGGGGTAGATATTTGGTCAAAAAACCCTAAATGTTTCCCCTATTGGGTTGTTATACGGGTCTATTTTAGACTTACAAGTCATATATTTAGTTAGATTTAGTTTAAGGTGTTTAATGTTTCATATAAATCACACAATTTTTAATCTAGAACATCAAACAAGAAGCATGTATTCAAACCCAAAAACATGCACACATAGGTATGTCTATAGACAACTATCTAAAATACAATAACATATCAATCCCAACTTACCTAAACTTTTCGCTTGCTCACTTAAGGTGTGACTTGCATAGGTCACTGCCGATAATTCTTATAATATAAATATTGTTTTAGTTTCCACATAATTACCATAGATAGATTTTATTTTATAATTTAGATTATGATTATCTTTAGTTTATGGTCTTCTTATATTTACTGATTTAGGTCTAAGTCTTTTAGAATTACTTCTCTTGTTTAGCTAGGTTTTGAATTTGCTTCTTATGTTGATTACGATTCCAGCTTCTGAATTAGGTTTTAGTTTACTTTTTTCTTTTTATTACCCTTTGTTTGTAAGTCTTTTAAATGTTGTTTAACCTTTTTCTTATGATTTATTTGATGAGTATAACCTTTGGTTTAGGTTTTTGACTTATTATTGAATATACTTATATTAACCATAATTCTAATTTTACTTCTAAATTAAATCCTGATCTATGAATGATTTACATTTTAATGTAACCACTTATACATATGTATATATATGCATATAAGCTTTAAATCATTAGTTTTTAGTTTAAGATTACAATTTTGCTCAATTATTTAAATTCTATATCCCCTATAATCGAGCTAGTTCTGAATTAATTTATGATTCAATTTTTGAATCAATTTCTAAATCATGTTTTATTTTAGCTTTTGATTATTATTTTCATTTGTAAACGCTAAAAATTCCTCCCAGACTAATATATGAAGTTCATCTAACCATACTTAAGTATCTTAAATCTCTATTTTAGCTTCTAACCAGTATTTTGATCAGTATGGTACATTATATTCTTAATTTAACTTCTCAATTTGCTCTCGATGTAAGAATAATATATATTTTTCATATAATTTCCTAAATTCATAATTCAAATCAGATTCTTATTATACTCTTAATATTATAATACTATAAATTTTTATCTAATATTTTCTACCCATTTAATTTCTATATACACATGTTATGTATTATTACATATTATACACTTATGTCATCTATTTAACACTTCTAACATTACATACATCATCTTTCACCACCAATAATTGATCAAAATGCTTAATTATTCTCTAAATTAGAATTTATATCTAATTAATCCCTAAATTACAAAATTATCTTAATTATATTATTTTACTCATTATTCATCACAAAATACATATTTCTAACATTTCAAATACTACCAATATCATACAATATCAACAATTAACATTCTAAAACACTTAATTACATACTAAATCATAATTTTTACCAAATTGACATTAAATTACAAAATTAAGCTTAAATATTATCTTTTATGCATGATTTTAGGGTCTAAAAATTAATTAAAAATTAAAAAAATTAAATTTAAGAAAAAATCTTCATAGCACTAGTTTACAAATAAATTTTTAAATAAAAACTGTATCATTAAGGTTATTGAAATTTAAACTAAAATAATCTTCATAGCACTAGTCTACATACTAAAATATGTTAGAATATCAAATTTCATAATTTTTCAAATATATTTGATATTTTTAAGTAATTAAACAAATTCATAAAAGAAATCCAAACTCACCAGTTGAAAGGCTTCCAGCTACTACTAGTAACTCCACCTTTGTCATAAGCTTTAGGCATGGGGTTCATTGTTTAGTAGTGGTGGCTATTCCTCTTTAAGTGATTGTCGGGTGTAGGTTCTTTTTATAAACCTTAATTACACAGTAATTTGGTTAATTTTTGTAAAATTATTCTTTTTTCTCTTTTCAATCTTTCTCAATTTTTTTTGAACACCTAAAGGACCAAAATGAATTATGGAAGAAGTTTTCTAAACTTATAGTAGTGCCTAAAGTTTTTCTTTTGATTTTTGATTGATATGTGTCGTTATCTCTTCTTCCTTTTTTTTTTTTTTTCACTTTTTAGTTGGTTTGATTCTATTGGCTAATTTCCTATCCTCAATCCCAACTTGGCATGACCACAATCTAGAAAATTCTTCACTTTTCCAAAATTTTCTTGATTTTTCTTTAAATTTTTATAAATTTTCCTTAATTATTTAGCATTCTTTTACCATATTTTAGGTATTTTAAGTAATTTTACATATTTTTACCTATACATAAATATATATGATATAAATAAATACTCCTAAATATTATTTATATTATTTTATAATTTTTAATGGGCATATAATTTGTTTCTATCGATTCGTTAATTATCGGAACTCATTTTATGCATTTTTGATAAATAACGGGTAATATACATATAATTCAATATTATAATAATTAATTACTTTATTATTTATTTTCTTAAATCCAAACTCATGAGGTTTTTTTTACTAATATTCCTAACTCTATTATAAAATTTGGGCCCGATATGATAATTTAGCTATCACTCTAATACAAAATGTTTTCAAACCAATCAATCGTGAGTTGATTATCAATTTTTGTAAAACCTCATAAACACCCCTTCCATTGACAACATCGGGAAGTTGACCTAAGGCTGAAGATGCAGTATCTTCCCTTCTTACACCAATTAGAAACTTAGTTCCCTTACAGAACACCAATTATGGAACAGATTCCTTAGGTTCGTTAAGTTTCATCATTAGAGTTGGTAGTGTGGGCTTTACCTCAGCTTGATTAGCATTATCACCATCATGAGAACGATTTCATAGCGATCAATTTGACTCCTCCATCACTGGCATCTTTAACCTCTGCCTTACCTAAGTAAGGTCAATAGGAGGGCAAGCAGGGGGGATCCATAAGTCCTTCTTGTATTTGCAACGTTAATTATATAAGACGATGACTTGAGCTCCTTCCCCCTTGGTTCCCTTTGATAGTCACTTGTTTTTTTATCTTCTCTTTG